>JANHMN010000020.1:4373233-4391163 GCA_030674055.1 Rhabdomys pumilio | reverse complement strand
AGAAAGAAAGAAAGAATCCCTGCTGTTATGTATAGAATTACCCCTTGCTATTGCTAGATTTTATTCCATTTTACTAGTACACTTTGATTAGTTGGTTAGTAATTTATGTTGGAAATTCTGGATATTTCCGACATTTGCTAACACAAAATTAATAGGAACCTTTGTGACTATTGTTTGTGTGCACATATGCTGTGATGGTTTGTATATGCTTGGCCCAGGGAGTGGCACTATTAGGAGGTGTGGCCTTGTTGGAGTAAGTGTGTCACTGTGGGTGTGGGCTTAAGACCCTCACTCTAGCTGCCTGGAAGTCAGTCTTCCACTAGCAGCCTTCAGATGGAGATGTAGAACTCTCAGCTCCTCCTGCAACATGCCTGCCTAGATGCTACCATGTTCCTGCCTTGATGATAATGGACTGAACCTCTGAACCTGTAAGCCAGCCTCAATTAAATGTTCTTATAAGAGTCGCCTTGGTGATGATATCTGTTCACAGCAGTAAAACCCTAACTAAGACATATGCTTTCTTTTAAAAACCAATCCAGGCTGTGAGATGTGTCTGTTGTTAAGAGCATTTGTTGCTCTTATGGAGGACTAAAAATCAGTTCCCACATATTATATGGTGATTCACAAATATTCATAACACCAGTTCCAGGGCATCTGACACCCCCTTCTCACCCTCACAGGCAGTAAGCACTCACATGGTACACATACAGACTTGTAGGCAAAAGACTCATACACATAAAATAAGTAAAAATGTAAATATCAATTCATTTGCTATTACATTTAAGGTGCATAGCATACCTTGATGTGGCTAGATATGGCAGAATAGTTACTACTGTGAACAAATTACAAGTCTCTCATCCCTGTATTTGGCTTCCTTTGTGTGTCTGGCAAAAGCACTCAGTTTGCTGCAGTTTTTCAGTATATAATATAATGGTTTCTGCAATGTCCTTCATATCCTCAGCTCAATGTCTAGACTGATGCAGCCAACGTCATTGTGTTCTTATCCTTTGATCGGCATCTTCCCATTTCCTCCCCCTCCCTGCCCCTGGTCTTCAGTTTCTCTATTGGACCCCTCCAAAAAAAAAAAAAGAAACTATTCAGAGGGAGCTTTTTATTAAGGGCTAATATTACAACTGGAAGAATTCAGAGAATAACACCCCAGGCTGACCAGAGAAGAAAATTTGTAAGCAGCCCAAGGAGGGGTGTGGCATGCTTGCACAGGCTTCTATGACAGGCCGAGCACCAATCACTGGTCTAACACATGTACCAACTGTACGCCTTGGAGAAGCACCAGTCATACGGGTTTTGCTATGTCCTTGAGGAGGTGCACCCCCTTTCCACAGCAAGAATGGCTGCAGGATGAGTGTGGTCGCCTGGAATCTGCAGATGTGTGTCATGGCTGAGGGAAAATCCGATGGAGCCCAGGCAATTTGGCCTGAGTGGCGATGGGAGGAGCAAGGCCTCCTGAAGCAGAAGTTGGAAGTTGGAGCTTCCAAAGCAGCAATGGTTGCAACTGGTTTAAGTTCCTTAAAGCTGGAGAGGAGTTTCTTTGGAGTGAGGAGAGAGTATTCAAGGCAGATGACTGGTTATTTGCATGACAGCTGCCATTCAAGGCAGCCATGTGAGTGGGGGGTGTGGGTGGGGGGCGTCTGTCACTGGAGAGTCCTGCAACCACTCTAGACAGTTTTCTCATTCATAAAACAAATAAAAACATAAAACGGTACTTAGCATAAAGACCTAGAAAATTAGCATTCTTAACAAAAATTGACAGTGTTTAGTCTCTAGGCAAACACTACTTAGGAAGAGCTGAGTCCCTCTGACCTACCACGTGAAAAGTGACTAAAGACTTCCCCATTCTTAGTCATGTGTATGTTGAATTTTCCCACATGACCTAAGAGGGGAAGGGGAGGCAACAGAACTTTCACACATTCCTCGCATTTAATTCTCTCCGCTGTGACTCACAGAAACTTTTAAGTATGAGGAAGGTCAGCAGGCCTGTCTACATCCCTTACACTCCTGAGATTTGTGTTTAGGTGAGATCTGGCACAATTCTTTTTTTTTTTTTAATTTTAATTAAAGTATTACATAGCTACCTCCCCTCTCTTTTCTCCAACCCTTCCCATATGTCCCTCATTCTCTCTAATGATAACCTCCTTTTTTATCATTATTTCTATACAATATACACATCATATATCATTCATATATATATATATTCCAAGATCTGTGACCTCACTAGCCTAGAGTAGTTGGCTAAGTTTACAATACCAGGCAAGGTTTTTCTTCTGTTGAACAGGCCTTAAGTTTAATTAGACATCTGTTGGTTATCACTAAGTGCCACTATTAAAGTGTGGAGTGCATAGACAATTAGAATAGTCTTCAGCTGTAAAAAAGAATGGAATCATGAAATTTACAGGTAGATGGGTAGGAATGGAACATGCTACATTGCTGAGGCACCCCAGAGCCAGATAATCAAAGGCTACATGTTCTCATTCTCCTGTGAAAGTGTAACCTGACCTAATAAAAGAAACCAGGAAAGTAGAAAGGGCCCATGGGAGTGTACTCGAGAGGAGGAGAGCAGATACAGGTGATGTGAGAAGTGGGATGGGAGTGTACTCGAGAGGAGGAGAGCAGATACAGGTGATGTGAGAAGTGAGAGAACAGGGAGGGGGATTTAGTTGGGTTGGGAAAGGGAAGTCAAAACAAACATAGAGGGAAGGAGAAGGGGCAAATGATGCCAAGGGTGTCTGATAAATCCTCAATGAATCAATCATATTAATTTATATTACCTAGAATTATATATGACACACACATATGTAGACACATATATGCATATACGTATATATGTGATTATAAATACATATATGAGTATTTATATATATACCTGCACACCTGCACATATATACATATGAATATACATGAGTGTATATATGTATATAGGAATATGTTTATATGTATATACACATATACATACATATATACATACACATACATATATATACATATACACATACAAGTGTATGTGAGAAACCTTCATTTGAGTTATAGTTCAGAGTAGTCTAAGTGACTTCCAAAACAATATAGGCTATCTCTGTTACCCTTGGTTACCTCCCAGAGTGTCAGCTCCTTAGAGCCGGCAGGTCCAGGAGAGAGGAGAGAGAGGTCTGGGTTCAGCTGGGTCTCTCTGGAGCTGAATGGGAAGATGAGTGTTGGTGGCCCAAAGAAACCCGGCTGGGAGGCAGGAACTCAACTTTAATGTAACAACCTCTTGTTTATATAAACTTGGAGCATAGGAAGGAGGGATTTTGGAGGGGTGAGATGACGTAGGGGGTGGGGAAGGGTGAGGAGGGTATGGGGTGACTGACAGGGCAAATGGCAAAGCTGTACATCAGCAACAGCTGAGCAGAGGCAGGACTAAACAGGTCCTGTTGAGTCACTCCGGATGGAAGTGACTAAGACAGGTCTCAAACTCAGAGCCAGGCTGAGGGACAGATGTGTGTTCATAAGAGCACTACAGACTGCCTTCAGGCTGCCTTTGACCTTGTTCAGCCCCTCCAGCTGTGCAGTCCTTCTGCCTGTCCCACATCCTCGTCAACACCTGCATTGTCAGACAGTTTTTTGTTTGTTTGATTCTCTAGTGAATGCTTAGTGTTGTCTTGTTGTGGCTCTGTTTGCATTTCCTGTGTTCTAATAGGTTTTTGAGCTTGCTTTCATATACCACAAGCAGTAGGAAGAAGCTGGGTGATGGAGAGAGTCATGTTAGAGGGCCACATTTGTAAGCCGAGCTAGGGTGACATTGCGCAATACCTGGCATCTACCAAACCACGTCTCCATTTGCCTTTTAAAACAATAATTTCTTTTGTCTGTATTAGTGTTCCATTTGCATCACATGCATCTCTGGTACACATGAAGGTCAGAAAGGGCTTTGGACCGCCTGAACCAGAGTTACAGGTAGTTATGATCTGCCTTCTGAGTGCTGAGAATGGAACCTGGGTCCTCTAGGAGAACAGCCAGAGATTGTAACTACTGAGTCATCTCTCCAGTCCTTCTTTTTGGATTTTAAACACCACTTTTATGTGTATAACAATTGAGTGATCTGAAACAAAAGTAAATAATTACTTTATTATAAAACCTACCTAAGATATACTTATTAATATCAACAAATTGAGGTAAATCTTGCTAATCCTCTAATAGCAGCAAATGCATGGCGTTCAACTTATATTTAAGCTCTACTGTAATAGTGTCATCTTCAGGCAATACATTAAGATATGATATACTGTACTGAGCTTGATTCTGAGGACAGGTATATACTGTCCTGGCTAGCTTTATCTGTCAGCTTGATACAACCCAGGGTTATCTGAGAGTCTCAACTGAGGCATTGCTTCCTTCAGTGTAGCCTGTGGGCATGTCTGTGGAGCATTTTCATAACTGATAATTAATGTAAAAATTGACATACAGGGGTTTAGTCCACCAAGGGTGATAAAGATCACTGGGCAAATGGGCCTGAGATGTATAAGAAAGGCAACTAAATATGAATGAACCCAGAAGCAAGCCAGTAAACAGCATTCCTTGGTCTCTGCTTAGGTTCCTGTCTATAGGTTCCTGCCTGGATTTCTATCAGTTGGGGGCTGTAACTCAGAAGAGTAAGATAAAATTAACCTTTTCTTTTCCAAGTAATCTTTGGTCAGAGTCATTTTATTACAGCAATAGAAAAGCCAAGTGGGACGTGCATGTATTCTAAAATGCAGAAGTGAAATTTAATTTTATTCTCCAACTCCTAAAGATTTCAGATTGTCTTCTTGCCTGGTTACTCTCAGGGTAACATGTTTGTGTTTATCTTTTCATGTTTTGCTTCTTGGTGAAACGATAGGAAATGGAAATACGGCCTCCGAATTCTCTTAGTAAACAACATATGATGTTTATGTCCAGAAATTAGAAGCCAAATCAATATAATTATCACTATATATGTACATATACATATATCCTCCTTCTTCTCTTTCCAGCATTAGGGATCAAATGAGCTTCAAGCTCGTGGCTCTCCCACTGAACTACACCCCTAGCTACTTTATTACCTCATTTTAACATTCTCCCATAATTGCTTCATGTGCTCTCGAAGCTTCTGATAAGAATCATGCAATTTGCAGGCCTATTGTAGTTTAGCATGGAACAAATGGATAGCAACATTATGATTTCCTGTTCCCTGGTTGTTCAGTTTCAATACTTAGTTCAGGAGGCTTTCTGCCTTCAACAGTGGCTCAAGCATCGAGCTAAAGCAAATGTCTCTGCGTCCACCCTTCACGTTGAAAGACATTCTCCAGATATTCCGGACACCCCGTGCGTATCCAGCCACACTTCCAATTCATCCTGCCCCAAGAGGAAGCACCATCTTGACGGTAGGGTACTTGTCTCCTGTTTTTTTCCTGAGTTTAATTTTCATGCTCCCTTTTCTCTTCTTCTTTGCAGTTACTTGCTTTGTATTTGTTCATTTGGTTTAGTCATTTTGAGGCAGAGTCTTTTCTGGGTGGTGGACTGTGAGAGGAAGCCTGGTAAGGTAGAACTAAGGCTAGAAGCCCCAGAGATATAATTATCACTATATATGTACATATACATATATCCTCCTTCTTCTCTTTCCAGCATTAGGGATCAAATGAGCTTCAAGCTCGTGGCTCTCCCACTGAACTACACCCCTAGCTCCTGTATTACCTCATTTTAACATTCTCCCATAATTGCTTCATGTGCTCTCGAAGCTTCTGATAAGAATCATGCAATTTGCAGGTCTATTGTAGTCCAGCGTGGAACAAATGGATAGCAACATTATGATTTCCTGTTCCCTGGTTGTTCCCTGTTCCCTGAAGGGACAGTAGGAGCTTCACTTGCTCCTGGCACCAGGCCCCTGTTACTTAGCTGAAGTTCCCCACAGAGAGATTTGTAGCCATCAGTCACATAGGGGCAACACCCCAAGCCCTTCTCTATATAGATGAGGCATCCCTAACATCTCAGACCAATCCAATAGGAAGCATCTGCTGTCAGACCCCCAACCCACTCCAAAACTGTATATAAGATCCTATCCAGAAGGAATAAAGGTGAGTGAGAATTACTCTGTCATCTGAGAGGTCTGTCATAAAAGCTGTAACACTGCCAGGGAAGAGAACTGCTCTCCTGAAACTTTCAACACCAGAAGCTCTCAATGGCTAGCCAGCCCTTCTGTCAGCTGCTCAGCAAAAGCAGTGACAGCAGCTGTGGTGGGGGTAGCAGCAGCAGAGGTGGCAGAAGCAATTCCCCCTCCCTGTTCTCTGCCTTTCCCCTTCACTTAGCCAGGCCAGAGATCTCCGTGGATAGCCTCCAGTACACAGGCCTACAGGTCTTATGCAGCTCAGGCTGGCCTTGAACTCCTGTTCCTCTTGCATTTGCCTCCTGGATGCTGGTACATATAGTCATAGACCCCACCCCACCCGCTGCCCATGCGTGCTTTCTTGAAGCTACTTGTTCTAGACCCACACATGCTCTAGATAATTTCCCCTGTGGTTTTTCATGAGCGGGGTATGCCCACTGATTGTATTTCCCTTTAAAACCTTCCATCCGCCCTCTTTACTTCTGTAAATTAGTATTTACATCTTAAGGCCTCTTCAGTTTCAAGTGTTAGCAAGCCTGCTTCATGGGTGGTGGTGGTGTACATCTCATCAGGAAGCCTGTGCTGTGTTTCCCTCTCTCTTCCTAGTCCCTGAGCAGCTATGGATGTTCAATGACCACTTGATCTCTAAGGACTTCAAGGTGGCAAAGTTGTCCTCTCATCCTCCTTCCTTCTTGTGTTTGTAGAACTTTCATCCTTCCTACTCTTTGCTTTTACAGTGATTGTCCTGGTTAGTTTTCTACTGCTGTGATACAACAACAGAGCTCAGGCAACTTATAAAAGAAAGCATCTCATTTGACTTACAGTTTCTGAGGGTTTGTGTCCATAATAGTGGAGTAAAGAAACAGTTGAGAGGTCATACCTTTATCCACAATGCGGAGGGAGGGAGGGAAGGAGGGAGGGAGGGAAGGAGGGAAGGAAAGAAAACTGTGAATCTCAGGAGTCTTTTGTAAACTCAGATTCCAGTGCCCTACTCACTTACTGGAGGAGCGACACACCTCCCCGAATAAGGCCATACTCCTGGTCCTTCCCAAACGGTTCCACCAGTTGGGGAACATGCATTCAAATGTGGTCCTTCTCTTACAAACCACCACAGTGACTAAAGTTGTATAAAAAAAAGTGAATCTTTCTTTTATTTATTAATTTTTAAGGCAAATCATTGATCCAGTGGTATCTTAGCTAGGGTTTTACTGCTGCGAAGAGACACCATGACCAAGGCAACTCTTATAAGGACAACATCTAATTGGGGCTGGCGTACAGTTTCAGAGGTTCAGTCCATTATTATCAAGGCAGGAACATGGCAGCATCCAGGCAGGCACGTTGTAGGAGGAGCTGAGAATTCTACATCTTCCTCTGAAGGATGTTAACAGAATACTGGCTTCCAGGCAGCTATGATGAGAGTCTTAAATCCCACACCCACAATGACACACCTACTCCAGCAAGGCCACACCTACTCCAACAGGGACACACCTTCTAATAGTGCCACTCCCTGGGCTGGGCATATACAAACCATCACAAATGGTTTCTCTAAAATTACCAATCAGCTTTGCGGATTAATATGCACGATAATGAATAAATGGCTTTAAAGATGCTTGATGGAAGTCCCCAGGCATACACTAATGTCACTCATGACAAAGTTATTTCATCTTTGGGACTCTTTAAGATAGCTCCAACTCCTCAAAAGACATATTTTTAACGTAAGCCTTTGCTGACAAACTCATGGCAATCCTCTTAGCCTCCTGAATTCAGGAATTACAGATGTGAGGCACCACTCCAAGCTTTAAAGATTTTTCAACAAGAACATACATGTAAAGAAGGCCCAAAAGTGACACATACGTCTAATCCAACACTCAGAAGACAGGGGCAGGCGAATCTCTGTGAGTTAGAAGCCAGCCTGGTCTACAGAGTGAGTTCTAGGGCAGCCAGGGCTAAATTGAGAAACCCTGTCTGACAGACAGATGGACAGACAGACAGACAGACAGACAGACAGACAGACAGACAGACAGAAAAAACCAACAAAAAGAATAATATGGATGTTAGAAAAGATCAAGGAGGATTTGGGTGGCTCACTTTTTGCTACAAGTCCAATCATACTTTAATATTGTTAGTCTCCAAAGCTGAGTGAGAAGATTCACCAAAGATAGGCAGTGTTCGAATGTGAGCCACAGGAGGTGTCTGTTACTTCAGAAGAAGTTGAGACTGAGAGGTCCAACCCATCATCCTTGATGTCAGGGTGGCATTGAAGAGGAATTACCCTCTATTCTGGATGGTGCACAGCTGGGCCTTGACAGCTTCTGGAGCACTCAGGCATCTCTATTTATGCCCTTATCCTTTGTTTTTTCTTGAAGCTTTACTTACCATAGTGTTGAAAGAACTTAAAATCGAGACGTTTTAGAACCTTTTACAAGCTTTTCAGGTGGTTGAGTAAAGGACCTGTAATTTCAACTTATTTAATTATTTTGTGTCTTGTTTATTTGTTCGTTTATATGTCTGTGTCAGTGCAGGCGCATGCTCCTGTGCACAGAGAGAGACTAGAAGAAGACATTGGATTGCTCCAAGCTGGAATTACAGGCATTTCCCTGCCTGGCTTTATGGGGTCTGAGATTTGATCTCCAGTTGTCTTGATTGTGCAGCAAGCACTCTTTTAACAGCTATGCCATTTTTCCAGGTCTGAATAAACCATTTTAAGCAGGAAAAGTGAGCCGTATCATGAGCATTTGTGAGTGATTGTGTGGTGCTCACAGACCCTCGTTTGCTGTCATATTTGCTTCAGACCACTTTAACATTTTAATACTTCATTTAAGAAAAAAATCTCATTGTGTAGCCCAAGAAGGCCTTGAACCTGAGATCTCTAGTGCTTAGAGTTATACCCAACTAAGAAAGTGAAACAACTTCTTTTCCCTACTGTGAGAGATTAGACCCAGAGCCCCACAAACGCTAGGCAAGCACCCTACCACAAAGCTCTATCCCCAATCCCTTACAATTATTTTTAAAACCTAAACATTCTGTTTCTTTTTTGCACTGTCAGTCTTTTGACCTCTTTAGTGCAGAGGCAGCCATCATTCACACATGGATGGGTATCTTTCTTCGTCGTCGTGTTTTGTGCTTATGCCTCATAGTTATTTATATGAGAAAAGTATTTAGAATTGTGCATTTTCAAGGCTTATATGAACACCATGCTGTGGGACCAGGAGCCGTGGGATGTGGAGTAGCAGGCCTGGAGCAAGGGTGAGGCTTGTCCAAATCCCAGAAATCTTGTCTTGAGATTAGCTGGAATAGGATTGCTGCCCCTCTGCCCTGGGCCTGCATGTCCGGCACGTATAGCCCTGTGCTCCCACCTTTGCCTCACCAGAGGAGGTCATGTCACTGGTAGCTAGGTTAATTTCTTCTCCCCTTATAAGGACATGTCCAGCAGCACCTAGAATTTCTCCTCATGCAAATGAGGCATCTCCAGCACCATGGCCCGGGCCAATGATGTACACTCATCCCATAGCCCCTACTCAACCCCCAAATGTTTAAATAGCCATTGTTCCCCCAATAAACTGAACCAGTTTCCCGAAGCTGTTTCCAGTTGTGTGGTCTTTGTCCAAGCACTTACTGACAACCAAGAACCTTCCTGCACCCACCTACCTAACTAAGCTTCCCTTCCTCCAGTTCAGCCCAGTGTGCAGTTGGGCCTGGCTACCCAGAGGGAGAAGTAGGTACAGGATGGCATCATACCACACTGAGTCTTACCTACCAACTTGCTTCTCTCACTGATCATTTTGTTTGGGAACACTACGTTGACACCCTAAGTTTATTAGTGTTTATTGGCATGTAGTCCATCAATGGAATGTACCTTGGTTTATTTGTCCAATCTCTTGATTATTAACTTGTATGCTTCTAATCTTCCCTGGGATCACATAATGCTTCCAATAACATCTTTAAGTATGCACCAGGGAGAATTTCTCTAGGGATCAACGCAGATCGGAATTTATAGAACATCCTGTCTTCAATGTTTGTTTTTGATACAGGATTTCATGTAATCCAGGCTAGACTCCAATCCTGATTCTCCTGCTTCTACCTCTGTCCTGGGCACTAAGATTACAGGAGGGTGCCATCAAGACCAATGAGATTACAGGAGGGTGCCACCAAGACCAATGAGGTTACAGGAGGATGCCACCAAGACCAATGAGATTATAAGAGGGTGCCACCAAGACCAATGAAGTTACAGGAGGGTGCCACCAAGGCCAACATATCTTCAATTTTAATAACAATTCATTTGTTCATTCGTTCATTCATTCATTCATTCATTCATGATAAATACATTCACCAATATTTATTGAAGACCCACATGTGCCATGAATATTATGCAGAAGACCATGGAGAAGTTATAAAAGGATGAATGATTTTGAGTATCTGGCATTAAGGAGAGCAAATAATGCTTTGTAACCAAATTAATTCAACAAAGTTTTCAAGTACAAGCAGAGAAAAGGGAAGAATGCCTCCACAGAGCAGCAGATGATGACAAAAGGAAATATTGCCTCTTACATTTTATTTATTTATTTCTAAATCTTCCTTTATTTTTACTTTATGTGTATGGGTGTCTTACCTGCATATATGTTTAAACATCTGTGCATACTGTGCCAAAGAAGGCAAAAGAGAGTGCTGCATACTCTGGGACTGGAGTTACAGATGGTTGTGAGCCACCATGTGAATGCTGGGATTTGGACTCAGATCCTCTGGAAGAGCAACCAGTGCTCTTAACTGCTGAGCCATCTCTCCAGCCTTCTGGTTCCTTTAAATTCTTCAAATGTTTTATTTTATTTAAAATCGTGTATGTCTGTGTCTGTGTGTCT
Source organism: Rhabdomys pumilio (assembly GCA_030674055.1). NCBI lineage: Eukaryota > Metazoa > Chordata > Mammalia > Rodentia > Muridae > Rhabdomys > Rhabdomys pumilio. The sequence continues at coordinate 4,380,198 of JANHMN010000020.1, read as the reverse complement.
GTGTCTGTGTTTCTGTGTGTATGTATGAGTATGTGTGGAGGTCAGAGGGCAACTTTAGAATCCATTCTCTCTTCCTACCTTCACAGGAATCTAACCAAAAGTTGGACCTGTGTCCCTAGGCAGTGCAACAAAGGCCGTTGCCCACTGCCAAGTCTCTTTAAATTCTAACAGGTAGTTATTGTTAGATCAAGCCAGGAAGTTGCCCCTTGGTAATGAGGGACATGGAGGGGAGAGGCCTGGGAACATGGTCAAGTAGGATGGATGTATGAAACAATTGCTTTGCACAGTTGTCCTCCCCTACCAGATAATAACCAATGAAGCTTGAGGTCCAGCTCAGAGAAACAGGAGGAAGTTGGTTACCCAGGTCAGCTGTCTCCATGAAGGAGCCTCTCCGACCACGCTGGTTGTCCATCTGGGCTAGTGTGAAGTTATTTTAAGGAACTCTGCCAAGTTGCACAGATGCTGCCTCATTTGCCAGCTCCTACGTCTGGCTTGTTGGCTGGTGTTGCTTTTTATTCTAGGTCACGTAGGCAGTCTTATCTTCAATATTGTATTGGCTATTATGTCCTATTTTTTCTTAATCCTTCTTAAAAGGAGACCATTTCCACTGAGCCACATTCAAGCAGTAAAAACACAAGATGTATCCATATGATATGGAACCCATCCCATAGAAATCATATCTAGTTTGCTTTCCTGTTGCTGTGATAAAGCAATGACCAAATGCATCTTGGGGAGGGAAAGGTTTATTTCAGTTTACAGTGTACAGTCCATCACTGAGGGAAGTTAGGACCGGAACCCACATACAAGCAGAGGCAGGAACCAGGGAAGAACACTGCGTACTGAACTGCTCTCTTCTGTTCATGCTCAGCCAGCTTCCTCATACAACGTTATACCAACATCCACATCAATTAACAATCAAGATAATTCTCCATAGTCATGGCCATAGGTCAATTTGATCCGAGCAATCCCACAATGGAAACTCCCTCTTCTCAGGTGTCTCTTGGTTGTGTCAATTTGACAATAAAATTAGCCAGGATGTTTGGGTGAATGTAAAGTTATGCCTGTGTTGGTGTTAGTTTTTGTTTGTCTGTCTGTCTCTATGACAAAATATCTGAGCAAAATAACTTAATGGAGGAAAATGTACTCTCATTCCTGGTTTCAGAGTTTTGAGAAATGTGTTAGAGCAGAACAGCTCACTCTGTAGTGTGGCAACCAGGAATCAGGAGGGAGGGAGAGGATGGAACAGTGGGGGAGGGGGAGAGGGACAATTAGCAGACTCCCCTTATTTTCCTTTTTCATTCCAGCTATGCTGGAGCCTAGGGAATGGTGACGCCCACAATCAGGGAGGCTGTTTCTTCCTTAGTCAGTCTAATCCGGAAGCTGCTGTGTAAGCAGACGTACCCACAAGTGCACCTGACAAATCTAGACATTTCTCAATCCAATCAAGTTGACAATGAAGAGGAACTAACACAAAGCCTTAAAGAAAGAAAAAGTGACCCAGTCTTGATGATTCAACCGCAAGGGTGGCCAAAAGACACCAACTCACTGTCCCAGTTCCTGGATTAATAGGCCACACTTAAATGCTGAAAGCATGCCCAGGACTGATATTTATCACCAAATGCGTGCCAGAGCTTTGGCCCACTTGGCACGCATCCCACATCCTCTGCCTTGCTTTCCTGGTCACGCTACTAATTTGCATCCCACGCATCAGCAACTCTAAAGCGTGATGAGAATTCTGGCTGGATCAAGAGTGATTTATCTGTCTCCACAGGAGTGACCAGCTCACTGGCAAGGCAGCAGCACTTTTGTATCCTTGCCAAGGTTCACCACCGGGGAGAGATAATTAAAGCCAGGCGTGAAGCGCTGAGGTCTTTGAAAGCCTCTCATAATGTTACCTCCGCTTCAGGATTTGAAGGGGAATTCAAAGGTCACCCTCTAAAAAGTCAGAGAGCATCAAAACCAGCCACCTTTAAAACGCTTCTACTCATAAAACTCCCTGAGAGACGTCTTATCATAATTCAAGAACACCTGCCCATCTCTCTCCACATTCCCCTAATAAATTTCTTTCGCCTCTAGACAAAGATATCCTCTGTCACCCTGCCAAGTCCTTACCTACATGCTGGATCTACATTAGTAAAAGCACACAGATGGATATTAATTGCTGGCATCAGAGAGCTTAGCCTTCTTGGATATGGGGAAATTAGCTTCTTTATGGGTTAGGTCTTTCCTGGAAACCACAGTCAGGCATGGTACACAGCTAAGTTGTATCTAAGATTCTAAACTAGGGAGGAAGAATCTTGGTCACGGCTTTATCTTGTTATAAAGTCATATGTTCCATTTTTTGAGAAATCCTGTTCCTGGAGACTAAGGCCAGGATGGTGAGGTGGAGCTGACATGGAGGACGAGAGGGGTGTGGTGTGGTACTCAATATGGCTGAATGAGAATTCTAAACAAAGAGGTTTGGAAGTCAATGGCACATCTGGGTGTGTGACATGGCATTATGAGCAAATTTGGAGACAGCGTCATCAGGCCAGCCAGTTACATTTCCTTTGCCAGCTGTGGGACAATGCACAGGCAAGTCAGAAGCATTTCAAGGGACTGATATCAGATGTATTTGGTTTTGCCATCTATGTTCATTTAACTCTATGTTTTCTGGTATATGTTTGCAAGATGCAGGGCAGAATTCCGCAACTGTCACTCCAGGGCTCCCTCTTCAGTGAACCAAACACTGAGATGTTCAATCCTGATTCCACAGGGCTTAGCACTGAGGTATGGGGTAGAGGGGAAGACCTTGGTAGCCAGAGAGAATAGTGGAACTTAGGAGGCATGTGGAAAGTGACAGAGAAGCAGTGAAGAGCGGGCAGTGGCCTCTGGAGTCTAACACTGAGAGGAGAGTCAGTCGGGTGGATGCCACCACTTTCAGTTTCTCTGTATCTGTTAGCTTGTTCTTCAGCTCGTGGTTCTTTAACTACAGGAGCCTCATCTCGGGTGCAGGTTGGCCCTTAAGTGTTGCAAAAGAGATGCTCCCAGTGGAAAGATACAGTGAGTTGTGTTCAAATGCCAAACTGCCTAGCCTAGCTTTTGCCTGCAGGAGTACAATCTCGGCAGTTGGAGAATGGAGAAACTCTGAACCACAAATTTGCACGGTGTCTAGTAAATGGGCTCTAGAAGCTGAAAATGAGAAGATGGGTGAAGCTTTTCTGAGATCTCTGAGTACCTCTATTGAAATAAAAATACAAAAGGCTTCTAAAATCAGAGAGCGTGCCGTCGGCTCTTCCACAGAAAAGGGCGATTTCCTTTAAGATCAGAGAGGCAGTAGCTACTGCATGAAAGGGAGAGGGAAAATAATGGAGAAAAGGATAATGCAGTGCGTGCCTGTGTGCATACAAGCCAAGGGTGGGGGTGGGGTGTGGGGGCCGCACAGGTGCATGTGCAAGCCAGAACACCTACTCAGATGTCATTCCTTAAGTATGATCTACAGTTTTTGAAGACAGGGCCTCTCATTGGCTTGGAACTTGCCAAGCAAGCTAGGCTGGCTGACCAGTGATTCCCCAGGGGTCCGTCTCTTCCTGCCTCGCCAACACTGAGACTACAAATGTATACTGCCGTACCTCCTACTGTTTTACATGTGCACTGGCCCTCAATCTCACTCAGGCAAGCTATCTCCCTCACCTCAACATATCTATTTTTAAAAGGTGTTTGCAAGCAGATAGTGTCCTTTACGGGAAGAGGAGCATTCTGAAATGAGTGTGCCGCGGTACCCCTATTTAGATGCAGAGCTGAGAAAAGATCTACACAGCTCTTATACCACCACGGCGTACTTCTGACTCTCAGAGCCCCTGATGATTACGGCAAAGCTTTGGATGGAGTCATCTGGGATGGTCCCAGAGTGACAGAGCAGATCATGTTACTCTTTATACTGCTCTTCAGCCCTGGACCCCCTTTCACATCCTGCAGATCTAGCAGGATATGATAGATATTGGTAGATATTCTTGGCCAACAAAAATGAATACTGAATGGGCACAGAGTTCTTGTGCCAATCACGTCTCAGGGCCACCTATTAACTTTTAGTTTAGACTGAGGTTACCCTGGGCACAGAGGAGCCAGGCATTACACTTCAGACTCCGAAAGACTCGTGTTCTGGTTCTAGTGCTGTCAATCAAAGAATACTTGGACTAGGGAGTGTTGCAATGCCAGAACTAGAGGTGTGTTGAGATGGCCATCAACAGCCTATAGTTCTCAAGCATAAAGAATCGCCAGAATCACCTATGGGGCTTTTTAAAATGGCAGCATCGGAATCTTCTAGAACATGAACCTGTCAATAAGAAGCTAGTCTTCCTCTGATTATCTATAAGGTTTAAAACTTCAGATAAGCAACTTGAGGCTCCTGTTACCCTGTAGCTGATGTTGTTTTGTCTTCTTTCTTATGGAGGTCCTGGGTTTTTGGAGTACATTAGCAATGGGAGTTTGCTTTGGGGTCTTCCAGAGCACACCTGGGAGGGGTGGATGGTGGAAACACAGCTTCTCAGCTTCCTGGTCTGACTATATGGTCTCGTGGTCATGATAAGCCTTGTGTTCCAAGAATGTACCATAGATGGGACCATGTCACCTCTAGTTTCATAAGGACATATTGCTATTTGTTCCCTAGCCAGTTCTACTACTTGGCCAGACAGGATCAAATAAGCAGGGAAAGTTATTTATTTTCAAAGGGAAGATGAGTTCCCCAAGGTGGGGGATATAATGGTAGCAGTGGAGGTGCTAATGGTGATGGTGTTAGCCAGGATGCAGGAATAGCATCTATAATCTCAGAGAGTACCTGAGATAGCAGGCAATGCTGGTTTGTCATTGATCTTCTTAGCTTGACAGGTGTGTGAGTCAGCTACTTTCAAAAGGCTAAGAACAGAGCGAACATCTATAAATCAAGGTTTTATAAATTAAATATTTCCATTTAACTCACACTGTAATTTCAGAGGCATTAAATCTTTATTCAGATGACCTTTCACTGTCAGAGATGGACCATTTCAGCCTTCAGTTAGCACTGCCTACTGGGTCCGGAACACATGGTTATTTTGTAAAAGAACTCCTAAGGATTACTGGAATTTATACTTAAGTAATCATTTCATAAAAAGCAATCTCTGTGACTGAAAATGCATTCGATAGTCCTATTTTTCATCAGATGACATTTTTTCATTAAACATCCCAGAAGAAATATGCTAGAGAATCCTCAGACCACAAAGTTTAAGAGGGAAGAACATTTAAAAACATTAAGAGACAAGTTATCTCCATATTCCAGTTTTTTCCTTTGATACGTCAGCAGATCATTCAGTTAGGAAATAAAAATAAATAATAAAAATAGGATAATGATGTTCTAGACATTGAAATGGCTAAAACACCATTTACTTCCCAAAAAGGAAAAAAAAAATTCTCTCTTGGAGCTTCAAGTTCTTAGAGAAAATGGGCTCATAAAGACATTCAAAGATAAATCATTTCAAAAATTCTAATGTAAATTCAATGAGCTAAATGGACACAATAAGCCTGTATACAACTCAGTCCAATAACCAACATTTTATGTTCCTCTGTTCTTTGGTTGAGACAAGGTCTCAGGTAGTCCAGTCTGGCCTCAACCTTAGAGTGTAGTCATGGATCACTGAAGAGTGGAGCATGAAGTCGAGGATGGCCTTGAGCCACTCATTCAGCTGCCCCTGCTTCTCGGATGGTGATGGGATCACAGTTATGTGCAGCTCACATAGTGTGTGTGATGTCAGGACTTGAACCCAAGGCTTCACATATATAAAGCACTGAGCCACTCCTCCAGACTACCCGGTGTCACTTTTAGTAATTGTTGTCCTTAACATCATCTTTTTTGTCATTACTGAGCAACAGTATATGTCTAATGCTTTCTGGTACCCACCGCAGTCTCATGTGGTCTCCTTGCTTCTGTTTTACAAAACAAGATACTAGGGTCCAAGAAGTTTTGAGCAATCTATCCAAGCATGACTCCCAGCTCTAAGACGGAGACTCACTCCTTCATTTGGACACGACCCTTGCCCACAGACATGCATAATTATCTAGGGAGAGCCTGGATTATTATTTTTTTTTTCACTTAACATTATAGTACCAACGTTTGTGCTTGTGGAACGGCCTTCAAGCTTAGTGGAATCCTGTCCCTCTCTGCTCAGATCCTCCCGCTGGGATGCCCTGCCCCCTAGTGGATTTCTGCTCATTTTGCCCATTCCCATCCCCCAGGAAGAAAAGACAATTTTTTTTTATTTTTATTGCACAATCCTTTGTTGTGACTGTTTTCTCTTAAACATTTAAAAACATAAAAATGTTTTCTGTCACATCTCCTCCAGTGTTGAAAGATATGATTATTTCTAAGAGGACGACTGGAAAGCTCTAAGGAGGTTCCGAACACACTCCAAGAACACACTTCTGACGTTGAATTCAACATGGCTTCGCTGTTCTCTGCAGCTAATGGTGTATTTCCAACATCTCTCCCAAAATCACATTTATAGGCTTGAGACAAGTTAGGATGGCCCTGAGATTCTTCAAGGACTCTCCTGGGCTCCCTAAAGAGATTGGAAATATATTTAAAGCAAGAAAGATGTTCAAATAGATCTGAATTTGTTTTTCTCTGAGCTTACCTTAATTCCTCTGCCTCAAGTAATTTTCTAATGAATCTTTCTCACTTTGGTACTGTTAAAAAAACCATCACAGTATTAAAATGAGTAATTGAATGGCCTTGGTTTAATTAGGAAGGACTTGGATTAATATTGGATTAGCCTGTAGAAAACAACATGGATAGAATTTTTTTTAAGTGAATTAGGCTGCTATTTTAGCCATTGTTCATCAAAAGAAGGAGACAGAAAGGGAGAGGGAGAGGGAGGAGGAGGAGGAAGAAGAAGAAGGAGAAGGAGAAGGAGAAGGAGAAGGAGAAGGAGAAGGAGAAGGAGAAGGAGAAGGAG
>JANHMN010000020.1:4332274-4373223 GCA_030674055.1 Rhabdomys pumilio | reverse complement strand
AGGAGAAGGAGAAGGAGAAGGAGAAGGAGAAGGAGAAGGAGAAGGAGGAGAAGGAGAAGAGGAAGAGGAAGAGAAAAAGGAGGAGGAGGAGGAGGAGGAGGATGTTGTCCTGAGTGAAATAGCTGATGCTATCAAATGGATGGGGGCTGACTGGTGAGTTATAATGCTTTGTGCTCGGCCAATGGGCCATGCTGAGGAGGGCTAGGAAAACCTGGGGGCTTCATCTTTATTAGAGAGCTAGTTTTTAAAAACTTGCTAAATTTTTACTTGCGGGAAACAACCACTGTGATAAAAGATATAACCGGTAAAGACAGGGTTGTATGCAATCTTCCATAAATGGCAGAGCTGTGCAAGGCTTAAGAGGATGCCATCTCTCCCTGACCTACTTTAAGATTGTTTACTTCCCCCGGGCTTGGATCTCAAGATACGGAAGAAAATGGTCAAACCTAACAAAAAGCAATTTTTAAGATAAACACTCTTCTGAGCAGCACATGAACACGTGACACGGAGAGTGGAACAATGTCGTGACAAAAAATGCCTTCTTTGTAGAAGAATACACGAGGTGATGGAATTCAGTGCCTGATGGGATCAGCTAGTGAGCTTTGCTAATCATATTCCATATAGTACATAAATAACAGATATTAAATTAGGTATTTCACTTGGAAGGCTTCCAATGTGTTTGTGCGCACATTTGTGTGCAGGGGTGTGTGGGTGTGTGCGCAGGGGTCAGAGGTCAACCTCAAATGTCTTTCTCAAATTACTTTTCCACCTACTTCTTAGAGACTGTTCTCTTACTGAACCTGAAGCTCACAAACTCAGCTAGAGCAGATGGCCTGAAAGCCCAGGAGTCCTCTAAAGCACTATAGAAAGTCTAGGTGGGACGGAGAGCATCAGGAACCCCAGGGAACTGAGTTCAGGTATCCTGTTTACTGAGGAAACACTTTGGGGGCTGAGCCATCTCCCCAGCCCTTTCAGGGTTTTGGTGTTTCTGTAGGCCTCTCTGCCTGTTGTCCATTCTGAACTGGTATAGCAGCTAACACACTTTATAGAATGTTCAGCGGCATCCCTGACGTCTAAGGATTCGATGACAGTAGCAAACAATTTCTACTTTCCTGCCTGTGGATGTTACCAATAAAAACAAAACACCAATGTTTGTGGCACGGCTGCTCATTAGCAAATCAGGGCAAGACGATAGCATGAGAGTTGGTTCTTTTCAAGGATAGCCCCCACCCTCTGCGTGTGTGTGTGTGTGTGTGTGTGTGTGTGTGTGTGTGTGTGTGATTTTTTTTGAGACTAAGTCTCACTATGAGGTTCTTGCTGGCTAGAATTCACTCTGTAGACCAAGCTGCCCTCAGACTCACAGACATTCTCCTGCATCTGCCTCCTGAGTGCTGGAATTAAACTGTGCACTACCATACCCAGTTGGAGATACATGTATGTATGTGCACACAGACACACAAGCATGCATACACACGTGTACACGTGTATGTACGTGTGACTCTTCTAGATTTTCCCATGTGGTTCTGCATGCCTCAACTGAAAGGGATGAGTGTGCATGTGTATATATGTGTGTGTACCCGTGTGTGTTCATGTGTGTATGTGTATACATGTGTGTGCATGTTCCTGTGCATGTATAAAATCGTGAATGTTTATGCAGTATGTGTACATGTACCTGTGTGAGAATGGGGAGGTTAGAGGTTGATATCAAGTATCCACAGACGCTTTCTATTTATTTATTTATTTATTAGCGTTGAGGACCAAACCCAGGGCCTTGCGCTTGCTAGGCAAGCACTCTACCACTAAGCTAAATTCCAACCCTTCTATTTATTTTTTGAAATAGGGTCTTTGACTGAGCCTGGAGCTCATGAGTTAGGCTGGACTGGCTGGCAGTGAGCTCTGAGACTTTGCCTTCCCTTCCCTCTCCAGCACTGGGTGGGGGTGGGGGGGGGGGGGGGGGGGTGGGGGTGGGGAGGGTATCTGAGCTGTCCTTACCTGAGTGCCAGAATTCCAGACTCAGGTCCTCATATTTACACATCAATACCTTTACTGACTAAGCCTTCTCCTCAGTCCCAAGAGAGAATAATTTTTAAAAATTACATTAGAGTTGGGCGTGGTGCTGCATGTCTGTAATCTTAGCCCTTGTGGGGTAGGTAGACTGACAAGAGGATCCTGAGTTCCAGGTCAGCCTTGTCTCAAAAAATCAAAAGTACTTTAAATCACTAAGTGCGGGAAGTGATTTATTCCACAGTAATAAATGATGAAGACATCTGGGTGAAGTCATCTAGTCATATATATTTTTAAAGAAGTCCTGGTATTGATTGGAATTAGTCTATAATGTTGATGTCATCCTACCTGTTCCCACTGCACACAGCTTCCTGTGAGGATAGAGAACCCCAATCCTCCTGAGGTATGTTAAAGCAAACAAAATTATCAAGTCCCACTATCCCATCCCCTAAGTCCCGGCCTTCTCCACCATGCCACCACCTTTGTCACTCACTCACACAAACACCATGCTATTGATTTATGATGCGGCCGAGCACTGTCAAACTGAATCAATTAACATTTCTGGGCCATTTTCATTCCCACCAGCAAACCACTCTCAGCTGCTAGAGACACATGAACTAAAGGCCATGGGTTTAGTTCTATTTTTCAAGCCACATGGGTACAACCACCTGCTACAAACAGGAGAACTGTAAAGGTCAGACTGTAATCTAAAAGCCATCTCCAGTATAATTGCAAAGTCTGCACAATGATGTCCCCTGGAATTAAATGACTTTAACAGTTTTAGAACAAAATAAACGAGTTAACTTTTTTTCTTTTTTAACAGCACTGTACCTGCTGAGGAAGATCTGTGGGTACAAACCACAGAAATCCAGTTACTATAGAGATGAGGACTGTGGGCGGTTTAAGGTTTTGTCTGCTTTAAGACCAACATTACCTTGTCCTCATGACTTTTAAGTCCCTCAAACCATACATAGCTCTGGGCATTGCATTCTATTCAAGACTGACTGGTGTTGTTGAGGTTAGGTATGCTGCTACTATTGTAATGCTAAATTCCAAATTGGAAGCTCTAGGGCTGAGAGTGAATTCTCACCTTTACACGCTTTAGTTGTGCAAACTTTGTTCCTTAATTTAAAATTGGTTAAATAAAATTGGCTATGTCCAATTACTGGAGAGATTAGAGATAGGTTTTTGAGTTACCTGGTTGGGGTGGAGAGGAGAGGAGAGGGGGGGGGTAGGAGGGAGAAAGAAGTAGAGGAAGCCACTATGAGGGGAGATGGATCATGAGCACGTGACCAAGAGAAACAGCAAGTGTCTGGGGTACCCCGCTGAGGCGGTACCTATGTCAGCAATTAGAAAAGTAGACTTACCCCCAATAATAGTCAAAGCCAAATAAAATAACCATAGTCTGAGTCTCATTTATTTGTAAGCTAGTCAAGGCTAAGCTTAAATCGGTTGTACTACAGGTAGAAAAACAAAGGTAAAAATGGATGCTCTGAAGATTTCTCTTCATTGCCTGAAGCTGCATTGCCATGTGAGGATGTGTGGGAGGCTCAGCTTGGTGACTCATGCCTACAATGTTCCTGTTTGGGAAACTGAGGCAGGACTATTATAGAGCATTAGTGACCAGCCGGACACATACATAGAGTACCAGGCCAGTGTGACTACAGGGTGAGCAAAGCACTTTTTTTCAAAAGTATGTGTGTGTTATAGTCATCATATTCAGGCTATCAAAAGTGTTTGTATATGTGTATATGTGTGTGTATGTATATGTGTATATTTGTGTGTGTATGTGTTATAGTCATTGTACTCAGACCTTGTCAAAAGGTGACAAAGGAGAAGTTAGTTGGGGTTGGATGTTGTGTGCAGTATCTGATATGGCAAAAAATTACCATTTATCCTGTAGAGTAAAAAATTATAAAAATCATTTTATAAAATATATACAGGCTTTTCTTTAGGCTTTTCTTTAAAGGACATAGAACATTTTCTCTGAAGCAAGCTAAAAATGTAGACTGGCCAGTTTCAGGAACTGGAAGAGAGGAATGCAAGTCATCTAGGTGGGGCTGAGAAACTAGTAACCACGAAGACAGGGCAGCAACTGAGAAATAGTTGAGCAAGTGACAGGGCAGCAAATGAGAAATAGTTGAACACGTGACATGGCAAGAACACATTTTTGAGGAGAATGAGTATACAGAGTGTTTTCCACATGACCCTGACTCCCTTAGGTTGGGTTCCTCTGGAATTCTCCGCTATTTTTATGTTATATTTCCTTAGCAACCCCTCACCCCCCTCCTCACTCCCCTGGTTTGTGGTTTTCCCCTTTAAAAAGCCCCTCAGCCAGTCGGTCTTTGTCAGTTCAGCTCCTGTGTGGGCAAACGATTGACCTTTGGCCAACCAACTCTCCCTAAGAAAGCCTCTGCTGATTGCATCCAGGTACGGTGTCTTGCGAGTTTTTGGGTGGCTGTGACTTCCCAAGACTTGAGTGAGGGTCTCCCGAGTTTGGTGTCTTCAATCCTAGTCAAATATTTGCAAATACCTCATCAATTAAAAAATACTTTACCTATACAAATGCCTTCTGTATACTCACTGCCTCTGCCACATGACTGAACCTATTAACACACACATCCCCAGGTCCGAACTGAATCCGCCCATTATACAATACATACAGGCCTGAAAAACAGTACAGAAGAATAAGCATTCAGTTGTTCTTCTACATCTGTGAAGGACTAGTTTTAGAGTCTTTCTCTAATGACAGATTCTGAGGCTACTCAAGGATCTTCTACAAAATGGTAGGGTAGTTACCTAGAACTGTTGGAGTCAAGGATCCAAAACCAGGGGACGTGCTCCCCCAGAGACACTCACAGACGGGATTCGCTACAATAACATGAGGTTTATTGATGATAAAATGTTAGCCAGTAGACTAGGGTTCCCCTATATGCAGACAAGAGGAACCCGGAGCCAAAGCTGGGGGCAGGTTTTATACAGAGCTCATGAGGGCAACCACAAAGGCTGACCTTCCCAGGTCTGGTCTATAGATGACTCAGATTTGGACATTACTTTTATGACAATGAGTGTATTCTGTTTGCCCAGGTTTATTACATTATGGGCTCAGTTTTCTGACCAACTCCCATCCTGGGCCCCTCTCCTGGAATGTGTCTATGTGCTCTGGGCCTTCCCCACTTGCAGGTGGGTTCCCTTCCCTGTGGTCTGAGGAATTAATCAGCCTCTCCCTTCCTCTTCTGAATGTTAATCTAGCAAGTTTCCTCTGACTAAGGAATGTACTCCTCCTGGAATGTGTCCCAGGCAGTGAATTCTAAGTTCAAACCGAGACCTGAATATCTCACATTTGGTTCCTACAGAACCACACACAACAGGAAGACCTGAGTTTGATCCACAGCACCTAAGTGAAAAGCCAGCTGCTGCTACACACATCTGTAACTTCTGGTACTGGCTAGGGCTGACAGTAAGGCCAATGGGGCTGCTGGCCAGCCAGCCTGGCTGAAACAAAAGATGAGCTCCAGGTTCAGTGAGAGATGCAGAGTGATACAGGAAGATGCCCAGTGTTGTCCCACAGCTTCTGTGATCATGTGTGTGAGCACTGCTGTGTATCTGTGTATACAAATCACTAATGAAACAGGCACCAGTAAATCTAGTACCCGCTCACTTTGAGAATGCTAGGCTGACTGCATGACAGGCTTCAAATTGCCAGTTCATGAGTCAGGCCTAAACCTCTGTTTCCAAGAACTGGACAAGTCCAGGCAAGTCCAGGCAAGTCCAGGCCTCAGAAGCTGCCCCACCACCTGGCCTGAGGCAAGGATAATGGGTCAGCAGCAGTTTCCAGACTTCCCCTGCACCAGATTCCAGCCAGCTCCCCAGGCCCTACAATGTTTCTTGAGTGTCCCCAGAGATGGAGCAAGATAAATGTCATCTACCCGTTATGTGCTTTAAATCAGGCCTGTGAGCTTACTTTGGGGTCTCTCTATTTTTGTAGATGTTAGACTCCAGCATGCTGGACTTCTGCAGAAGAAACCACTCTTTGCATTTACATACTATTTGAGTCTAGGGTATCAGTCTTCTGTAATCATGGAACCTTACAACTTAAAAATACCATCTGTTCTAATCAGTATGAGTTTGCTACCTACTAACATATGTGCACAGCTTAGAACATAACACATCAGACCAAAAGGTTCCAAGTGGGGTTTATTTAGGAGATAGGGCAAAGATGGGGGTCAGGGGAGAAGAAGAGGAAGAAGAGGAAGAAGAGATCGAGGTCAGGGGGTTCTGCCTGTTTTATATGGGTGGTGATTTAGCCTCTTGTACTTTTGACCTACCAGGTAGATGATCTTAGTAACTTTTTTTGTGTTTTTTTTTCACATTTTTATAAAAGATGTATTTACTTGTTATGAACACAGTGTACTGCCTGCATATATGCCTGAGTTCCAGAAGAGGGCATGAGACCTCATTATAGATGGTTGTGTGCCATCATGTGGTTGCTGGAAATTGAACTCAGGACCTCTGGAAGATTAGTCAGTACTATCAACCTCTGAGCCATCCCTCCAGCCCTTTTTTAAATTTTTTCTTAATTTATTTAATTATTCATTTTACATTCCAATATCAGCCCCCGTCTCCACACAGTAACTCCTCACATGGATTCTCCCCCCAATTCCTCCTCCCCTTCTCCTCTGAGAAAGGCAAGTCTCCCCCACTGGGTATCACTCACACACACACATCAAGTCACTGTAGAACTAAGTGCATCCTCTCCCACTGAGGCCAGACAAGGCTACTCTGTTGGGAGAGCGGGATCCACAGGCAGGCAACAGATTCAGGAACAACACATGCTCTAGTTGTTGGAGGACCCACATGAAGACCAAGCTGCACATCTGCTACATATGTGCAGGGGGCCTAGGTCCAGCCTGTGCTTGCACTTTGGTTGGTGGTTCAGTTCCTGGGAGCCCCCAAGGGTCCAGGTTAGTTTACTTTGTTAGCCTTTCTGTGGAATCCCTGTCCTCTTCAGGTCCCTTAGCCCTTTCCCCAATTCTTCTTCAAGACTCCCTAAGCTCCATCAAATGTTTGGCTGTGGGTTCCTGTATCTGTTTCCTTTGGCTGCTGAGTGGAGCCTCTCAGAGGACAGTTATGCTAGGCTCCTGTCTGCAAGTATAACAGAGTATCATTAATAGTGTCAGGGATTGGTTCCCGCCTATTTGGGTGGTTCTCAATTTGGGCCAGTTATCGTCTCTGCTCTATCTTTGGTCCTTTCTACCTTGTAAGCAGGACACATTTTGGGTTGATGGTTTTGTGGGTGGATTGCTGTCCTTACTTCTCCACCGGGAGTACTGCCTGGCTACAGGAGTGGCCACTTCAGGATCCATATTCCCCTACTGCAAGGAATCTCAGCTAGAGTTGCCCCCATAGACAACCTGGAGCCTCCCTCCACACACCGCCCCCCATCTCAGGTCTGTGGCATGGCCTAGAGATACTCCCCTGCCCCACTAACAATTGCTCTTTGTTCTCTCTCCCCTGCTCTCCCTATACCTGCCCCTCCACACAACACCCCCACCCCCGCCACACACACACCCGTTTCCCCTGCTCCATTGCTTTTTGGTTGCTTCACTATCCAACCTCTGCTTTCAGAGTTACAAGTCTTACTTCAATCTAGAAACTACGTTTTCTTTGTGAGATACCCTGGAGCTCATTCTATGCCTCCTAGCCCTATGTATAAAGATAAGGATGAGACTGATTCCTTGACAAAAGTTGTTGCTTTCACTACAGAGGCTACTTGACAGAGTTATACATTATATTACCAAAACACTGCTGCTCTCTGCTTTTAAAAGCTGTTGGAGCCATCTTGCAGAACTGCTTGGCATATCCCACCCCTATGCATGTTCTTCCCATGGTAATTAACCCGCCAGGCTTGTGTTTGCCTTGCAATCTATGATATTTATTGTTATGTTATTTGTGCTTCTGTCTGACTTGAGGAGCCTTTCAACAATGTGGTACAGCATTTGCTTTACTATTTTACCATTTTGGGAATGTCAAGGGCTTTAAAAAAACGGGCAGTGCTCCTTCATCTGAGGCTTTTGAACATCCCACTGACCTTCTCCATAATCTCTAAACACAGGCACATCAAGCTATAAGGACTCAGATATTTAAGTTATGAAACGGAGATTATACATACTCATCTCCCTATTATATTTTACAAAACAAATAATAAATTCCTTTTAAAAACTTTTTAATATAATATAAAATTTACTCCATATCTTTAATAAGATAAAAAAGACCTACTAAGTGGATAATAAAAAGGACTGGATGTTTCATTCCGGAAGAAGTTTTGTTTCTACTTTCCCAGGATGCTGCTCCACAGATGCCAGACCAATTGATTGTCCAGCATCTCCCCTATTGATACAGAGACAGAAGCTTCCACCCCTGTCCCTTCCTCTATGCTCACCTCACCTGCCAACATCTCCAGCTCTCCACCAGTATCAGATACCCCTGTACCAAAGAAAGACACTGAGGAGATAACTTCGGATGCTCCTGAGGGGAGCATCCTATGTGGTTTCACCCTTTGCTATTTGATACCCCAGGCATATAGGGAATATAAAACCACTAAAAATGGGTGTCTGTATAATGCTTCATATAAAAAATGCTGTTGGTTTGACTGCATGAATTTCATCATGAGCCCTAATATTTTTCTCATTATGTTACCCACCTCATGTTTTTCTACCTGTCAATCTTCCCCTGCCCTGATATGAGGATTTTGCTGCTGTATGCATTGAAATGGGTAGTTAATGCTCTCTCACAGCCTATGAGATTTATGGCTACACTTATCTTAGATAATGAGATTTATGTCAGCCTTCCTTGCCACAACAACCTTGACACAACAGGTACACGCTACCCATCAGAGAAATTCTTTAACTCAAAATATCTTTTGACATTAATTACTCAAGGAAAAAAATAGAGGATTGCCTGGGAGAGTCCGTGCTCTAGAGGAAGCTGTTCTTTATATGGGCTCCAAATTCAAAATAGTAAGACTCACCTGAGCACCTCCTACCATTCGAACTTTAATTGGATTCGTGTTACATCTCTGTCTTTTATTGGTTCAAAAATATTTTGAGAACTGGTTCAGACTGTTTTGAGAGATGTATAAAATACTTTCCTGCTTTCGGTTGATATAGATACTCTTTATTCACAGGTTAGTATGGTTGGTCATGTTAAATTAGAAGTTTGTTCAGCTGAGGAAATAACCAGTTCTCTTATGACTTCAACTAAAAGCTTTGTTAAAGATAATTCTTTTTGAAGCTTTGTTATTAATTTAGAAATTACTACTGAAATAATTGTTTTACTTCTAGTTTTGCTTCCAGTCATTTTTAGATATTTAGGAACTTCCATCCATTTTGCCCAGAGAAAAATCCATACGTTTTATTTTAATGAATTGAAAAGGGGAGATGCCTAGGGCCATGCGGGAGGAACGTCAGATGGCTTTAGAACTCAGGGCATGCAGCCCATGGGTTACTATAGCCACGTGCGTGGGCCTCAGTGTGGTACGGCCCCAAGGACCATGTGATCTGAGGACTTTATGCTGTTGTGGAGTTCTGACCTGCTTGCTGCCCTCACATCCCTCTTAATCTAAGAATTATAGGAAAACTTTCAGGGGGCTTCCAGTCCCTCACTGGACAGTGTCGCTGGCACTCAAAATAATAGTGCTTGATCTCTTTCAGACATTGCTGCTGGAGCGGATTATGATTCTATCACCACTTGTGATGGTTTGTATATGCTTGGTCCACCCTTAGAAAACATTTGGAAAAATCAAGTTGTTAGTGAAGCCACGTTGAGGTGGTTTCACTACTGGCTCTGATGTAAACAATCTTAGGCACCAATATGAAGTTCAGAAAGGCACACTCTTGTTAGTTAAGCTAGGACCTTTGTGGTCAGGGAACAAGAACAATGGCAGTACTGGCTGACGTGACTCTCACTGAGGCTGGACTGTTGATGATTGATTTCTTGCACCCATTTTTGCCCTCAGCTTCCTGATATGATTTATTAAGCATTGCTGATGGGTAGATATATATTTTGAAGATTTAAAGTAGATATGACTAATTTTCATATAAATGTTTAGATTTGTGATTCTTTTAAGATTCTTACAAGATTACTTTTAAAGATAAACAATATAATGATTACTCCTTCCTTTATAACTGCACATTGCTGCCTTCCAGTAAGAGGAACTGGCTGAGAAAACTACCTTGCTTGCTCACACTTGGTTAATCTATAACAAGTTGCTTGGTTAGGAAGGTACTCGAGTTTTTGAGAATAATTTGTTTTTCTTTACCTGTACTGCGTAATGTTACTTCTTGTACAGGTATTGGAAAACACATTGTTGTTCCATAATCATTCACTAGAGGAAAATTACAACATAATCACATTACAATTGAACACTGCTTGAAAGATTGTGCTGGGATTATATAAGCAATGAAAGAAACAATAAAATATGGTGTGGCTGGAACACTGTTTCTTCCATCTATCATCTCTCTCTCTCTCTCTCTCTCTCTCTCTCTCTCTCTCTCTCTCTCTCTCTCTGTGTGTGTGTGTGTGTGTGTGTGTGTACGTGTGTGTGTGTACGAACCCGTGTAAGTTTTCTCTCTCTCCTTCTCCCAAGGAGTTAAAAGAGTTCATAGTTTCTCCCCTGGCCACAGGAGTGCCAATTGCAGTAAATTAAGCTTTGTTCCCTCAGAAAAAAGTCTGCTGAGTAATTTCTTTAGTTGCTGATTGTCTTTGGCCGCAGCCCCAGTAGGTATTTGGATCTATCCCCCAGTCAGTGGCTCTAAGCACAGACCCCCAAAGGCTGCCTGCCTCAGTTTATCCACCACATGGATGCCAAAGCCAGTCGTTGGTAGTCGAGGTCTCCCACTATTAATGTGTAGGGTTCAATGTGTGATTTAAGCTTTACAAATGTGGGTGCCCTTGCATTTGGAGCATAGATGTTTAGAATTGAGAAGTCCTCTTGATGGATTTTTCCTTTGATAAGTATGAAGTGTCCTTCCCTGTCTCTTTTGATTACTTTTGTCTGAAAGTCTATTTTATTAGATATTAGGATGGCTACTCCAGCTTGTTTCTTGGGTCTGTTTGCCTGGAAAACATTTTTTCAGCCCTTTACTTTGAAGTAATGTCTCTCTTTGTGGCTAAGATATGCTTCTTGTATGCAGCAGAATGATGGATCCTGGTTTTTTTTTTTTTTCATCCATTCTGTTAGACTGTGTCTCTTTATTGGGGAATTAAGTCCATTGATGTTGAAAGATATTAAAGACCAATGATTGTTAATTCCTGTTATTTTGATGTTGGTGATAGTAGTCTTTCTGTGTGTGATTCTATTCTTTTGGTTTTAATGGTGTGAAATTATTTATTTATTTTGTGTGTGTGTGTGTGTGTGTTTTAAGTGTAGTTAACTTAACTGGATTAGAGTTTTTTTTCTAGTGTCCTCTGTAGGACTAGGTTAGTTGAAAGATATTGTTTAAATTTGGTTTTGTTGGTATGAAATATCTTGGTTTCTCCATCTATGATGATTGCAAGTTTTGCTGGGTATAGTAGTCTAGGCTGACATCTGTGGTCTCTTAGGGCCTTTTAGAGTCTCTGTGGAGAAGTCAGGTGTAATTCTGGTAGGTCTGCCTACACACTCAAGTAATGTGGTGGAACTTTCCCCTAATGAATAAAGATTACAAGGAACCAATCACTGGACAAGAAGGGGACTTCCGGGTTGAGGAGAGAAAAAGTGAAGGCAGGAGAAAGAAGACTTATCTTTCGGACTGCAGGAGCAAGGGAGGCAGGCACAATGTAGGAAGCTCGAGGCTGTGGGTTCAAGTGGCGGATCCATCAGAATCCCCATCTGCAGGATTTATAACATAGATTAGTTTATAAAATTAGGATGCTAAGGTTCTGCGCCCAGCAATTAGGTTACCTGTTAATTCTAAACTAAGATTATGAGGTGTTTTCCTTCATGTAGGTGACTCAGCTGGGTTCCAGAGAGAAAGATAATGGCAGCAGAGTGTGGGTGTGCAAGAGTGCACCCCAGCCAACCACAGCAACTTGGAAGTTCGGGATGGGCGTGGCAGCAGCCAGCCAGGAAACTTAGCGACTTAGGAGCTCCAGAGAGTCTGAGCCAGGTTGGCTGGGTAAGACAGGCCCTGGCTAAAAGGAATAATGCTTGTCTGCTGAGACCACTGGCTGCTGCCTGGCCGGCAATAGCATGGTTGCTTTTTTTATATTTCACACAACAAGTAACATAATACTTGGCCTTTTCCCCTTGCAGCTTTTAATATTCTTTCTATGCTCTTTGTGTTTAGTGTTTTGATTATTATGTGGCAAGAGGATTTCCTTTTCTGGTGCAATGTACTTGGTGTTCTGTAAGCTTCTTACACATTTATAGACATTTCATTCTTTAGGTTACAGAAATCTTTTATGATTTCGTTGAAGATGTTTTCTGGGCCTTTGAGTTGAGAATCTTCTCCTTCTTCTATTCTTATTATTCTTTGGTTTGGTCTTTTCATAGTGTCCCAAATTTCCTGGATGTTTTAGATCATGGACTTTTCAGATTTTGCATTTTCTTTGACCGATGTATCGATTTCTTCCATCTTATCTTCTATGTGTGAGATGTCTCTTCCATCTCTTGTGGTCTGTTGGTGATGCTTGTATCTATATAGTTCCCATTCTCTTTCCTAGGTTCTCCATCTCCATGATTCCCTCAGTTTTGTGTTTTCTTTATTGCTTCCATTTCTAGTTTCAGTTCTTGGACAGTTGTATTCATGTCCTTCACCTGATTATATTCTCCCGTATCTCTTTATAGTCATCTGTTTCCTCTTTAAATAAGACCTTTATCTGTTTGAGTCTATTTCCTGTATTTCTCTAAAGGATTTATTCATTTCCTTTTTTTTTTTTTTAAGTATAGAATTGAGTTTATTCAGGGAATGGGGAGGGGTGTTTAGAGGATAGCAGAGGTGGAGAAGGTACTATTCATTTCCTTTTTAAAGGCCTCTATCATCTTTACAAGATTCGATTTAAGATTACCTTCTTGTGCTTCAATTATGTTAGAATACACAGGGCTTGCTGTAGCAGGATAGCCAGGCTCTGGTGGTCCATATTGCTCTGGCTTTTGTTGATAGCCATCTGCTGTTGGCTGGGTGATTCTGATTCCAGCAGGCCTTCTCCAAAAGACAGGGGGAGCTGTGCACCAGACAATGAAGACCAGGTGACCTGACTCTGTTGGCTGTGCCTCAGGCAGACCTGAGTGGCAAGTGATTGGCAGGGCAGTGTTCCAGGCTTGTTGTCCTTGGGGCTTAGTACTAAAAGCCAAGTAGATTTTGGACACGTGATCCCAGAGATCAGGCAAAGATATGTGTGAAAAAAAATTAGCATGGGCCTTGCATGGTGGCACCCGAGAGTTCAAGGCTAGCCTGGACTGCATAGTAAACCCCTGATGTGTAGAAGTTTCATTCCATCCTGGAAGGAAGATGGGGGCTCATGAGACTTATGAAATAAACAAATCTTACAAGTCTCAGAAAGCTAAAACTTAGCAGATTCACAAGGCTTTCCCTCTAGTTTGCATGAACAGTGAGCAATTGCTGGGGAAGAAATTTCCAGAGTCAGTTTTCTGAGTCATTCCCCATGATGCTGTAGGCTTTGCAGGGATACAGCTTCCCTTGAGTCAACCAAATTCTTGTAAGCTCTCACCTACACTTCTGTAGGAAACCCCAGTAAATTCACTGGTTCATTAACCTAGCTGCGGATGAAATCATTTTTCTGCTGTGCTGTATGTAGGTGCCCTGTCTTGGGAGAGGGGAGGGGAGACTTTGGTTAGCAACTCCCCAGGGAACAACACCCAACAGACTGTATCTTTAAAACGAGCTGAAAAATGAAACAGGGGCTGGAGAGATGGCTCACTGGTTAAGAGCACTGAATGTTCTTCCAGAGGTCCTGAGTTCAAGTCCCAGCAACCACATGGCAGCTCACAACCAACTGTAATGGGATCTGATGCCCTCTTCTGGTGTGTCTGAAGATGGCTAGAGTGTACTTATATACATAAAATAAATAAAATTTCAAAAATGAAACAAAACATAAGCAACTCACAGTAGTAGAACTAGCATCCCAGAATGTTAACATTTAACATCACAGAAGTGGAACAGTCAGCTAAGGAGGAAAATGGGGATCAAGAGCTGGAGAAATGAATGGTTCAGCCCTTAAAGGCTCGGCTCACAACCGAATGTCAAGCGAGGTAGTAGTGCTTATAAAAACAGAATGAGGTGCTGTAAGCGTATTACCAAACCTCTCCTAAGAGGTGGGCATCTTAAGTGCCAAACTGCTGGCCTGCAAAATTCTATAGACGAATGTTATCCCTGCTCTTTTACATGTTAGTAATGACCCTCCCCCTCTGAGTTGAACTCAGGCCTTTGATTATCAGTAGGGAAACTGCACCCTGCAGTTGAGCAAGAGCTCAGGCTCTTTCCAATTTTCATTTTGCAAGAGGGTCTCACTAAGCTGTCCAGCTGGCCTTTGCTATATAGTCACATGTCCCTTGAGCTGGCTAGGATTTCTGGGTAGCTGGGATTAAAGTATGTACTTCCATGGCTGGCTCTTAATTAATATCCTTGACAACGGATCCAACAAAGGAAATGTACACCATGAACTGACCTAAGAAGAAACTTTCCACATTAACTAGTTTATGTCCCTTTGCTGGACTATAAGACCCGTGTAAACCACGAATTTAGCTGTTGGGATTAGCTGCCATAATTTTAAAGATAAACTGAAAATTAATTTACTGACAGTTCTACTCGCTAATCCCAAGTGTGATTTCTCTGCTTTAAAAAGAATGACGGCTATTGTTCTGTCTTTATCTTGTTCTGAGTTAATTTTGTAATGCTGTTTCTAACCCACGGAAGAGAAGAAGTGGTGGGGGACGGGCAGAGATGGAAAATGGTGGAAGGAAGAACAAGGAAACTGTATGGGTATGTATTCCATGCCCGTGTCCCTGATATTGTTGGATGCTGACGCCATCCTTGTCAGTCCTACCTTGGCCAGTATGTGAGCGTATGACTTCAGCATACTAACAACCTTCTTAAAAATCTGACATTCCATTTCCTTTTTGGTATAATTTGCTTTGTTTTGTTTTGTTTTGTTTTGTTTTGTTTTACATTGAAAGTGAATCTCTATAGACTAGGCTAGCCCTGAACTCAGAGGAAAGCACATCTCACTTGGGAGACAGCACATTTCAAATACACATAGTTAAACATGGCAAGCGGCCAGAGAGGTTTCAGGGCCTAAAGTAAACTCAGGTTAGACATTCTTGGCAAGAATGTTTCATGAGAGATAGCATACTTCCCATTGCACTAGATCAGGAGCCCCCATAATATTTATGTACCACTGTAAGTGATATCCTTTGGGAGCCTAGATAGGTGTTTGGTATTTTCTCCAGTATAAAAAAATTCCCCAGAGGCAGGTGGATTTCTGAGTTCGAGGCCAGCCTGTTCTACAGAGTGAGTTCCAGGACAGCCAGAGCTACACAGAGAAACCCTGTCTTGAAAAACAAAACAAAACAACAACAACAACAAAAAATTCCCCATCCCATCCTTTGAAACGTAAAAAGTGATCTTTATTTCCATGGTACCACTGACAATCAATGTGGGAGGCAGTTGTTATGTTACAGGTTACAGGCTAGTCTTGATACGTGACAATTTATATGTGGGATTTTTTTTTTACCTGTGGGATTTACAACAGAAACTAGTTTTTAAAAATTTCCTTTCTCTTAGTATTCAAAGAGAGCAGGGAGTCCATTTGGACATTTCACAGAATCAGGTGAGCCCTGGTGGGGTAAGCAGCCAGGAAAAGCTAGGAGTGGAGAGAGATGCATCCAATGAATGTACTTTGAGAAGTCGGGCTTACTGCTGGAGAAAATCAATTCTAAGACTTCAGATGCGTGACTTAATAATTGTGTAAAAATCTTGCCTATCCAACAGATAGTTTTTTTCCCCCCTCAGGCTGTAATTCACAATCACAGGCTCCTGTCATTTTGCAGCACCCCATCAAGGGGGCTTTGATGTTCACTGCATCTCAGCTGAAGGGGAAAAGGAAAGTGGAGACCATTCACTCCTTAATGACATTAACCTCAAAGTTAAACATATAATTTCTACTTGAACTTCATGTAATAGCCAAAAACCAGTCAAATGGTCCCACTTAGAAGCAAAAGATGGTCCTTAAAGAACAGCAGCTCTCAGAAAAAAAAAACAAAAAAAACCCAAAAACAAACAAACAAACAAACAAAAAAACCCTCTTCTCTGCACAAGGGAACATCCGGGGCTTGTTGCTTCAAGGAATGTGTGTGGCTACTGGCTAGAGAATGGACCTATATTTTTAAGTGCTATACAGGATTCTCCTTGGAGCCAAACTGCCACCATTTTCAGGAGTTCTGCACCTGTGTGTGAGGAAAAGATCATCACAGCTGGACCTGTTGTCTGTCAATGCTTCCTCATTGGAGGAAGGGGCAGGGTGGGCCATGGGACCCGCAGCTGAGTATTTACCTGGCTCTCCCAACCGTTATTATACATTGCATGTTTTGGGAGGAGGGCTAAAGGATGCAGGTAGGGAAAGATAAAGACAGGATTTCATCTCTACTGTGATGGGGAAGCAGTCATCCCTGCAGGGTGCAGGTCTTCCACTGTGACAGCTTTAATGTCACCTATGCTCCTGCATGTGACCCCTCACCCACTGCTTTCTACATAAGCGTAATAAACTCCCTGGTTCCCCTGTGGGGAGCTTTGGTGGAACTGAACCTCAGTTTGGCATTAAGACCTTAGGAAGAGAGGTAGACATTGTTCAGACCTCTCCCAGGAAAGGAGTCTTTAGCAACAATTCAGCAAAATTGCAACAAGCAACTTTAAGTTTTAATTGTTTTCTAAACACTACTAAATAAATCATCTGCACCAAGACAAATTTATTGGAGTTTTCGTATTTTTTAGAAAGATGTTTAAAGCATCTACGTACATGGTATAAGTTTGAAATATACATACAGTGTTAAATTCTTCCCTGGTAATGTGTGTGCTTGTATTAATTTCTATTGATATGGTAGATGTCCCTAGTCCTGGAACTCACAGTTTTATCCTTAGTAGTCGTAAGCCTGATAAAGACCAGATACAAATAATTTGACAATTGTTTTTTTTTTTTTTTGTTGTTGTTGTTTTTTTTAATGTCAGACACATAGGTGTCGAAGAGGCTCTGAAGAAGAAGAAGCCAGTTCTGGAGGGATAGGATACTTTATGCAAACAGTGACCTACGCATCCAGTGATTTCAAGGATGGTAAATTCGAGAAAGTGCACAACCCCTCTGAATGTCACAGGGGTGTGACCACTATTCTTGGTTGTCATCTTGACTATACCTGGAGTTGACTAAACTCCCAAAATGGCTGGGCATATTTGTGAGGGATTTCTACTTAATTATTTGAAGTAGGAAGATCCACTTCTAATCCAGATGTTTGAGGTGGAAAGATACATCCTTAATCCAGATCTTTTGAGGGGAGAAGAGCCACTCCTCTTCTCTGGGTCATGTCTTCTGCTGGTAGCTTATATAAAGGACACAGAAGAAGGGAGACTCTCTCTTTGCCTGCTTGGTCTCAATCTCCCTAGCAGGTCCATTCCTTCCCTGGCATTTCGGCCTACGTCTTTAGGATTCCAGTGTCTGCTGAGGAGGAGCGGAGACATCCAGCCTTGTGGCACGAACAACTACTGGATTCTTGGAGCTTCCATTGGTAGGGAGTCATTATTGGACCAGCTGTGCCACAGCCTGTAAGCCATTCTAATGAATCCCCTTTATATGTATACATGTGTGTATTTATATGTGTGTGTATTCATTCTATAACTTCTCTTCCTCTACAGAACCCTAATACAAGGGGTAATCAGGAAAGACCTTCCTGAGGTGTTTACATTTGATTTGGGATATAAAATATGGGCACATTTTGGATAATAAAGAGAGTGTTATAAGGTGAATGAAAATGAATATGGAGGCTTTGTGCTTAGAGAGAGAGAGAGAGAGAGAGAGAGAGAGAGAGAGAGAGAGAGAGAGAGCCACTGTGGGGTACTGAGAGGACCAGTGAGTGATGTGAGCTGTGGTGGGGAAACTAGGGGACAATCATGCCTCAGTCTTTAGACCAAGCTGGGAAAGTGTGTGTGTGTGTGTGTGTGTGTGTGTGTGTGTGTGTGTATGTGTATATGTGTGTCTGTATGTGTATGTATGTATGTATGTATGTATGTATGTATGTGTCTCTGTATGTATGTGTTTCTCTCTGTGTGTATGTGTTTCTGTGTGTGTATGTCTTTGTGTGTATGTGTGTGTATGCATGTGCACATGTGCATGCATTTGTGTATGTCTCTCCCTTTGTGTGTGTACATGTGCATGTGTATGTGATGGTGTGTCTGTGTATGTGTGTCTGTGTGTGTGTGCATTGAGAATCACACTTACACCCCTCTTCCCCTCTCCCAGAGCCACCTCCACCTCTATGCCCCACTCCCAACTTCACACCCCGTTTTTCTTCTTTTGTAACCCACTGAGTCCAATTCGTGCTGCCAGTATGGTTGTTCCTAGTACTGTTTCTCTACTGGAGAGGCGTTTAAAGCATGTACACATGGTTTGAGTCAGAAATATGATAGCAATGTTAAAATATCTTCTGGCTATCCACAGAAGCATGAGCAACAGTTGGGGGTGGGGGGCAGCATACTTAAAAAATGGACTCTCGCTTCCTCAGAAGCCATCAGCTGTCCATAAGCTGAAGACTTTTAGCCTCATATTGAGGATGAGTGCATCCTCAATACTTCCAGAATACTATAAACACAGGTGTATTATGATTCTACTCTTGCAGGTTATTTTTAGACAGGGTCTCACTATGTAGCCCTGACTGGGCTAGAACTCACAGAGATCCACAGCCCTCTCTGTGCTGGGATTAAAGGCACGGGCCACCACACCCTACACTATAGTTCTATTTATTAAAAGACCACTCTAGAACTAATCTTATCAATAGCAAAGCATTGCATAATTCTTCAAACTACTGAAACTAAATAGCAATTTAAGATATAAGAAGGTTCAGAAGACCAAAATATACACAGGTAGTTAATATATAGTAACTATGTCATTTAAGTAAGAAAGGAGAATGGATCACTGTTTGAGTTTTTGGATAACTGGGTATTTCTCTAGGCAAACCCTCCCCCCCAATTGGATGTCTACTTCAGTAATTTAAGGAAACAAAATGAAACCATAAAAGACTCAGAGAAATTCACGAAAGAAACATAAAAATAACATTGGATGGAGAATGCCTTCCCTGTGGAGGTGCTGAAGTTTAAACGTTGGATGTTGCAGTTTCACCGTCACCCTGGACCAATGACATAGCTTGGCACCATCTCACCAGGGGCAAGAGATGATTGGGGGAGGGAGTGGAGGGGGAGGTACCATGGAGTTAGCCTGGCCTAGCTACCTCAAGAGGCATGTGTCTTAGGTTTATCAGGTTACTATCTATGGCTCTTGGGGAACAACATGCTTTCCGTTCCTGAGAAACCAGCATATTCCCTTGGGCAGTGAAGCATTTAGGCACCCCTGTGTTTCTTTGTATGGTCCCTTGGAAGTCTAGGAAGCTTAGCAGCTTGACAAGACAATTGGTCTTAGACATTAATCTTGTGTACCCTGTATGGCTTGCAAGCATCATTGTATCCTGGCAACTACAACAGTATTGATCCTGACAATTGCCGCTGTATTCTGTTTCTGATAAGGCTGTAAAAAGTCTGATTGCTCTCAATAAAATTGCCACAGAGCTTGAGTGTTGCTGTGGACCCTGGTTTCATTCCTTTTGTGACCTTGGCCCATTGGGAAGGTACCAAAGATGACCTAACAACGTCCAGATTCATAGCGAGGGAAACCTAGTCAACAATAGTGCTGTCTACTGAGATAAAGAAGAGTGAAAGAAATATTGGCAGGGATGCTTTAAAAAAATTTTAGCTTTGGATTAAAATCTCTTGTGTTTCTTGACTACATAAAGAACTTTTCATTTTCTCTTTCTTTTCTTTTCTCTCTTTCTTTCTTTCTTTTCTTCTTTTTTTTTTTTGTTGTTGTTTTTGAGACAGGGCATCATGTGTGTAGCCCAGGCCACAGCTTGTCTGGAACTTCTGATGCTAGCATATCTGCCACTGAGTGCTGAGGTTACAGTCAAAGGCCAATATGCCTGATCACATATGCAGAACAGTCATAAGCCACCATGCCTGGTTCCATAAAGGAACTCTTTTTTTTTTTTCTGATCTCCATTCTTTTTTTTTTTATTTCTTTAAAATACATTTCAGATTTTATTCCCTCACTCCATTCTCCCCACCACCCAGGAACCCCCTATCCTGTCCCCCTCTCCTGCCTCCACAAGGGTGTGCCCCCACCTACTCCCCCATAAAGGAACTCTTAACACTTAAAATATCTGCGGCTGGAGAAATGACTCAGTGTTGTTATTGGTGTTTGGTTTTGATTTTTTGAAACAGGGTTTTCTCCGTGTAGCCCAGGTTGGCCAGGAATTTGCTCTGTAGACCAGGCTGGCCTCGAAACTCACAGAGATCCACTTGCCTCTGCCTCCCAAGTGCTGGGATTAAAGGCCTGAACCACTATGCACATCTGGCTCAGGGGTTTATAGTACTTGTTCCTGCAGAGGACCTGAGTTTGAGTCCCAGCACCTGTGTAGCGGCTCACACTCATCTCTAACATGTAATTCCAGTTCCAAGGAATCTGATGCCTTCTTCTGACCGCCACAGGCACCAGCATGAAGGTAGTGCATACAAACACATGCAGCCAAAGCATCCATCCATATAAACCTAAAAAAGTGGTTTTTTAAAAAGTTTTAAAAGAAGAAAAATCAATTACATAAAAGGTTTTTATGACTTTATTCTGAAGTTCCAGGGGGTTGGACTTAAGGTCCCAGGCATGCAAGGCAATCAAACATGAAGCTACAGTTAAAGCTTTGACAAAGGATTTAAATAGACATTTTCCTGGAGAAGATAAATGAATGGGCAACAGGTCCATGAGGAGATGCTCTCCGTCATTAGTCCTTGGGGAACTGCCCATCAAGCCAAAAGGAGAAGTCACTTTGTACCTACTAAGATGCTCTACTAATGGAAAATAGATGATGTCATTGCCAGAAAGGACACGAGGGACCAAGAGCCTCACACTGTATGGTGGGGATATGGTGGGGTGCACTTTGGAAAAGAATTTGGCAGTTTCTCAAAATGTTAAACTCGGGGTTCTGATAGTAGTATACGTTTCATCTCCTTGGCATTTGCATTTGAAACACAGCACAATATAAAGACGTATACACAAAGGTTCCCAGAAGCATCATTATCCCCGAGAACCAAGAAGTAGACACCAATACCTATCGGCTGACAGACAGGATGACAAAATGTGTCACTTCCCCACAAGGGAATGCTTGGCAAGGAAAAGAAGGGGAGTACCGAAAACCACAGCCATGATGACATTCAACGTTTGGCAAATGCAAAAAAAAAAAAAAAAGTCAGACTACATGTTTTATTCTCTGTATATGAAATGTCCAGAATAGGTGAGGTCTTACAGAAATACAATGGAATGATTGCCTAGTGCTGGGGTGGAGGGAGGGAAGGAGAGAGGGAAGGGGGGAGAAATGATGAGGAAGTGCTCACAGCTCCAGGCTTTTCTTTTTGGTGAAACAGATTATAGCAATTATAGTTCTGTAAAATATATTAACTGCTTTCTCGCTCTCCACTTTGATGCTGGAGAGGCAATTCCTATAAAAGAAAGTATTTAACCAGGGGCTTGCTTAAGGTTTCAGAGAGTTAGTTAGTGATCATTTTGGCAAGGATCATGGCAGCTGGTAGGTAGAAGGAGCTGAGAGCTACATCTTGGTCAGCAGGAAGCAGGAAGAGAGAAACCTTGGGCCTGGCACAGGCTTTTTAAACCTCAAGCCTACTTCCAGTGACACACCTCCTTCAACAAGGCCACACCTCCTAATCTTCTAAATAGTCCACCAACTAGGGACTAGACATTCAAACATACGAGCCTTTGGGAGCCATTGTCATTCAAACCAGCACAACAGCAAAAGAAAGTTAGAACACAGCTCCAGCAAAAAACCTATCCTTCTTTACCATGATGCACAGAGGTAATTCCAGCACCCAGGAGGTTGCGGCAGGAGGACATCCATTTCAGGCTAGTCTGAAATATAGAATGAGACCTTGCTTTTAAAAATAAAATAAATAAAAAATTAAAACCAGTCAATCTTGACACTTTGAAAAAAAAAAAGTTTTTAACTTGATTTTTTGGGACAATCTTATACATGTATAATGTGATTATTGTAACCTCCCACCTCTAATTAATACTTTCAAATATGTCCTGATTTTTCAAGACCCACCGAGTTTAGGCGGTGAGTTTGGGACTGCCCGTTGGAGCCTGGTGGGCACTCAGAAGGGATTCAATTGAAGAAAGTGTTTCTCTCCTAGAATACATTAGAAGCCAAGACTTTAGCTCGGAGAGGTAGAGTGCACATTCTTCTCCAACCAATGTTTGACTTAAAGTGCTAGGTGTTGTAGGTTCTCTGCAAGCAGTTACTCCTGTTCATGACTGCTTTGGCTCTGCCGCACCCAGATAACTTGTGTGTGTACACACAAAACATACATACATACATACATACATACATACATACATACATACATACATACATGGGGGAGGCAGAGAGGATCTCTCTTTGTAGACCGGCTATCCTCTAACAGAGATCCGTCTGCCTCTGTCTTCTGAGTAAATGAGATTAAAGGTTCGTGGGCTGGAGAGATGGCTCAGCCGTTAAAGGATAGGCTCACAACCAAAAATATAAGAGATTAAACGTTTGTGTCACCCCAGTTGTGCATTTTTTAAGCTGACAAACTTTATGACACATAAATTCTCACTCAATAAAGTTGAAATCCGACTTAGTTGGGGAACTAGCTTTTCTTAGTACGTGGGTAAGTTTTCTTAGAGCCAGCGGCCCCAGAGGTTAGTGAAGAAAAGCACTTTTGCTTGGGGCAGCGAGGCCACGCCTCCTTTTCTTGTTACCTAGCAACTGGCTTCCAACTGAACGCTTCCTTAAGCCTCCCTCCGTCACTTCCGTTCTCAACAGGAAGTGAGGTCAACCCGGAGGCTTTCCCGGGAGTTCAGCGTTCGCTGAGGGTGAAGTAGTCTTCCTGGACGGCCACTGGCACCGTCCCTGTTCAGGGCTGATGCAAAGGCCGGAGGATCCGGGGACTCGAACACGCGCGGGCCCAGGGCGGCAGGGGAGGAGCCGGCAGCGAGGCTGTTGGGTGTCCGGAGTCCCGAGTGTGCTTGCTCTCCCAGTTGTTCACCCCCAGCTTTAGATATCGGACAGGTCTGCGCTTCTCCCCCAACTACCCAGATCCTGTGTCTGAAAGAAGACCCCTCACAGAAAACATTCTCCTGGCCGACTTCCGTTCACGCCCAAGCCCCTCAGAGTTCTGCCAAGACCTCCCTGGGATCTTCCAGCGACTTTTGAGTTGGCAGAGGCCTGGGGTAAATGTTTCCCTGAGTGCTAAACTGTGGGGTAGGCAGATAGTTCCTGTAAAATAAGGGGTTAGGAGGTAACTTGGGGCAGTGTGCATTATGGCTTACTTTTCTTGAATGTCTCTGACGGGGTTTCTTGTTGCAAACTAGAGGAGTTTGCTTTGGTTCAGGAGGAGAGAGACATCACTGCAAGGAGTCTGGCAGGGCCCAGTTGATGCCAATTTATAGATCTATCTGACACTCCCAGGACTTAAATGACCCGTTTGTATCTTGTGATTCTTTCTTTTAAGCGTTTAATGCGTTTCTTACCTGCAGGTAAACTGTAGTTTTCTCGGACAAGGACTGAGTCATACAGTACTTTAGCGACTTTCATAGATGGTATCAAGCAGTACTGAACAGGGTAAAGGTGCAGGTAAACTTTAAAATCTGAATATTAGTGAATACATGTTTTAACATTTTAGCTTAATGTTGAAGGGATCACGTTGGGCATGGTGGGATCCCAGCACTTGGGAGGTGGTGGCTAAAGAATCTGGAGTTCAAACTCACCCTCAGCTACATAGAGAGTTCCATGCCAAGCCAGGCTACTCAAGACCTTATCTCAAAAATAAAAATAAAATAAAATAACATAAAATAAAATAAAGCATTGCAGGCATGTATATATTTAAACATAGTTTAGCTGCTGGAAAGGATGGTATAAAGTGGCACCATCTTTTTAGATAAAAATAATAAAAATCTATTTAGATAAATTTTTCTGAATTTGAGACTGCTCTGGGACACACTTAGTAGATAATGGTGCAACTGTCTTTTAGGAAAAGACCAAATAATGTCTGTCGATTTCACTGTTTGTTTGTTTCTTTCCATTTTTTTTTTTTAATTCTCTCTCCCTCTCCCCATCCTTTTAAACAGGTATTGTGTGTTAACCCGCTGACCCAGAGGTGCTGGTCATTATGGGAAATCAACTCGCTGGTATTGCTCCCTCCCAGATCCTGTCTGTAGAGAGTTATTTCTCAGACATTCATGACTTCGAATATGATAAGAGCCTGGGAAGTACTCGGTTTTTTAAAGTTGCTCGAGCGAAGCACCGGGAAGGCCTGGTGGTTGTGAAAGTCTTTGCGATTCAAGATCCCACATTGCCCCTAACTAGTTATAAACAGGAGCTGGAGGAGCTAAAAATCAGGCTCCATTCTGCACAGAACTGCCTACCTTTCCAGAAAGCAGCAGAAAAAGCGTCGGAGAAAGCAGCCATGCTGTTCAGGCAGTATGTGAGAGACAACCTCTACGATCGCATCAGTACCCGCCCGTTCTTAAATAACATCGAGAAGCGCTGGATCGCCTTTCAGATCCTGACAGCTGTGGACCAAGCGCACAAATCTGGAGTCCGCCACGGTGACATCAAGACAGAGAATGTGATGGTCACCAGTTGGAACTGGGTTCTCCTAACTGACTTTGCCAGTTTTAAGCCCACTTATCTTCCAGAGGACAACCCAGCAGATTTTAACTATTTCTTTGACACCTCGAGGAGGAGGACTTGCTACATTGCTCCTGAACGTTTCGTGGATGGTGGTATGTTTGCCGCCGAGCTAGAGTACGTGAGAGACCCCTCAACTCCACTTGTAGACCTAAACAGCAATCAGAGAACACGGGGAGAGTTGAAGAGAGCCATGGACATCTTTTCAGCAGGTATGTGAGCCAGTCAGAGCAGCTAATTTGCTCATTCTTACTGCCAAACAGATATGTAGCTTTTCATAAGTTGCCAGATTTTCAGAGATGTCTTGCTCTCTTAGACTGTTTCAGACAGATGCATGATTTCCTCATTGGACATGCTTAACTGATGAGAAAATGCAAAACATATACTTGGCAGTGCTGGTGGAGGATGCAGCATTCAGGTTGAAGAGAGAGGAAAAAGGATGTTTCACCTCGTGTTTGCCATGGTGATGATAAGCATAAGATGCTGTCTAGAAGCACACAGTTAAATAGGCCTCTGTGGGAGGGATAGGCAGAGAGGCAGTGTCAGAAAAGGCCTCCGTTAGAGAGATGATATTGAAGCTGAGGCCTACAGAGGGACTGGCATTGGCTGTTGTAGTTTGTTTTAGGCAGTGTGTGATGCTCCTACAAGGCCTCTTTTGAATATTGGTATTTATAGATGTGCATTTACTCAAAACGCTAGTTGAATCCCATGGAGGTTTTATTTGTGTATATTCATAGGGGTGTGTGTGTGTGTGTGTGTGTGTGTGTGTATGTATGTATATGTATATGTGTATGTGTATATGTATGTGTTTATGTATGTATGCACAGCAAATAGCACCCAAAGAACCAACCTAGTGTTGTTTCTGGCCTCCACACTGGTAAGTTCCTTGTCCATTCTTAATTATTTTGAGGCAGGGTCTCTCACTGGGCAGGGAGCTTACCATGTAGACTTTGCTGGTCAGTGAACCCCAGAGATCACCCTAGCTCTGTCTTCAGCTCTGGAATTAGAAGCATGAACCCTCCCACCCAGCTTTTTTATGTGAATTCTGGGGTTTTATTCAGGGCCTGGTTCTTGCAAAGCAAGTACTTTTCTGACTGAGCAGATCCCCTGGCCCATATAAGTTTCTTTGGTTTTCTTTTCGCAAGCAGTTTGCAAGTGTTTTTGACACTTACCAGACTACGTCCTAAGTGTAGCTTTTTGAACCAGGTAACAGGATTGCAGAGTAGCACAGGGTAGTGCTTGCTTGGTTGGTGAGTCATTACATTTTCTGGGCAAAAGTACATAGCTATCTGTCTAAGTTAGGGTTTTACTGCTGTGTACAGACACCATGACCCAGGCAACTCTTATAAGGACAATATTTAATTGGGGCTGGCAAACAGGTTCAGAGGTTCAGTCCATTATCATCAAGGCAGTAACATGGCGACATCCAGGCAGGCATGGTGCAGACAGAGCTGAGAGTTCTACATCTTCATCTGGAGGCTGCTAGCAGAATACTGACTTCCAGGCAGCTAAGATGAGGGTCTTGAAGCCCACACCCACACCTACTCCAGCAAGGCCACACCTACTCTAACGGAGTCACACCTTCCAGTAGTGCCAGTCCCTGGGCCAAGCATATACAAACCATCACACTATGCTATGGAATAGTCCTTATCCCTTTGGCCCAGATAGCTCAGCTGGAGTCCTTCCGAGTGGCTGAGGGGCACACTTCTTGAAGCCCACTCTACAGATGCACATATGACGGTTGACAGTGGGCGTTGGGGTCACCACCTAGCTGATGGCAGAATGGCCTTTTCTTGCCACTCATCTTTGCAGGAACCATTCTGCCAGGCACTGCATCCCTGAGCTACATTGCAGCCCTTGCTACATTGCCCTGGCTGATCTTTAGCTGTGCTTCTGTTTTGTCCTTCCATGTAGCTGGAGTCACAGGAGTGTACCACCACTCTCACTCTTCCCAGGCTCCCTTGCCCCATTTATTATTTAGGAGTCATCTTGCCTACTTTTCTATTGCTGAGATAAAACACCACGACCAAGTCAATTTTAAAAAGACAGTGTTTAATTTGGCCTTCAGTTTCAGAGGGTCAAGTATTCCTGCATATCTCTGTGTGTTGGTTTCTTATCTTCTGATGCTACCTGGATTCAGGCAGAGGTTTCCCTAAGGGTTTTAATTCTGATTACTTCCTAGAAGCCTCACCTCTGACACCATTGTCAGATTAAGTTTTTCCATCATAACTCACCGTGAGGATCCAGTTCAACACAGGAAGCCTTGGAGTTCACTGAAATTTTGTCTAAACCATAGTGTTGAGAGTCATTTTGTGGCTTAGCAGAGGTCTTGTCTAGCTAATGTGAATTCTGTAGCCTTCTGAGACTTTGCATTCTGCTGTCGTAGGTAGGACGTCATACTGATGCTTATTAGATCTGTTGCTTTACAGGGTTGTTTAGAATTTCTATTTCTTATATATGAGGGGTTAAATATTTTATATTACATTTATTTATTTTGACATAATCCTTTATTTACACACACACACACACACACACACACACATACTCAGTGGAAGAGAACTGGTTGGTGAGGGAGTGTTTGGAGGTCAGAGGACAGCTTGTGGTAGTGGGTTCTCTCCTTCCAGCATGTGGGACTTGGGTATTGAACTTAGGTCATCAGACTCGGTGCTAAGTGCCTTTCCCCTCTGACATACCTTGTTGGCCTCAGCACTTGATTTTTTTCTTTTCCTTAGAAATAGCTGTTGTTGTTTGAAGTCCTTTATTTTGAAACTAACATTGTATAACTGGGAATTAACACATTTACTGAATGCTTATTATGTATCAGAATTACCTTAGTTGATAGGGACTTTTCAGTGCACAAAATGGGGGAAACATGGGGTTTGCATTCTAGTGAGGACAGAGATAATTAACAGGCAGCGGAAGGTACATGGCCCACCAGCTGGTACAGTGCAGAAAGTAGCAGTGAGAGGAGGGGATGAGGAGGAGCTGCAGTGCCTCTTGCAGTCTCGTCTTGTTTTGTTTTCTGAGATGGGGTCTCTATGTAGTCCTAGCTGTCTTGGAAACTCACTCTGTAGACCAGGCTGGCCTCGAACTCACAGAGATGCACCTGTCTTCCAGCTACTGAGATTAAGGATGTGTACTGCCATGCCCAGTGGCTCTAGCAGTTTTAAATAGGTATTAAGAAAGGATTTACTGCTGGTTGACAAAGGTCTAACTAACATTTACTAGTACTTAGGGTGAGTATTCTAGGTAGAGGGCCCATCAAGTAGAAAGGCTGTAAAGTAATTATTTAAGGGTCTCTATATAAGACTTGGTAAGTGTGTGTCAGATAGTGACTCAGTACAATTGCTTTGTACAAAAAAAAAAAAAATTGTTTTGTGCTTTTGGGAATGTAGGTACTTAAAAACACCCTTGATTGAAGACTATGTTAGTTAAAGCAGTTGAGTTATTTCCCCCTTTTTCTCTGGTTTACTCCCACATTTTTTAGTGCTTGGTATATGTTTGTAATATTTAACACTACAAATGAAATTTGTTCATTGGTTATGTTCTGTCTTCCTTTCTAGGAGGGCAGCTTGGCTGAGGCGGGACTTTACCGCTTTGTGCTAGTAGCGCCTGTTAGGGACAGCACCTACTGTTTGTTTAGTGATGGACAGATGGCTAGCTCCTGGTTAGCAGTTCTTATGAATGTAATGCTGTAGTTTGTACCAGAGGGTTTCTTATGGGTGTTAAGCTCCTTGTTTGTGTGTATGTGTTTTAAGAAAGAAAAAGGGAATTATTGGCCTCCTGGTTCTCCCCTGCTGCTCAAGCACTTAGACCTCTACATTGAAGTACACATTAAATTCGGTTTATTTGGGGTTTTGTGCTTTGAGTATTCTTATTTTTCTGAATTCTAATAAGCATTACATGATCTCTTCATCTCATTCTAATGGAATTGTGTCTGATTTTCCAGGTTGCGTGATAGCTGAGCTTTTTACGGAAGGCGTACCTTTGTTTGATCTCTCTCAGCTGTTGGCGTATAGAAATGGACATTTCTTCCCTGAACAAGTGCTAAATAAAATTGAAGATCGCAGTATCAGAGAATTGGTAACTATGCTACAAATATGTGCCATACAATTTTAATTGACTGTGTCCTAGCTGGCCTGAACTCACTCTGTTAGCTCACTCAGGGCAGGCCTCCTGCCTCAGCCTTCTGAGTGCTGGGATGACAGGCAAGACATCTGGTCCCTCCTCCACAACAAATTTGGAATAAAACCTATTAATGATAAATACACTTTTGATATCTCATCAGAAAGAAATGTACTGTTTTTCCCCTCTTAGGCATAAAGCACACCTGACATTTAAAAAAAAAGCAGAAATACAAATCTGTTATCTATTGTTCTGTGATAATCTTAACTCTCGACTTTGGGCAGATTTGGAAGTGGGCTGTACCTGTGGGTTTGCATGGCTTTGGAGAGGCTGACCTAGAGAGAACTCGCTCATGAGGAATAAAGAAGACAGATATCTGCAGTGGAGAGAGGGAGTCATCAGCTTCAGCAGAGCACAGTAACGGGCCATTTTCTTGTCGAGGCAGATGTGGGCTGTTCTGGAAGTAAGCTGCACAGTCCCATGGTTATGGTAGCACGCCTGAGGAACTGTGTGCAAGGCTATCTGATCGGATGTCTGTCTCCCCGTTCCAACACGTCTTTTAAAAGTGATAGTGACACCACGTAAAAGGTCGTGGTATCTTTAGAGTACTCTAGTATTCTAAGTGGGGAAACACATAGTCTGTTTCTTCTTGGCCATGGTAGCTACTACTAGGCCTGGTGGCATAGGTCTGCAATCCCAGCTACCTAGGAGACTAAAGAAAGAGGACCTCAAATTGAAGGCCTGCCTGAGGGTACAGACCGTTCAAGGCCAATTCAGTGAAATTAGCAAACCCCTGTCTCAAAATAAATAAAACCTTGGAGGTGCTGGGCTAGCTCAGGGGTCAGCCTTGGCCTGGAATATGTCTGGTGAATGAGGAAGGTTGAAGGAGGGAGAACGTGAGGCCCTGGCCAGCCTGGCCTACATAACAGACTGTCTGAAGAGTAGAGGAAGAAGGGCAACCTTGGAAACAAGATGCTGCAGAGGAAACTGTGAAGCTGTAAGGAGCATACCTGCCCCCTCAGAGCTGACACTTGCCTGTCACGTTAGCTGAGCAGCTCTGTGTCTTTGGACCTACATTTTCTTGACTGGAAAGTCAATTTGTTTATTAATCTTTAAGGCGTTCATGCAAATGTAAAAGTAATTCTTAGATCATTGTTTTATACAGTACACTTGAGTCCTCTAAGTTCAGTGCTAGTTTCTAGTTTAGAATCCAAAAAGAAAGCCAAACTTGCAGATATATTTTTATGGTATTTTATGTATTTGACTAGTGGGAACATTGAACTGTTCTTTCCTTTTTAATGTATTGAAAGAATTTATGTTCTTATATCAGGTATACTATTTCTAGTGTTCACATTTTTTCACGATTTTAAGTATTTTATTTAAGATTTGTGTGTGTGTGTGTGTGTGTGTGTGTGTGTGTGTATACACACATGTATGTGAGTGCAGAGGCCAGAGGTATTAGAGCTCCTGGAGTTATAAGGGGTTGTGAGCCACTTGATGTGGGTGCTGGGAGCTGAGCAAGTTCTCTTTTGGTGCTGAGTCTCTCCACCCTACTGTTTTATATCATAGACGTGCTAGGATCTAACACGGGATCACACATGTCTGCCAGCTCTCTATCCTTGAGCTACATTACCAGACCTTTGATTCTCCTCCCAACTAAACAACACTTAAGCCATGTGCTAATCCTTTGGATTTAAGGGAGTGTAGTTAAAACCAGAACTCTTAATTGGGGCCCTGAAAATTATCTCAAGAGTTCTGCAGTTTCCTCCAGACTCGTGTTATTTTGTGTGTGCAATTGTGTCTATTCATTTTTCTCTGAAGGTTTGTTGCTTTTTAATAACAAACATTGAACAAACAGGTATGACCTCTTATCTACCAGGATATCCGTGGACATTCATGTGTAACATCCCTTGCCTTCTAGGGTGATGAATGACATAATTAGTTTGAAGTTCTAAAAAAGGTCAGACAAAGAGAATAATTAGAATATCCTCAGAAATCCCTTAGATCTCATGTAATCGCTCTTGTAGCTTTCGTCTGGCTTGATTTGGTGTGTGCCTGTGTGCGTGCATGTAGACAAGACCGTATGCAGTCCAGCTGGTCTTCAGCTTGTTATTAACCCAGAAGGCTGGCCTTGCCCAAGCCTTGGGGTGCGGGCTTCAGGTATGAGCCACCCTGTCTGGCTTGCATTTCACGTTCTTAAGTGGATCCTTTTCTACTTTCATGTAGGTGACCCAGATGATCCATCGTGAGCCAGAAAAGCGTTTGGAAGCTGAGGACTACCTGAAGCAGCAGCGTGGAAATGCTTTCCCTGAGATATTTTATACTTTCCTTCAGCCTTACATGGCTCAGTTCGCCAAGGAAACCTTTCTCTCTGCAGATGAGCGGATTTTGGTTATTCGTAAAGATTTGGGCAACATAATTCACAACCTCTGTGGACATGATTTGCCAGAAAAAGGGGAAGGGGAGTCAAAGGCGAGCGGACTGGTTGTCCTGGTATCTGTGATTACGTCCTGCCTGCAGACACTGAAGTCCTGTGACTCCAAACTGGCCGCCTTGGAGCTCCTTCTGCATCTGGCCCCAAGGCTGAGTGTGGAGATCCTTCTGGATCGCATCACTCCCTACCTGTTGCATTTCAGCAATGACTCTGTCCCGAGAGTGCGGGCTGAAGCTCTGAGGACACTCACCAAAGTCCTTGCCCTTGTCCAGGAGGTTCCTCGCAACGATGTCAATATCTATCCAGAGTACATTCTCCCCGGCATAGCCCACCTGGCCCAGGACGATGCTACCATCGTCAGACTGGCCTATGCTGGTAAGAGCTCTGTCTAGTTAAAGTCTGCACTTGTTTCTCAAGTACTGACCACCATGCCTTTTGGCTTCCTGATTTCTTTGGCAATTGAGTGTGTGAACTTGGCTTTTGAATTGTGAATACATGTGTGCATATATTAATGTTGATAGCTAATCTATTCTGGGGGCTCAACTTTTGTATATTCTTTTGCATTTAAAATGATTAGAATTACCAGGTAAGGCGGTGTACAGTGTGGGTTCTAGCAGTGTGACTTGAAGTAGTTTATTTAGCTGGCTGAAGTAGTTTATTTACAAGTACCTGCTCCTGCCTGAGAGGTGTAGCTTTTTCAGAGTTTCCCTGAGCACCACTTTTATTTCAGGGCAGAACATTCTGTTACAATTGAAAAAGACCGTGGTGTTGGCCGGAACACTGAGTTAGGTCCCGTTCCCCTTACTTTAGTGCTCAGGATTCTTGGCATCTTGATGAGTTGGATGTGCCACGAACACCTACTTTTTTCTACTTAGAATTTTCTCCCACAGAGCCTAGCAGTAAAGATTCATGTTTTTAGCTCCTTGAACTA
Source organism: Rhabdomys pumilio (assembly GCA_030674055.1). Classification (NCBI taxonomy): domain Eukaryota; kingdom Metazoa; phylum Chordata; class Mammalia; order Rodentia; family Muridae; genus Rhabdomys; species Rhabdomys pumilio. Next base: position 4,340,700 of record JANHMN010000020.1, on the reverse strand, counting down.
ATTCTGAATGCTTACTTTACCATGGGAAATATCACTGAGACATTTACATAATCCATAATTTATATCTATGATTTAATGGAAAATGGACTGTCTGTGTGGAAATCTGAATATAATGTATAACACACATGTGATGATGGCATTGCTGCGGTTTTTAAAGCAACTTGCTTGCTAGCTTGTTTCTTATTTGCCTGTCATTAATAGAATACATGAAAACTGGTCTTAGGATGCTAATTTTATGTCTAGGCACAACCCTAAAGGCTTGGTGGTTGTTGGGTGGTTTCTTCCATAAATGTATATTGTTCCTGGCCTTTCTCATTTGTGTATTGTGGGGGCTTAAAGTGAGGCCTAGAAATTCAGGATCTCTAAGACATGTGATTTTATTATTTGTAACAACCTGTCTCTTTCATTTGTTTGTTTGTTTATTTATTCACTTTACATCCTAATTGTTGCCCCCTTTCCCCGGCCCCTCCTCATACAGTCCCTCCCCGTAACCCCCCATACCCCCCTTCCCCTTTTTCTCTGAGAGGGTGGGGGCCCTCCCTGGGTATCCCCCCACCCTGGTATATCAAGTCTTTGCAGGACTAGGTGCATCCTCTCCCACTGAGGCCAGATAAGACAGCCCAGTGCGGGGGAAGTATTCCACAGACAGACAACAGCTTTTGGGATAGCCCCTGCTTCAGCAATTCGGTGCCCATATAAAGAGAGAGCTGCATATCAGCTACATATGTGCTGGGGTTGGGGAGCTAGGACCAGCCTGGGTATGCTCCTTGGTTGGTGATTCAGTCTCTGAGAGCCCCCAAGGGTCCAGGGTAGTTGACTCTTTTGGTCTTCCTGTGGAGTTCCTATCCCTTCCGGAGTCCTCAGTCCTTCCCCAACTCTTCTATAGGAGTCCCCAATCTCCGTCCTTCTCATACACTGAATGTTTGGCTGTGGGTCTCTGCATCTGTTCCAGTCAGCTGCTGGGTGGAGCCTCTCAGAGGACAGTTAGCTAGGCTCCTGTCTGCAAGCATAACAGAGTGTCATTAATACTGTTGGGGACTGGTGCTTGCCTATGGGATGGGTCTCAAGTTGAGGCAGTTATTGGCTGCCCATTCCCTTTGTCTGCCCCATCTCTGTCCCTCTATTTCTTATAGGCAGGACAAAGTTTTGTGGGTGGTTTTGTGTCTCTTTTGCTCCACTGGGGGTTCTGCCTGACTACAGGAGGTGGCCTCTTCAGGTTCCATGTCCCCATTGCTGGGAGTCTCAGCTTAGGTCACCCCTACAGATCTCGGAGTAAATACAAATAGAAGAATGGCAGTTAGAGAAGAGCAGATCAACGACGGCACGTGTGACAGTAGAGGTCAGAATGGGAACTGTGGGTAGTGAAGAGTGTTGGTCAGGCTTGTAGGTCGTCAGAGAAAAGACAGTGCACAGTGCGGCCAGCTCTCTTACCCTTTGTCCATGGGAACCTCAGGCTGTTGTGTGAACAGCGGTCTGATGCTGGCTGATTCAGTTTGGTAATGGCTTTTAAGATAGTCAGATTCCTAATTTTTCTGAAGAATCCAAGATTCAGGCTGTAAGCACAGTAAGCTGGTAAGTGGCACGCTTGAGGAATGAGTCCTGGTCTGTCTGACTCCAGGCCCTGGGTGACATTACTTTGGTACTAATGTTTCTGTGTTAGTCTAATAACTTTCTAACTGGCAGGATAACTTTAAAGGCTAGTTCTGGACTTAAGTGTTTTTTGCTCATTAGAAGTACTTTATTTTAGATAGTTTCTGCAAATGCAGAATTTTTTTGTTGTTTAGAGATCAACATAGGTTATGAGATCATTATAGAAACTCTGATTAAAGGCTAACCTTCAAAATCCTGCTTTTCCTCTAGGATTTATGATTAATATTTAGATGTATAAAGACGTAAGGATTCTGGGTCTAATGGTGACCTGTAGTTACCAGCATTCTGGAGGTAGAAGCAGGAGGATCTCCAGTTTGAGGCCACTCGGATGCACAATGACCCTGTCTCAAAAAAGTTAAAGGACTTTGGGAGGAAAAGTTAGAAGCAGTATGAAAATTTGAGGTCGTGGTTATGACTTTTCTTCTGGTATCTTATAGAAAACATAGCTCTGTTGGCTGAGACGGCTCTGCGATTCCTGGAACTAGTGCAGCTAAAAACTCTCAACATGGAGAACGAGCCGGATAGTGAAGAGGTAGATGAAGCCACGCGCCCTAACGGAGACTATGACACAGGTTGTGTTATTTCCCCTCTTAAAATCCCCATCATTTACACCAAATCGCTCGCTAATGGTAACTTGTAAAAGCTGTCATTTGTGACTCTCTTGTAAGGTGAAGGAGCAGTGGGTATCAGGGTGGGAAGGCCCCTGGCACATTATCCTGTCTGTCCTCACACACTGTTAACTGAAATGATCCACTTGTCCTTGACGCCACACTCGCTGCTGCTGGAGTTGGGTAAGCAGGAAAGCTGGCCAAATTGGGTGGTGCTTACTAAATAATGCAGTCACCATTGCTGAAGAACCTAAACCTTTGCCTCTTACATGAGTAATGTTGAGTATCCTTGTTCATTTAGTAATTACTATCTCCGGTTTACATATTAAAGTTCCTCATTTATAAAGAAACACCTGTGATGGTAACCTCATGGTGGCCAGTGGCTTATGATTCTCTGTATCTAAAAAAAACTTAACAGCTTCTTAGCCAAAGATTCAGAAGTAGAATTGAGTCTGTGCTGGTTTAAGGTAGGATCTACTAGAGAAATCCAGTTTATACATTTGTTTGTGTGCTGTCCTGAGCAGAGGAGGATGGCCTTGCCCCTGTTCATTCAGCTGAGCAGTGGTTAAGCACATGCTCTACTCCAGGAGCTAGGAGCAGTAGGGAAAGGCAGGAACCTAGACCAGCACTCTGAGACATGGGCTTTAGCAAGGGAAAGATCGACAACTAAGTGGATAAGTAAGGATGAGTAGAGAGGAAGTCTGCGCAGACCATGTAGAGAACTTATGATATATTCTATGGATGGATATATTTGCTTATCTATCTATCTATCTATCTATCTATCTATCTATCTATCTATCTATCTATATGGATGGATATATTTGCTTATCTATCTATCTATCTATCTATCCATCCATCCATCCATCCATCTATCTTACCCTAAAATGCTTTTTAAAAGTTACATGCTGAGCCAGTCTGGTTCTTCAATGGCCTTGTGAATGTTGATCTTTGGGGAGGTAATGAACTCTCCTTTTTGGTGCTTCCTCCTGCATTTCATCTTGAGATCATAAACAGAGAGCTGTTTTGTGAGATGGTAGCTGCTGTCACAGTGTTGACTGTGGAGATGGTTTTCAGTGTCTCACCTGTAGACCTTTGAACAGTGGAATGGTTTAGCAAATACAGGGTTTGTGTGGAAGCTTCTGCGATCATTCTGTTACTCCACTAAGAAAGAAAGAAGACAGGTCTGCCTGTGGCTGGGTCATACCTGTGATTCTATCACTTGGGAGTCCAAATAGAATTGTGAGTTCAAGGCTGAACAACCAGTTCCAAGACAGCCTGAGCTACATAGCAAGACTTTGTCTCAACTCAAATGCCAAAAGTCAAAATGCTCGGTCTGCATGTGTGGGTGAAAACTGATCCTTCTTTCCTGTTTTAGAGCTGCAGGCCTTACATGAGATGGTCCAGCAGAAGGTCGTCACTTTGTTAAGTGACCCTGAGAATATTGTGAAACAGACATTGATGGAGAACGGGATCACACGCTTGTGCGTCTTCTTCGGACGCCAGAAGGCCAACGACGTCCTGCTGTCCCACATGATCACTTTCCTGAATGACAAGAATGACTGGCATCTGCGTGGGGCTTTCTTTGATAGCATAGTTGGTATGTCGCCTTTCTTTTTAAAGTCATACCTTAGATTACAAATTGCCCTCTCAAACCCTTCCGTTGGTTTGGAAGATAGGTAATGGTATTACTAAGTTTTGTGTAATGAGTGAGTTCCTAGTATTTCTGTGTGTCTTCATGCTCCTTTACAGTGTAACTGGTTAAAGAGCGGCTTAATTAATCAGTGTTACAGGGACAGGAAGAAGTAGCATGTGATTGTTCAGAATGGTGACTTGAGATGGTGCAGAAGTGACTGAGGAAGTGTCAGGTCTTCCAGAAGTGTGAGCCCAGCCGTGTAATGGGGCAGAAGCAGAAATTAGTCTGTTTAAGGCAGAGGCTACAGTATGTGGTTTACATGATGCCTTTTTGCTGGGCTAGGATAGCAACCGATTGTTTGGTTTATATTTTCCATGTTAGTCAATTTTCTACAGCAGACATTTATTTTTTGAGAATTTTTAATTAACTGTATTTGCTTATTTTTCTGGGGATGATGCACGTGTGCTGTGGTATGTTTGTGGGAGTTGGTCTTCTCTTTCCACCAAAAGGCCTCTGGCCTTGCTGGGGACTGTATATAATAGCACTTCCTATCTTGCTTTACATTAAAAAAAAAAAAAAAAAAAAAAAAAAAAACCTAAGCATTTTCTAGCATTATTAACAGTTCTTTGAAACCATAGTTCAACAGATGTATATCATTTTATTCCACTAAATAATTTTACTACAATTTATTTGCTCTTTTAATTAAATATTTTGAATGTTTAATTTTTGTGTTTGTGCTTGTTTTTGTATTTTAAGAAGGTCTTACTAACCAGCTCAGGCTGGTCTGGAATTCTAAATGTCCTTGCTTTAACTTCCCAAGTACTGAGATTATTGGTTAATTTTAATTTTGAATCGTTATGCAGGGAGCCTTCCATATTTCCCTAAGTAAGCAGGACTATTAGGTATTTAAGTCTGGTCACGCACTTCCTAGTGGCAGGCTTCGTTCTGAGAAACAGCAGTGGATGTTGGTCCCGTCACTCAGAGGGGCGACCTCTACACTTGTCACATTCAGCTCACTGTCCACCACATGGCTAGTACACAACCGTACTTATTTCTTACTAGTTTCTGTAGCTAGAAGTAGAAGATTTACATAGAAAGTTTGAGAGACACTTGGATCGTTAGCTTTCTGCTTCTGTGAGAAAGACTATGATCATGACCGAAAGAAAGCAACTTGAGGAGAGATGGGTTTACTTCATCTTAACAGCTGACCGTCCATCACTGAGGGAAGTCAGAGCAGAGCTTGAGGCAGGAAACTGCAGGAGGAACTGAAGCAGGGGCCGTGGAGGGCGCTGCTTGATGCCTTGCTCCAGTGAGCTCAGCTTGCTTTCTTACACAGCCCAGAACCACCTGCTCGGGTGTGGCACCGCCCACACTGGGCTGGGCATTCCCACATCATCGTTAATCAAGAAAATGACCACACACTTGCCTCCAGCCTCGTCTGATGGAGGCAGTTCATCTCTTAAACTTCCTTCTTCCCACATGACCCTATGTTTTGTCAACTTGACAAAGAACTAATGAGCACAGACCGTTTTGCATATATTTATATATTTTCAGTTATTGAGCTAGAGAATATGAACACCACTTTCATGGGAAGCACTATAGTTACTGCCCAGTCAATAAAGCATTCTTGCTATAAACAAAGAATACGTGCATGGAGTTAAAATAGCTGGTATATTTTTTATTATTTTTGACTCCGTCAACTTGAGGTGCTACACACCCCATGCACTCCCAGCCAGGAATAGGCTTTCCTTAACCATTGCTTGTTAACAGGGTAAAGTAATGGATTTTCATGGATGTTTTTTGATTGCTAGCCAAGCTATAAAACCTTTTCCTGATGGTCACATGTTTGTATTTCTTACATTATCTTTTATGATTTTGGTTCTTTTTCTTGCATGAAATTACATTAGGGTTTCTGGAGCATATAGAAAAGGCAAGTCCTTTTCTCTGTTTTTAGTTGATTTTTAAAAATGTATTAAAAAAAGAATGCTATGTTTTGGTTTTTGAAGGACAATCTCACAGGGTAGTTGAGCCTCATCCCGAATCTTGGGATGGTGTTCATGTGTGTGCCACCACACAGGGCACAGGATGCAGCCTTAGCTGACCGGCCATCACAGCTGACCTCAGCTGACCTCCCTGGCTAGTTTTACAGTGCTGACCACTTAGCGTTGGTCAGTTCTTAGAAGTTTGCTTGAATATATTATTATTATTGTTATTATTATTATTATTATTATTATTGCTCTGCTTTTTATTATTAAGGAGATGAAGGCTCTTCCCCTCTCTGCCTTTCCATCCTCCCTTTGCCTAGTTGAATTCTTAGTAATTTCACTGTTACGGTAAACATTTACTTTTGTTCTATGATTAAAATAAAGTGTTCTCAAATAGACTTATTCTAAAGGACCAGGATAACATTTACCTTCTGACAAATGTAAGTTCTATTGACTAAGAGTCAGGTAGTTGCTCCCAAGGGTCACTCCCCGGCACTTGACTGTGCTGTGGCAGTGGCAGTTGAGGCTCCTTTCATTGTCCACTGACAAGATTCATTGCACATTTGAACCCGTGTTTAGACGTGACTCTGTTACTTGCTCAGGAGCCCTAGATTTGCTTTCTTCTTCACCTGTCTGCAGCACTCTGCTTCTCTCTTGCCAGTGCTATTGTTGCTTGGAATTTATTCCATTCTTTCCCTGTATTATTCTTGGAATTTAGTAGGGAGTGTGCATGTGTACATGTTCACTTCATGTGTGACTGTCTATGTGTATGTCTTCATATGCATCATTTCACGTGTGGCTGCCTGCGTGTATATGTTCGTGTGGACCATTTCATGTGTGGCTGCATGTGTGTGTGTGTCTGTGCACATGGTGGAGGCTCAGGTGAGTGTCAAGTGTTTCCTGTGGTCACTTTCTACCTTACTATTTTGAGACAAGGCCTCTCACTGAAACTAGCCAGCCATGAGCTCCTGGATTCCCCTGCCTTTCCCATCTCCAGAGCCAGGGTTATTTTAGAGATCTAAACCTGAGTCCTGTGCTTCCATGACCAACTTTACCAGCTGAGCCCCAGATAGCCCTGACAGAATTTACTAGGAGCTGGGCTGGAGGATTCTGTTTGCTGTCACCAGTCTCCCCCTTGATCTTCAGGGCTACACCTGCTGTTCTGTAGGTTCTCCACCTCCCTCGGAGTTTTGCTAGATAGAGTTTGGGTTTTAGGAAACTTCTGAGGAAGGGCTGTCTCAGATATCTGACTTATTTTTGCTTTCTTAATATTGACAGTTTTAGGCATTCCCGTGTTTTCTCTTCTGTAAGTTCTGGTGTCCCCAGATTTCTGGATGATTGACGCTGGTGGCATCTTTTTGTTTATTTTGCTGGAAAGGAAGTGTGGTTTTGTCTTGGTTTTGATGAGTGACTTGCTGTGTGAAGTGTCACATGCTCCTCAGTGGTGATGCACAGTCAGGTGCCGAGTAACGGTGACGCTGTCTTCCCTTTCAGGTGTGGCTGCCTATGTTGGCTGGCAGAGCTCCTCCATCCTCAAGCCCCTGCTCCAGCAAGGCCTCAGTGATGCCGAGGAGTTCGTCATTGTGAAAGCCCTCAATGCCCTGACCTGCATGTGCCAGTTAGGGCTGCTGCAGAAACCCCATGTCTATGAGTTCGCCAGTGACATTGGTAAGCTCTGGTTTTGAGACAGCGTGGGAAGTTTGGGTACAGGAATAACTTCATATGACTTCACTCTGATAGAGTAAGAATAAGTACAAAAGAAAATGTACAGTATTTGTCTTTTGAGGGGCGGGGTGTTATTCCACTTGTGATTATTTTTTCTTAGTTACTTCCACTTACCTGAAAATTTTATATTTTAATTTTTTTAATAGCTGAGTAATATTCCGTTGTGTAAATGTACATGTCCATTATCCATTCTTCAGTTGACAGACCCCTAGGCTGTTTCCACTTTCTGGCTATTATAAATAGAACAGCAGTGACCATGCATGAGCAAGTGCCTCTGTAGTAGCATGTAGCTCCTGTGGGGATATGCCCAAGAGTGGGATAGCTGGCTCTTGAGATAGATTGATTCCTTCCTCCTGAGGGCCTGCCACACTAATGATGGTAGCAACTGAACTAGTGTGCACGCCCAGCAGCCATGACTGAATGTTCCCCTTTCCTCATCCTTGCCAACACGAGGCATCATTTGTTGTGTTCATCTTGGCCGTTTTAACCAAGGTAAGATAGAATCTCAGAGCAGTTCTGATTTCCATTCCCCTGATGGTAAGGATGCTGAAGATGTCTGTAAGTGGTTCTCAGCCAAGTGTGTTTCATCTTTTGAGAATTCTGTTTAGTTCTATTCTCATTTTTAATTGGATTATTTGTTCTCTTGATGTTCAGGGTTTCAGTTCTTTATATATTCTAGATACTTGCCTTCTGTCAGATGAGTAATTGGTGACAGTAATTTCTACCTACCCCTATGTCTGCAGTGTATGTGTGCTCTAAACACAGCAGTGTATATGTACCCTAAACACAGCAGTGTATGTGTGCCCTAAACACAGCAGTGTATGT
>JANHMN010000020.1:4273714-4332264 GCA_030674055.1 Rhabdomys pumilio | reverse complement strand
TAAACACAGCAGTGTATGTGTGCCCTAAACACAGCAGTGTATGTGTGTGTGCCCTAAACACAGCAGTGTATGTGTGCCCTAAACACAGCAGTCAGTGTATGTGTGCCCTAAACACAGCGGTGTATGTGTGCCCTAAACACAGCGGTGTATGTGTGCCCTTAAGTAGCCTATTGGTGTCATTGTGTGTCTTTGCTCTTTGTTTTCTTGTTTCTTCAGCTTCTCTGATTTTTTTTTCCTAAAATTTAATCCATCTTTATTTAAAGGAAGTATTTAATAGGGACACACTAATGTTATCTAATCCCTTGTGCCATTCTTACTCTTTTGCATCTTACTTTGTGATTTGATGATATTTTTAAAGTGCTATGCTTTGAATCTTTAAACCCCTAGAAATGTAATTTTCATCTACACAAAAAACCCTACACTTTTAATTTCTCCTCTCATGTTCTATGTTGTTGAATGATTTCTTTTACTTGATATATTGTATATCCTTAAGCAGAGTTCTTCAGAGCACTGAAGTTCAAAGCTGGCCTTGAACTCATGACCTCTTGTTGGGCTTCAGTTCCTCCAGTGCTGTATGCCAGGCACGAGCTGTCACACTGGTTTAGTATGGTGATCCCAAGACTACAACGGCCATGGTGTTCTTGATGGAGTTTGTCATGATTTCCTTGGTTTTAAGAGCTCTATTATTTCTGCTTAGATTATTCTTCATACTCTGCTTTCCTCTGCTTGTCTCAGAGAATTGGGACATATTAGAGAGAAAAGATTGAATGCTACATTTTCTAAGCAATGTTCTCAGCTCGGGCTTAAGTATTTGATGTACTTTGTCAGCTAATTGCTGCTATAATAATGCAGTGTGTCAGTCAACCACAGAGCCTCAGGAAACTCTGCCGTGGATTTGTGGCTGTGCACCTGTGGGCTGTGTGGGTGGCTCTGCTTCAGCCTGTGCATCTCCTTTGTCTTCGACTGTGATCCATCTGTTTCATTGTGGGACCATGGTTGTTGTGGCTGAGCTGTCCCAGCTGTTCTCACGGTGTGACAGAAGCACAGGAGAGCAAGCCTAGCTGTGTGACACATTCTCCTTCGTATTACATTTGCTCACATCCATTGACTAAAGTAAGGGCTGTGAGAGGCATGTACCTCAGGGGCATAGGAAGCACAGACATATGGGAGGCTCAGAATCAGCAATTCACCATGTGCAGCACCCATCCCCCGTCGAGCCATGGCAGCACTGTGTGCTTTCTAGAGGGTCTCAGGGCTTTGCCGATTCCTACTGTTCTTGGTAGTTGAGATGGTGGGGTTGAACTCTCGGGCCCTGGGCATGTTGGATAAGTGCCCTACCACTGAACTCCATCCGTTTTCCTTCTTTGTGTCCAAGGGAAGATGGACAGAGCTGTGGATGGTTTGTGAAGTAATCAAAACCTTCATGGGTAATGAAATGATCATGTGAGAACTTTCAAGAGAGATTTATTATTTTACTTATTTTGTGTGTGTTTGTGTATACGTGTGTGCATGCATGTGTGCATATGTGCATGAACACATGCCACTGCATGCTTCTGGAGGTCAGAGGACAACTCTGTGGTTGGTTCGGTCTTCTCTTTGTGTTTGTGGTTGGTCTTCACTCAGGTGGTCAGGCTCAACCATCTTGGCAGCCTTGAAGAGAGGGACTTTGAACTTGACTTTCTCTTTCCTTTTCATATAAGTACCACTAGTATATGGTGACAATTATGTCTTTCTTCCCATGGATCTCTGATAAACAACTCTGAGTATATTTTTGCATACTTAGACGTCATGCTACTGTTGTGTTTTAAAAGTTTGAATTTTATTCTAAATTATATTAGTATGACTTTGATTAGTTGAAATAAGTGATTTAGATATAGTGCATGAAAGTATTAAAAGGAACGAAGAGATTCAGTTTTCTGGGTTAATCTTCTATTTAGAAGAGTAGACATGACATGTTTACTTTTCCATTTTTTCATTCATGATGACATGCAAACTTACGAGTTATGTGCTAGATCTGACCAGACCCTGCATTTAAAAGAATGTCAGACAGATCAGATTGTTTTCTCAGTGCTGTGATGTGGAGAAGAAACAACTGCCCATGTGTCTCTCTGCCTCTTGCGTGGTAGCTGCCCTCCTGAATGTATGCAGTAAAGTGGAGCTGGAATTTCTTACAGAGTGTTGTTGAGATTTTTATGTCTCTTTCCAGTCGTTTTAAATTTAGTGCTAAGATGACTATGTGTTAACACACTTGACTCTGAAAACTAGGGCTTTAGAAATTTTAGACAGGAGGTTGGTTTTATGGAACAGCTGGGAAGTATGATAAGGGAAAGCTAGAACTGTCGTGTTGAGTTTCTTCATTGTGCAGTATGTGCAGGGACCGTCTGGTACCACAGAAGTGTGACCTTTCTCACATTATGGCCATGTAAGGATGTGTGTGACTCTGGTTTGCTCTGTTTCCCTTCCCTCCCTTTAGCCCCCTTCCTGTGTCACCCTAACCTGTGGATCCGCTATGGGGCTGTGGGGTTTATCACAGTGGTGGCTCATCAGATCAGCACTGCGGACGTCTACTGCAAGCTCATGCCGTATCTTGACCCGTACATTACACAACCAGTGATACAGGTACGCGTGCTCCGGCTTACGCCAGTCCTTTCCCAGTATGTCTCTAGAGTCAGACATCAAAGCCTTAGCATAAAAGTGTATTTAACCAGGTCTGTGACACTTTTATATACCTTTCAAGCTAATAATGTTAATAAGCTGACTACCCTTGTAAGAGAGACACGATCAAGAGACTTTATGTCACACCATGTGGCACGCAGAAGGTCAGACCTCAGTTCCTTTGTGTAGTCTTACACTGTATCTGCTTTTATTTTTATTCTTAAAGTTTTTAAATTTTATGTATGTGGGTGTTTTACAAGACCACGTGGTGCCCAGGGAGATCAAAAGAGGGTGCTGGGTCCCTTAGACCTGGAGTTGCAGTCAGTTGTGAACCTCCATGTCCGTGCTGGGAATAGAACCCTGGTCCTCTGGAAGACCATCCAGTGCCCTTACCTTCCGTGCTCAGCCCTCTTTCTGGCCCCTTGACTATTTATTTATTTATTTAGCTTATTTAACTTAGCGTTGATCATTGGTTTATAGTTTTTTAAAGCCAGGAATTAAAGGGCTAATTATTTATGTTTTCTGAGTCTTATGCGTCTTTATTTTAAAATCTGGACTTTTAAAGTTTTACTTTTGTGTTTATGTGTGTGTCCCTGTATGGGATTGTGCTCATGAGTGCAGTGTTCTCAGAGGACAGGAAACCGTCTTGGATTGCTTAGAGCTAGAGTTACATGTGACTGTGAGCACCCAGCCTGGGTGCTAGGAACCCAACTTGGGACCCCAGAAGAGGGCCTGCAGTAGTTAGTTATATTTAAAGAACATCCTTTAGATCTGGGTGTCATGATACACACTTACAGTGTCAGTTCCCAAGAGACCAAGGCAGGTGGACTGTGGGTTCATGGCCAGCCTGGGCTACGTAAAGAACCTAACATCAGTGTGAATTACATAGTGAGATCCTGTCTCACAAAGCCAGGGGCTGGGATGTATCTCAGTGGTAGAGCATGCACCTACATGTTCAAGCCACTGGGTTCTATCTCCAGCATTGAAAAGAAAAGCATGAGTCTTTTTGGTGACTGCTGGTAATATCCATCCTTTTTCTTATTTATGTATTGACCATTGAGTGTTTCTAGAGCCACTAAAAGAAGGAAGTTTTGAATTCTGAGAAGGGTGGGTCTGTTGGGAAACATGAAAACCGAAGGGAAATCCTGTGGCGGTGCTTGCTGAGATGTCTGGCCAGAGCCTATGTCTTAGGCTGGCTTGCGGGGCTATTCTGACCCCTGCAGATCCAGGAAGGACTTGCTCTGACTTTCCAATGCCTTTCCCTTTCGGTATTAATTATTAGTCTTCCTGTAGGGTGGACCCAGATAGGTACTTTAGTGGCAACTCTGAAAAACAGGAAATACATAAGCCCTTTAAAGTTGACTAGTGGCCCATTTTTTTCTCCTAAGAAACTATTCTTTTCTTAGAAAATAAATACTTTTGTTAACTTTACACAGGTTGTACTTGCTGAGTGTGGAAGTAATTGTTCTCTGTGCTGTAGTCTTGACAATTGTTTTTCCTTTTCTAATATAGATTGAAAGGAAGCTTGTCCTGCTCAGTGTTCTAAAAGAGCCCGTGAGTCGCTCTATATTTGATTATGCTCTGAGGTCTAAAGACATCGCCAGCTTGTTCAGACATCTTCACATGCGCCAGAAGAAGCGGAATGGCTCTCTTCTTGACTGCCCTCCGCCTGAGGACCCCGCCATAGCACAGCTTCTGAAGAAGCTGCTCTCACAGGTGCGTGCCTTCCTCAAGCCTCACGTGTCAACATGTTTCATGACAGCGTTGATGTAGCTATTTAGATGTTAAAAATATTTTTGATTGGGCTGTAGTGTGATAAATGAAAATAAATCTGTCAGTATCATACGTATTCTCTGCGGCATCAAAGCAAAGACAATAGGATGAATCTAAACACTATTTGGGCTAAGTCAGGAGTTGTGGAGACTGTCAGCCTGCCTTTGGGGTTGCTGGGAGACTAGAAAGAGTGAGCCTGGGATTGAAGTCCTGTTTTTGCCTTAGTTCTATACTTCATCAACAGACAGTGAAGTCAGCCAGAAGAAGATGTCAGAACACAGACCCATCTCAGTCCAGAGTCATCCTTCTTCCTGTGTGCAAACAGCTCTAGTGGCTTGGTAAAAGCCAGTAGTTTACTGTTGTGTTTAAGTCTGAATTTGGATCAATTAACAAATCCTGTAAAAACCAGAAAGTAATCTTTTTACTTTATTTGACATTGGTAGGCTTCTTTTAAAATACTAAATTTAGATTCATCTTCCTGTTTTATATGGGATGTGTGGGGCGTAGAGTCAAAGTTGGAATAAAAATGTTTCCAAATGAAGACTCTAATTGCTGGTACTCCATGAGCATAGAAAGACTGGGGACGACTCTAATGGCTCTGCAAATATTTTCATGGAGAGAATGCTTAGCAGCCATGTCTCACCTGAACAATGTACTCAGTTTTATAGATTACTATTTTTTTAAAGACAGGGTCTCACTGTGTAGCCCTAGCTGGCTTGAACGCACTATGTAGACCAGGCTGGTCTCAAACTCAGAGATCTCCCTCCTGCTGAAGTTAAAGGCACGGCCACGGTACACATGGCTTAGACAGAGTTTGATGAGCTTCGAAGTGTAACTGTTTTCCTGTATTCACTTGACCTTGAGTGTTCACTGATGATGTCGCTGGGTTAACTGCTATGCACCCTCTGTTTCTCTTAACCTTTCTGCTCCCTTCTGATTCCTCAAGAGTCTCCATGGCTGTCACTCCCCTAGTGCCAGCTGCCATTATTGATCCCATGATAGAATCACTCACCTGTCGACTTTGGTGCCTCTGAAAGGCAGTGCTTGGTATAGTTGTCATTTTTCTTACATTGTCTGAGTGGGGAAAAGAGGAACAGACTAGCCTATGTTAAGTTGTTGCTGTTGATAGCATTAGAGGCTCACAAGGGTGAGGTGACTTACACGCTGTTCCAGGGACACCTGCTGCCAGCAGCAGTGAAAGCAGGCCAGCATCTGAGTGCCCAGTATGAAGAACACAAGCCACTCGCTTCCATCTTGTAAAACTGAACATGAACAGTCTGCTGCCGTTGTTTGTGCTCTCCGTGTTCTGTACTGTCCTTAACAGTCAGAGCAACCTGTGTTTCCTACGGTTCCAGGCAGAGAGACAGTGCAGTTGCCAGCGCTCTCAGGGTATAGTATGCCTTAAAGCTGGCATTTTAACTATTACTGCCACGCTGCCACACCCTGCTCAGATCACAAAGCCAGAAGACCAAGGTGACAAGCCTGTCTGAGTTCGATAGCCGTGTGAAGAAGCCCATGTGTAACAGCTCTCTTGTCCACATTTACTCGCTCTCATTGGTTTTGACCCTTACCCTGTTTGGCTTACTGCATCATTAGCAGAAGCTTGGATCCAGGAGAGGCTTGAGTTCTCATTCCCAAGGCCCGGCTAAGAAGAAGAAAGAGTTGTAGCCTTCCTCAGCGAGAGCTCTAAACTCTGTCTCAGCCCTTCTCTGCACAGTTCTGTACTAGAGGTGTGTTGCTCACAGAGTGGGCTTCTCTAGAACAGCCTGGTGCTGCTGTGAGGCACATGTTCTGGGGCTGAGACTGCCGCTTGAACACATCTTTGGAACAGCAGTCATATGGGCCTTGGAATCTGTTCAGCAGCACACGTCATCAGGAGGTGACACGTGCAGGAATGAATGCTTTAGTTAGGTCTCATCTTTAAGAGCTCTGCTTCGTGTCCATGTAATCAGGGGCTATACAGGATACAGGCTGGTTCATTCCACTCCTTACTTAAAATAAGAAAACAGAAAAACCATACAACATAAACCTTTTGACTACTCGCAAATGCAGATTCAAGTGCAAAATTGAAACAGCAGAGAAGATGCATAATAAAATACAAGTTTTTCTGCCATCCCCCAGTTGGCAGCCATCTAGCCTTTCTTGGTTCATTGTGAATTTGATGTTGTTGGTGCTGAATTCCTTTACATGACATTGGGCTTGGTCTGTTGATACGTGGAATCAGTTCCATCCTTCCAGCATGGCTTTCAGGCTTTGTAAGGATCGGTCCAGAGCACACTCCAGACAGCCCGTTTAGCCCCACCAACATATGTGTGGACACAGCATATGACCATCTGGGTTTCTAAAGGTCTTTCACCTTTGGCAGATAGAAGCATAGACTGTTCTGGTAATTATTTGATCTGCTGTTTTGCTGTTGTTCTTTCCCTTGCCTAGGTAGTCTCTGGATGCATATATAGTTTAATTTTCAGCCAAAGACTTGAGAACACCCCCCCCCCCCCCCCCCCCCCCACCCCCCGCCTCCACCCTTCTCTAAAGTGCTAACTGTATGCACGGTCTTCTCCAGTCCTTGCCCCTTTTGCATTAACTTTTATAGCATTCTTAAACTCAGATCTGCTGTATGCTGAGTTCCTTTTCCAGGGCTGTGGCCTGGAAACTTTCCAGAAACGATTCTGGATAGCTGCAAGAGCAGGACTTGTCTCTGCTTTAGGGATTGAAGTCTGCTGCATGTTAAGTGCTGGGTCTAATCTGGCCATCCACAGAAGCCAGAAGCGGCCAGTGCCTACTAGGTGGTGCTCTACTCTGTCAGGCAGAACCCTGCTAGGTGCACCTTGAGTACCGCTTTGTAACTTAGTTGCTTCAGACACAACAAAGTCCCCACCTTTCTTTTTCAGGATTGTTTTGGTTATGGCTACTCCTTTACATTTCCTTATGCATCTCCTTAGGAGTTTTTCCTAGTCAGCTTGTCACTTCCTAAAGTGCAGCTAGCCTGCAGGTGTGCTCACTGATGCTGCATTGAGCCTGGAAGAGAGAACTGAAGTCCAGCAATGTTAAGTCTGCTGCTCCCTAGTGTGGTGTGTGTTCTCTTTGTATAGCCGTCTTTAACTGACCTTAGTGATGTCATGTGGGCTATGCTGCAGGGCTTTGTCCCTTGTTTATTATAAATATTTTGAGCATTTGGTTAGTTTTTTTTTTGAGTCGGGATGTCTTTAGCTCAGGATTGATTGAATTTATAGTCTTTGGCCCTGAGTACTGGATTATAGGGTGAATCCCCATGTCTAGCCCGGGTGTTTGAATTTTAAATTTTATCTATTTATTATTTTTTATTTATGTGTGTGTTTCTGTCTCCTTGTCAGTGATTGTATACTGTGTGTGTGCAAGTGCCTATGGGTCAAAGAAGGCACTGGGTTCCCTGGAACTGAAGTTAGAACAACCATAGAAGCTGTGAGCCACCAGATTTGGATGTTGGGAACTAAACTTGGGTCCTCCCAGGAGCAGCAAATGCTCTTCACAACTGAGCCAGCTCTCTAGTCCCATGGTTGCTTTTTAAAAATACAATTATAATTGCTATATTAAAGTGTTCTTTTCTTTGCATAGCTGATAGGGAATTTTCATTATGGACATTATAAAACTTCATAAAAGGGCCAGAGAGATGACTCAGCAGTAACGGATACCTATTGCTCTCTTAGAAGACTCTGATTTAATCCCCAGTTCTTACGTGGAAGTTTAGAGCCATTTGCAACTCTGGTTCTAAGTGATGCCCTCTTCTGCCTTGCATGAACTCCAGGCATGCACGTGGTGCACATGCATTCAATACGCAGACAAAACACTCACAAAATAAATCTAAAAAATACTGTTTAAAAAAAAAAAAAAAAAAACTTGACAAATGTCTTCATTTTAATAGTTTGCTGGGGTGTTTCTTTTGATTTCTCTAATTCTCAGATGAATAATGTGTGAAGTACTTGTTCAGTAGCAGGCGTCTCACTCGTTGTTTTCTCATTCTGAACATCTGTGTTTTTCTTGTCTTGTTGGAGTTACAGAACCTATGATACAGTATTGTCAACAGAATTTGAGGTGCAAAGCTAATATGAAGAAAATACCGGTGCAGAGTCCTCAGGAAGAGATGGTGGTCATCCTCCCCTCTTTGTCCTGCATCAAAACTCCTGCGTCGTTTACGTTGGAGTTGACCCTTCATCCATTAGTCATCCTGTGGCCTGTTGTTTCTTCTTTTGAAGTTAACCCAAACTACCCGGTTTAATTTGGCTTTAGGGGATGACCGAAGACGAGGAAGACAAGCTTGTGGCACTGAAGGATTTCATGATGAAATCCAATCGAGCCAAAGCTAATGCAGTAGACCAGAGCCACCTCCATGACAGCAGCCAGAAAGGTGTGATCGACTTGGCAGCCTTAGGCATCACTGGGAGACAAGTTGATCTTGTTAAAACCAAACAGGAACCAGATGAGAAACGGGGTTAGTACATTGCTGTTCTCATCTTGTTATTATGAGCTACTTTATAAGGCTGGTTTTAGTTAATTAATAGTAACTTCCCCACTTCCCAGATAGAGAGCTTTGAAATGCAATGACTCAGCTCCTTAGGAGGTGAACACAGGAGAGGACAAGTAGGGCAGCCAGCACCTGCCTAGATCACAGCTCTGTGACTAGGGAAGGCCAGTTCTCTGAGCGCTCCACCTGTAAAAACATGTGCCTCTTGAGGAAGGGATGTTTCAAGTGCTGTCTTCTAATCCTTTACGTGCTAACTCAAGTCCAGCCTGTGTAAAACCAGATACAAGTCTCTAGATTATTAATAGGCAATACCTAATGAATTTAAAATAAACAACGAAATACAAAAGAGTAGAGGCCAAAGAATCCTCAGTTATTTGGCAGCTAGATGTACCAGCGCAGGTACCACTGACGTGTTTCGTATGAGGCTCCTGAGATCTCGTGCACACTCTTCCTGCTGGAGCAGTTCACTGTGAAGTGTATGCCTTTAACATTCTCCCTGCTCCTATATCGTATTTGAGGGTAGCAGATGAAGTTTATTGAAGTAAGCTTTAGGATAAAGTGTTTGCAACCTAGTTACTAATGGCTTACATGCATAGCACATAAAGCACCCATAAAGACCAGTAAGAAAATAAGCAAGCACTCCAAAGAAAAAAGGATGAAGGACTTAAGCATGTAATTGGTAGACCAGAATACATATGAATTAAATGTAAATAATTAAATAAATGCAAATGAAGACATCCATTTTCTACCTGGCTGAGAATAGATGGACAGGTCTAGGTCTGAGTGTCGGCACAGATGTAGGTGACTGAACATTTCCATATGCTGAGGTTATAAGCTGAGCATACCCATATCTTCATAGGTGTTCCAGGCATAGACCTGAATAAAATGTAGCTATAAAGGAACACGTAGAAAGTAGGGTCCATTGTGGTCCCTTATAAATAGACAGTACATTATGTTGGTTCTACCTTCAGGCTAACTGTCCCAAATATATTTTCATAGCTAGGAAACATGTGAAACAAGACTCCAATGTAAATGAAGAATGGAAAAGCATGTTTGGGTCATTGGAGCCACCAAATATCCCACAGGCCCTGCCCAAAACCAGTGACCACGAGGTGGTTCAGCCTGGGAAACCACCTCGCTCTGAATCCTCTGCTGGTATCTGTGTCCCTTTGTCAACGTCTCCACAGGTACTGTCACATAGGCAATTGTCATCCTTGTGTCTGAGTTTTGTTCTGCTGTTTGTATGTCAAAAGGCTGCAGAGAAGTTAAGATAGTACTGATGGGTTTGTATTTTAGAGCCGAGAGAAACCCAACTACTTAAGCAAGGAGAAGGTCACTCATTTGAGACACTTGCTAATAAAGCAAACTGAAATTGGGTTAAAGACCAAACTAAGATCATAACTAGGCTAAAGAGAACATTTTAAAACTTTTAAAATCTTTTTATTCTTCCTTTAATGTAACAAAAAGCAAAAATATTTGGGGATGAATTTCCAAATTTTCTGTGCATGTTAAATATAATGGCTTTGATGTATTTGAAGTGAGTTTGTAATTTAAGACAGCTGTATCCCCACCAGTCATGTTTTAATTAGAAGATATTGATTCAGATCAGTTGAAATCCCACTTATTCTTTTAGCCTGAGTTACTAGTGTTTTTTTAAAGGACCAGAAGCCCGTATAATGGATAGATAGAAAATGGGAACATTCTGTTAAACATACCTTGCTCTGACACTGAGATGTGTACTGTGTCTCAGGTTTCAGAAGCAGCACACATGCCCAGCAAGAAGGCCGTGATTCCAGTTGTAAGCAGCACAGTCCTGCCGTCCACTTACCAGATCCGCATCACCACTTGCAAGACTGAGCTGCAGCAGCTCATACAGCAGAAGCGGGAGCAGTGCAACGCGGAGCGCATAGCCAAGCAGATGATGGAGAACGCCGAGTGGGAGAGCAAGCCACCTCCGCCTGGTGAGGGCTGTGTTTGTGCCCCTTTGCCTCGAGCCTGAGCCTGGGCTCTAGTGTAGGAGCCTGAGTCAGATGAAGCATCCCTAACCCCAAATCCAAAAATCTTCAGCTTAAAAGTTCAGGCGTTTTAGCATTTCTGATGACAGGCTTTGGTTAGGGAGGGATGTGAAAACCTCTGACATGCTCTGTGTTCACAAGAGCCTTGGAAAGGGCTCTTCAGCCTGCAGTAGGCAACATGTACTTTACTAGACAGAGGGAGTAAGAGCAGCTCAGTTGAGAAGCCCAGAGCAAGAAGCAGTAGATAGAAACCTGAAGTCATTATGTGTGGACTCGGGGTCTGTAGCTTTGGTCGCCACTTACAGAATCCATTCAGGCCAGTCGCATAATCAAACCTGCCTGTGCTTCGTGTCCGCTGGCTGTTGCCAGGGTTGGGCAGTCATGGAGCGGTGCCCCTCCCCACTCTCATGTTGCTCCTTGAACATCAGGCTTCTAGGGGGTAAATCCCTGCTTTTAATTATTACAGAGTTTACTGTCTGATTACTATTATTTAAGAAAAGGTAGGACATTCAGAAAACATGGAGGCTTTTGGGAAGAACAGAATAACTTACAACACCAGCATTTAGCTAGTTATTGACAGGAAGAATTTGGTGAAATGATCTAGAGAGTTGGCTAAGCAGTTAAAAGCACTGGCACCCACATGGTGGCTCACAACTATCCGTAACTTCAGTTCCAGGGACTCCAACTCACTCTTCTGACTCTTTGGGCACCAGGCATGTGCTTGGTGTACAGCCATGCAGCTTACACACATGCACATAAAACAAAACAAAAAAACAAAACAAAAAGAATTTGGTAAAATAATTCCTGTATTCAGGGTGGGGAGATTGAAAGGAAGTGGAGAGATTGTTGGTTTGGAGTGTGGTCCCCTTGTACTAGCAGCCTGCTTTGTACAGTGTGCCAGAGCTGCTCTTTGATTCTGTGTATGTAGAGTTTTAAAAAATTAATGAGTTTTAATATTTAAGCTGTAATAGTATAAGCTTATCTTTAAAGTTCTGAGAAGAACTGCATAGTGTATTTACATTAGACCTTGCAAAGATCACAGGAATCCCCCTGAGCTTTGATGTGGACTCCAGAAGTACTAGTTGAAGCCGCTTGAAGGTTTAAAGATTTAGAAAATATTCTGAAGTGCTAAGCAGTGTAGTCAGATGCTTTTATCAGAGTGAGTGTCCTGGGATGTTCCAGCTGTTTCTGTGATGGAAGCTAATGCCACTTACCTGCCAGATCTGCTTGAAAACATAACAAGATGACTGCACGCAATCTTGTTTTATGGTCCTCTTTTCATAGGGACATTTTATACGTAAATGGAGTTACACATTTTAGTCAGTAAGCACAGAAGTGCACAGTGACTGCTCATTTCTCCTTTTTTTCTTCTCTCCACACTTGAGCAGTTGTATAAGATACTCAGCTAGTCTGCAGAGCATGTAGACCTCATGGTACCTCAAACTTCTTAGCAATTATGTTCAGCCTGGGTTCCCACTTGGGTGACTTAGCGATCTAACGGGAAATGAGTTTTTAATGTTGAGTAAGTCACGTTTGGCAGTTTTGCCTCTTGGTAAGCAGTCATTCTAAAGTGACGTTGAACCCTTGGGCACAGTGGTGACTTCCACAGTAGGCCTGATCTCACAGTAGGCCTGATCTCATAGTAGGCAGAGCTTCTTGATTTATTTTAAAATCAAGTAATATTAAATGCACAAAATGTTAAATTTCATTTACACGAGCTGTGTATAAATGTTGGAGATGGTTATGTGCAGAGACCTGTGCTGGGTACTGAAGACATTCAGTGTAGGATTAAGCATGAGTCTTTGTCCCAGAACTTGTATATACAGGAGATATGCATAATAAAACACAGAAAATGATAGATGCCATTTAAAATGAACTAGGATGTCTATAGATTCTGAGACTGTAACCCCTAAATCTGGCGTGTTTGTACCCTAGAAGTGATCGCAGGCAAAGAAGAAATTAACAGTCTAGATGCTTTGCTTTTTTGTTTTATTTTGGTACAGGGTCTCTCTAAGTAGCCCTGGCTTCTTTGGAACTTGCTCTAAAGACCAGGCTGGCCTTTCT
The DNA here is from genome assembly GCA_030674055.1 of Rhabdomys pumilio. NCBI lineage: Eukaryota > Metazoa > Chordata > Mammalia > Rodentia > Muridae > Rhabdomys > Rhabdomys pumilio. The sequence continues at coordinate 4,319,256 of JANHMN010000020.1, read as the reverse complement.
GCCTCCTGAGTGCTAGGACTAAAGGCATGTGCCACTACGTCCAGCTGGGTGGTCACATAGACTGGGGCAGTATAGGACCCACATGATAGTTATGTGCATAGCTCCTCTCTTGAGTTAAATGATGTATCCCCATACAGCTGAGAAGGTTAAAAACTTAGTGAAGTTCAGCCATAGCCTGGGTCACCCTAATGTTTCAGGCTGGGGTTTTCAAACTTTCTTGCTTAGAAAGTGGCCTCCAAGCTGTTTGTCTAGGCTAGGATGGTCACACCCATGCTTCTAAATCGGCAGTCAGGGTTTTTCAGAGGAGTAAGTGACTGCTATGTCTCTCAGATACTGAAAAGGGCCCTGAGGTAGACCGTCTTTCTGAGGTTGTTTGAGCAGTACTTAATTGGTACCCTGATATCTTAGTACTGTTTCATGGTCCAGTAGACCCTTTTGGATGGGCTAGCCAGGGTACCATTGAATTGATTAGTTCTTAGGATTGCTCTGAAGTTAGTAGTTGAGAATTGTGCTAGAGGGTGATACGTGATTGTGTCTCAGCCACAGTTTATGGTACTTTCTCCTTTTCTCAGGGTGGCGTCCTAAAGGGCTCCTAGTTGCACATCTTCACGAGCACAAATCCGCCGTGAATCGAATCAGAGTCTCTGACGAACACTTACTTTTTGCAACATGTTCAAATGATGGCACAGTGAAAATCTGGAACAGTCAGAAGATGGAGGGGAAGACCACCACAACTCGGTAAGGTGACAGCGGGGTCGGCCGATCCAGCTAAGTGAGCAGTGCTTGCAGAGTGCTTTCTCTGTATCAGAGCTGCTTAGGAGCAAGGCATGTGTAGGGCTGTGGGGCCAGAGGCTGGCCATCTGGTGGGACACGAGACAGTAAGAACTATAAACAAGTGAGGTATAGACGTGATCCTGTTAGATGACAGGGGCTGGGAAACACAGGTGAGGCTGGGCTTGTCAGTAAACTGTCCATAGACATCGCCTCACAGAGAAACATGGATTCCAGGAATGGATTGAAAGAAAGGAGAAAGAGGCACACGGGAATATTGAATCTTCTGGGCAGAGGAGACAGGGATTTCAGAGTCCTAGGGAGGGTGGGGGACCTGGTCATCATGCCTGACGGAAAGTTTTGTGTAACCTGAGCAGAACAAGCACGGGAGAGAAGTGGGAGGGTCCAGTTTAATAGACTGTGAGGGCTCTTGTGAAGGACTTCGACTTGGAGAGAGGGGGTATTTGGAAGGTTGTGAACAGAGGAGAGTTGTGATTTGAGATGTCATAGGAATGGCTCTGGCTGAGTTGACAGTAGGATGAAGGTGGTAAGGCAACAGCAAACAGCAGTGGGAATGTTCTTTACTGTGGTGGGGAGGGGGCATGGCACCGGCTGTCCATCACTGTGATGCAGGGAGAAGGTGTGGCACCAGCAAGGGTGGCAGCAGCATGGACATTGTGAATGACCAGATTCTGTCTGTTTTAATGGCTGAGCCAACCTGATTTGCTGAGTAGATGCAAAGGATGTGAACACGAGTAACAGTATCACAGACTAGCCGGTTACATCAGGACAGCAGGACTCCGTTGTTCTGGAACCTGGTCATTTGTGACCAGTGTCCTTGAGAGTTTGAATGCTCACACTGTGAATTCGATAAATGTGGTTATTATAAGGACTTTAGGTTTAGGTGACATCATATATATATTCCTCCCTGCCCCGGTACTGTCTACCTCTGTCTTCCTGTTTGCTCTCTGCCTAGTTGGTTCTTCCAGAAGACCTACCATAAATCAGAGTGAATCTCATCTACATTGAAAAGATGTAGGGACTGCTCTGCTGCTCTTCTCGTTATTAATTCATTGAGCATAATGAACTAAAATGAGATCAAATCAAATATCCTTGACTCTAAAGTAACATACAAGTCTGCTGTGTATTTACCAGCCCTGTAGGATGGGGGTCAGCTGTGTATTTGTGTAGAGAGCTCTGTGCTTTCACGGTGTACCTATTTCTGTGTTCACTCTCTCTTAGCCTTGCATTAGATAGAAGAGAAATGAAAAGCCAGTGAAAGACGAGTGTGTGCAGCCATTTTATTTTATTTTTTACTTTTTGTTTTATATAGTTTGTTTTAAAACCAATATTTTTTTAGGAATTTCAAACCTCCAAGAAAGTTGCTTGATCCTTAGCAATACTTACCCTGGGCTTATAACACAGCACATTAATATACTTTATAACAAGAGTGGACCAGAGGGGAGAGAGAAGAATATAATATTAAAGCAAGTTTTGTATGTTTAAATTAAGTTAGCTTATTTAGATTTTAAAAAAATGTTAATTGTATTTCTCAGTAACTTCTTAAAAGCTTAGAAACTTCAAGTAAAATTCAAAAACAAGGAAATTAAAATGCTATTCTGAAAAATATTGAATACAAAAGAAGGCAGCAGTGAAGAAAACCCAGTTAAGACCAGGAATAAATAGAAAAGTGTCAGACATAAGTTGTCCCTGTTAGTAACCACAGGGACTAATCAGGAGGCACAGGAGGCAGAAGGAAGAAAACAGTTGGGGTCACTTTCCAGCTACACAGAAAGAGAAGAGACATCTTAAATTCAAAGGCAGGAATGGGCTGAGAGGATCAGAAAGATAAAGCGAACACCCCAGGGAGTGGTGGGGAAGAGAGGCTCAGAGAAACCCTCCTGGGGATAAAAGCTTAATCCATCAGGAAGGCAGGACAGTTATAAACACTGGCACCTAACAAAATACATGAAGCAAAAATTGACAGTTTGACCGCAATAGCGGGAGACTTTAATATCCCATTTTCAGTAATATAAGAGCAGCACAGAAATGGAGGCCGTAAACAGTTGCTGAAAAGTGATCATATCTGACAGAGAGCAAGAGAAGTCTACTCAGCAACGCTAGAATGCAAGTTTTTGACATGTACATGGAATATTTTCCAGACTGTATCATGCATTAGTTCATAAAAGACGCATCAATAAATGTAAAAACACTGACGTGTATAAAATATATCCTCCAACTGAAGTGGAAAAAAATCAGGTATTGGTAACAGAGAGGGATTTAAGATTCCCAAGTATATAGAGATGAAGCACCGCGTGGCTGATAGCTAGCAATCCGTAATTAAAATGAAAGGACAGCATCCTGACAGATGGGAGCACCGCCCCGGGAGTGTTAGGAAATGTCTGCCCGTCGGTATTAATCTGTGTTTCTTCTTAGAAAGATCTGAGATCAGCAATTCAGCTATAATAGGTTAGTAAGAGAAGACCTGACCTAACCCAGGGAAGAGGAAGGAAAAGACTGAAGAGGAAGCAGGCGAAGTAGAGAATGGAAACACAGGAATGAAAGTGAAATCAGAAAGCTGCTTCTGTGAAGAGGAGCGAAACTGGAAACACTTTATGAGAGTAACATTTTGTTTTAAAGAAATGAAAGTAGACTCATTACCCAAATCAGAATTTTGAAAGGCAGTGGTGGTGCATGCCTTTAATCCCAGTACTTGGGAGGCAGATTTCTAAGTTGGAGGGCAGCCTGGTCTACAGAGTTCCAGGAAGCCAGGGCTACACAGGAAAACCCTGTCTTGAAAAACCAAAAAAAACAAAAACAAAACAAAACAAAACAAAAAAAAAAAACCAAAACACCCCCCACAAGGGGATATTATTGTCAGAAATAAAAACAACTGCTGTAAATAATTATATGCCAAAAATTAGAACAGAATGGGTAACTTTGTAGCAAGACACAGCTGCTGGAAATGATTAAAGAAGAAATAGACACCTAGACTACATAGATTAAGAGAGTCAGTTAGTGAGTCTCACAGAGAGAGGCCCAGCTGAGGACTTCATGGTGAACTCCACTCAACATTTAAAGAATTATAATCATCTTTCAAAAGGGCTTCCAAGAAATAAGGGAACACTTCTGAACTCAGTCCATGAGCAGGTGTTACCTTGACATTACAGCCATGTTAATCTCCTGGGACTTACAACCTGTGTCACAATCAGTACAGATGTGAAAATCCTCGTCAACACACTAATCTGACTGTAGTCTGAAAAGAATTATACACTGAAAGCAAGAGCAGATCATCCAGGGTGCCAGGCTAGTTCAGCATACAGCATAAAGGGTAGAGAATACACACTGGTTTCTGCAGAGAAAGGCATCTTTTCTGGGGATGCATCTGACGGGGGTCACCATTTAATGGTTAAAACCAACTCAGTAAATGAGTAATGTAGAAATCCAGCCATCTCCGCAAGCCACAGCTGACATTGGTGGAGAGTGCAGGCATTCTAAATGAGGAGTGGAAGAAGAATGGGTATGTTTGCTAGTTCTATTGAGCATTGTACTGGAGGGTCTAGCCAGGGTGTGTAGGTAAGGAGCACACACGCATGTGCATGTGCATGTAATATGTGTATAAATAGGAAAAAAATTTAATACTTTCTGTTACTTGTCAGCATGATCTAGGATAGGAAAAAAACATTAAATGACAAGACAAAATAGAAACTTTTTATACAGAGACCAGTTGCATTTTTTATACTAACAATTGAGTAGACTACTTAAAATGTACTTTGTAGTATATTTAAGCTATTAGTAGAGTTGAGTCAGAGAGGAGTGATGGTTAGAATATCAAATGTTCTGTTTTTGTTTACAAGTATAACTATGTACGAGCGATGTGAGGCGTACTGCAGGGGTTCAGAGGGGTGCTGACGGGCACTCTTTATGTCAGATGCCCAGAGAAGGAGCATCAGGTAAGGAAGGACAAGGGATGGCTCGAGAGGTTAGCATGTGGGAGGCGGAATATTGTGATGAAAGTCTGCCTGTACGGATGGTTCAGTGGGCCTCTCCTCTGATCCTCAGTAAGGCACTCTCTGCATGAGGAACTGAGTCACACAGATCATGACAGAGGTCATACAGGTAACAGAAATTTGCTCCCGAAGGCAGAGCTCTCTCAGCTGTGACAGTCTTCATGTTCAGAGCTATAGACGAGCTGAAGGATGTGGGATTTAAGGTGTCTGTAGCACTAGTTGGAGAACTGATTGGTTTGGGACTTGGGGCCAGCTCAGGCTCTGTAATAGGACAGAGGTGCTTGAAGATGGACGTTTGAAGAAACGGAGGTTTGTGCGTGGACATCATGGGGATAACATGAACCTCAGTAATAACTTTGTTAATAACTGTGTGAATCAGTGTTAGCAACAGTGGCTGTGACTGCTCCAGCAATGCTCTCATATTTCTTTCATTCAGGTCTATTCTCACATACAGCCGAATTGGAGGGCGAGTCAAGACACTAACATTTTGCCAAGGCTCCCACTACTTGGCCATAGCATCTGATAATGGTGCTGTCCAGCTTCTTGGAATTGAGGCTTCTAAGTTACCCAAGTCTCCTAAAATCCACCCTCTACAAAGCAGGTACTGTCTGCCGCCTTTTTATCTCTACATATAGTGCACTGTGGGGTGTGGGCCACTTCCCACACTGCAGTGTGCTGTGGGCCAACTGGAGCTCCTCGGTTGCACAATCCCTCTCGTGTGCCCTGAAGTCAGGAAGCTGCTTCTGACCCAGAACACTCAGATGTGCTTAACTTTAGAGTGCAGAATCTTTGCATATTAATTCCTGCAGTTTGTTAGAGTGCAAGGGGGCAGCCCTGGACTCAGTCAGCTTAGTCTGGAATCTGCCTAAATGACACTGTCGTTAACCAGATTGTCTAACTGCCAGAGCACAGTGAGTGTTTATCAGTCAAGAAAACCATGTCCTGTTGTTTGGGACTAAAATATCTAAATTTGGTGATATATTTTAGAAGATTTGCTTGTCATTCTACAATAAAACATTGACTGGTTTTGTTTATGAATCTCAGTTCTTTGTAAGTTAATAGTTATTTAAATATTAACCATAATGTAAAGTAAGTTAAAGTGAGCCCCCTACCCCTGACCTCCTGGCAATGTTATGCCTAAGGATACTAGAGACAAATAATTACATTTGTGTTAATGCTCTTTTTTTCTTTAAAAAAAAAAATGTGAGTACATTTACAGGGATTGGTAGGGGTCAAAGGACAACTTTCAAGTGTCAGTTCTTCCTTCTCCCATAGGTTCTGGAAACCAAACTCAGGGTGTCAGGCTTGGGTGGCACTCTTATCCCACTGAGCCATCTTGCCAGCCCTACATTGTGTTCTCTGAGAATATAGTCTACCGGGAGATAAAAACACTTTAACAGACAGTGTGAGTGCAGTATGGTCATGTTCCATCTTACCTGGAAGGCATGAGCCAAGTTGCAATGGACAAAGACTGGAGAGATGGCTCAGCTGGTAAAGTACTTGCCTTGCAGACACAAGGGGAACTGAGTTCAGATCTATAGAACCCAAATAAAAAGTGGTACATGCCTGTGATCCTAGCACTGAGAAATGGAGGCAGGGACAGGAGGATCCCTGGAAGCTTGTAGGCCAGCTAGCCTGCCTGTGTACCAAACACAATTCTAGGCCAGCAAGCCTGCCTGTGTGCTAAACACAATTCCAGGCTAGGAAGAGACCCTGTCTCAAACAGAATGTGGAAGGTACCTGAGAACAAACACCAAAGTCGCCTTCTGACCTGTAAACGTGCGCGGGCACGCAAGTGTGCAGGCGCGCGCACACACATATACACATTCTCTCTAAAAGCAAAGGAATCTGTTAAAGCAGGGTGGTTGAGAAGTGCATGCTGGGAAATGATAGTGCACCACACAGAAAAACCAGAACATGACTTTAATGTAGTAAAAGGCTGCCTTGAGGCCTTTGTGTAGCTAAGGTAAGGAGTATCTTTTGGGTCACCTAAGATATTTTTGTTGTTTTGTTTGCTTTGTTTTTGCATTTTAAAAAATGTGTGTATTTTCAACATAGTCAACAATACATTTGAGTGTCTTTAGCCTGGGACATTTTACAGATGGCTTTTAGCAACAAATAGCTGCCAGTTTCCTTGAATTTATACTTTTGAGTTTGCTTAAATTACTGGCAGAGTGTACTGTGTGACGATTGTGCCCCTGGGTCACATGGATGGACAGTAAGAGAAGACACACTCTGCCTGGCTCTCTCAGCTGACAACACTTTTAACTGTGTATGCTATTCTTTAAGCAATATTTTATTTCCTAGGTTGGGAGACCTTGCTAGAATGTTTTGATTTTACTGTGCCCGACTGTAGTGTCCTCCAAAGTAACCTGGCCTCCAGTTACTCATTGTTTATATGGTTCAGCCATGTTAATTGTGATCATGCTTCTTAAGCATTAGATCTGACCTGGGAGATGGTCAGCAGTTAATTACAGAGGACCAGCTTCAGTTCCCAGCATGCATGTCAGGTCAGTCAGAGCCTCCTGTCCCTCCAGTTCCAGGAGATCTGATGACCTCACTTGCTTCTGAGATCACTGCACTCACATGCATAGAACCACACATACAAATACACACACACTCTCAGACACATACACACACAATTGTAAAGACTTTGTGTGTATATATAATCTATGGAACAAACCATTTAATAACTTAAAATATTTTGATATTTTAAATATCACCCTTCTATTTGGAAGTATAGTCCGAAATAGAATATGTATACATGTTTATCTGAAGCAGAGATCTGCAAACGGTCACCTACAGTACCAGTCAGAAAGTAAGAACGATTTTTGCATTTTTAAGAATAAAGAATATGCAGCAGAGGTATATACAACTCAAGACTAAAATACATTACCAGTGACTTTAAAGTCATGTCCTTTTTTTCTCTTCCCTCCCTTATCTCCCACCTCGTCATGGTTCGAGGTGCTGGGATCAAGTTTTTGTGCATGCTAGGCAAGTGCCAGCTGCTGAGCTGTACCGTCAGCAGTGTGAGCCACACAAACCAGCCTGGCATAGCTATGCACGGAGTAGAACCTGGCAATATGAAGGTGTGAATGTGAATTATTAGCTTATGGCGTGAGCATTGACAAATCTGAAGCAAGGTTTGCTGATGAAACATGTCAGACTCAGAAGCATCTGTCACTTTATTCCAACCATATGACACTCTGGAAAGAACAGAATTGGCCTTTGCCACGGGTGAGGCCAGATAAGAGTTAGATCACTAATGAGCAGCATGAGACGCTCTGGAGGATGCCAGACAGTTGTGTGTGGTTCTGTGAAGGAAGATGCATAGCCAGCTGTGTGTCTGTAATAATCCTTGCATTTCACACAATGCTAATTTTATTACTGTTACAGCAAGGCTGATTTCTTAGTTTTGATAAATATTATAATTATATAAGATGGCAATATGAAGAAAAACTGAATAAAAAGTGTATAGAAACTTATAGCTTTTCTGTATCTAGAATTATCTTTAAAAAAATCCAGTTATAACTGTCTCATTGAGGTCACATAATTTCTTTTTATTTATATTTTTAGACAGGGTCTCAGCTCTGGCTGTCCTGGAACTGGATATGTAGATCAGGTTAACTGAAAACTCACAGAAATCATACTCGACTGTGTCTGCCTCTCAAGTACTAGGATTAAAGACCATGCCACTCCAACTGGCCACTTTTTCCTTTTTGACCAAGGATAGGTTATCGGTTTATCCTGAGTGGGAACCAGCGCTCCATTTTTAGTGACTGGGAAAGCCTTTTACTTTCGTGTCCCTGTAGGATTCTGGATCAGAAGGCAGATGGATGTGTGGTGGACATGCATCACTTCAACTCTGGGGCACAGTCTGTTCTCGCCTATGCCACGGTGAATGGCTCTCTGGTTGGATGGGATCTCAGGTCTTCGAGCAATGCATGGACATTAAAGCATGACTTAAAGTCAGGCCTCATCACCTCCTTTGCTGTGGACATTCACCAGTGCTGGCTGTGCATAGGTAAGCCAACCTCTGTGTCAGGATGCCACCAACACCTGTAAGTAGCATCTTGTGAAGGCCAGCTTTTCCTGATTTCTTTACTGAGGATTCTCCATCTCCTTTGTGTTCATAGCTACTATGTTGTATAATGTCTGACAGTTTATTTTTCATTAGGAGGCTTATGTAAGGCTGGGAGTGTGGCTCAGTGCTTGTCTAAGGCCCTGGCCACCCTCTCTAGCCCCACACTCAAAGTAGCATAAAAGCTATAGATGAGCACGGTGTGGTAGTGCATCCTTCCGGTCACGTGGTTAGCAGGTAAAGACAAGAGGATCAGTTCAGGGGCACTCAGCTACATAGTGAGTTCTAGGCTAGCCTGGGTACATGAGACTGTATTTTAAAAAACCCAAAGCATTGTGAGGAAGGGTAAAATCATAAACAGAAGTTTCTTCTTGTTCTCAGTGAGCCTTCATCTTGCAGTCATGGAAGCAATTAAGAGTTGCTGGTATTCTGTGTGCTGTTGACGAAGCTCCGACTTAAGGAAAACAGCAATCGGAATGACAAGAGTTTTAAATTCCAGGGACCTCAGGCAAGCTCCTTAACTCCGAGTCTCAGTATCTTCATCTTCTAATGGGACTAATTCCTTCAAAGGCTGCTTTGAAGGTTTAGTGACCTGAAAGCATCTGTCACAGGCCTAGTGGGAAAGTGGAGCAACAACTCTGGTTTACCAAAGTAGATATTCTAGTGTGCCCCTTATCACAAATGAGATACAAGGAACTCTTTTGAAAATCGGCTTTAACAAGTTTTAAGTTTATTTTTTTAAATATATTTATTCTTTGATAATTTCATACATTATGCAAAGTATTTTGAACATATGCACGCCTCACTTCTCCCTGTCCACTCCCAACCTTCCCAACTCTGTGTTCCTTTAAAAATAAGAAAAGCTGAGTCCAGTTTGCCCTGCCCATATGTGTGAGTCTAGGGCATACACTGCAGCTTGTGACCTACCTGAGGCAGCACACTTGAAGCAAACTGACTCTCCTTCTCCAGCATAAGCTCAGATCTTCTCAGTTATGCTAGACTGCCAACTAACTTCTCTCCTGTGGCAACTACAGCTACTGTATGCTCAGGAGTCCATCAGTCCTGCTATATCCAGAAGACTCTGTGTTGCCCTGGTCCTCCCAACTGCTAACAGTCTTCCTAACCCTGTGGCTCCTGTGGGGAGCACTTTATGCCATATGAGTGTGTGTCTCAGAACTCCGTAATGGCAGGTTTCACACAGCTTCCTCAAGGCTCTTAGTGTGCGCTATCCCCACCCAGCCTCCCATTCCTCCTCTCCTGTCATATCACCCGTTTCTTCTCTCTCCCTTCTATTAAGATGTCACTTCCCACCCCCATAGCCCCTTTGTAGTTTCCTGGATTTGATACTCCAGGTTTAACACAAATCTAAGGGTTTGAAGTGCATGTATGAGAACATGTGATGTGTGTCTTTTGGGATCTTTGTTACTTAATTATGATGTTTCGAATTCCACCCATCTACCTCCACAGTTCCTAATTTCAGTTCTCTACAGCAGGATAAATGTTCACTGTGTAAGGTACCACATCTCTAGCCGTTCGGAAGCTAATGGAACTAAGTTGTTTCCATTTCCTGACTACTGTGAATAGAGCAGCAGTAAGCATGGATGAGCAGGTGTCTGTGTAGGATGTTAGAGTCCTTTGGGTATCTGCCCAAGATTAGTGTGGCTGAATCACAGGGTAGATCTATTTCTCACCTTCTGAGGAACCTCCACACGGACTTCAGAGTGGCTGCTCCAGTTCCTACTCCCAGCATCAAGGAACGAGGGCCTCCCCTCCCCCACAGCCTCAGTAGCATTTGTTGTTGTTGTTGTCTTTAATCAGGGTAAAACCACTCATCCGATTGATTTCTGTCTCCATTGCATCTTGCCCTTTCCAGATGTCACAGACGTGGAATTACACAGTGCACGTTTTTCACTAAGCATGCAGTTTATAAGGCTTTTCCGTTGCCTTTGTGTATGCAGAGTTTTAAGTTATTTGTCATTTTTTAATAGATAGTCTGTGTACGGCGCAGCCATTGTCTAGCTGGGGTTGAATTGTTTCTGGTTTGGGGCTTTTCTGAATAGATTTGCTATAAACATTTACAAGTAGGTTTTTGTAGGAACTTTAGTTCGATTTTTCTCAGGTGTAAATGGTGAGCGGGATTGCTGGTTCAAGAAATTCTAGTTTTAATTTCAGTACTACTGCTGTGTATCTAGTGGATACAGTGTGATGTTTTGATATATGCTTATATCAATGAATGATTAGATCAGGTAACTAAGAAATCTGTCACCTCACATATTTTAATGCAAAGATATTTAAAATTTACAGTAATTGGAATACATAATACATTGTCATTAATTATACTGACAGCTCTGTATGTCATCAATTATAGTGACAATTCTGTCTGTCACTAAAGCATATTCCTTCTAAGAAACTTTACATCACTTGCCCTTAGCACTGCTCGTCTCCTTTCTTCCCCTTTCCTTTCTTCAAAAGTCGTGGTTCTCCCACAGAGTTTTGTGTGGGTTTGTTTTCTTTTGTATTTAAAACAGGGCCCTAATGCAGCCAGGCTGGTTTCAAAGTACCTGAGAATGACCTTGAACTTCTGGTCCTCCTGCCTCTATCTCCCACTGTTTGGGTCATGTGGTACTGGAGATGGAACCAGGACTTAGTATCCTAGGCAAGCACTCTGCCAACTGAGCTACATCCCAGACCCCTCCCCTGCAAAGCAATTTGAATATGCTCCTGGAAAATACCATAGTTTCGTCTTTCCCTCATACCCAGAAGAGTTAAAGGTTTCTGAACTTGAGTTTAGATTTCTGAATCCCTTAGTTGATATTGCATTGTCATTAAATATCTACCTTTTCCTGTATTTTTATGCATTGGAAGATGGCAGCATCTAGAGCAGTTCATAACATTGGATGGATAGTGTGTAGCTAGCAGGTTTGCAAAGGACAAAGATGTCTGGGGCACCCTGAGCAGCTTTGAGGAGGCAGTGGTGCCACGAGTGGCTGTTGTCATCATTGTCATGGATTATGGCAAAGAGACATGGAGAGACCCAACTGCCTCTGTCCATCTCTCCTGCAGAGTTGGAGACCAACCCAGAAATGTGCTCTGCTCTGTTGAGCTGCTCAGTTCTTTCCCATTGGGTCCATTCTTCATTAGTAGTGAAATGCCATGGTGTGGGTGGGCGCTCAGCCCGTCTTCTGCTGTGGTTGGACATCCATACCTGTCTGCAGAAAGTTTGGGACAGAGACACACAGAGATGACTGGAAGCTAATGACAGACACAGAACCATTTTCTCTTTGGATTTGCAATGATCACTGGGTATCAGTGATGCTATATGCTCTTCAGGCAGTCTGAATGCTCTGGCTCACCAAATTCAGCTTCATCCTCTCTACAGCATCTGGTTTTGTGGGTGCCTTTGGCAGTTAATAACAATGTCAGTATTTGATGAATTATTCATTTAAATTTGCATTAATTAGACAGCACTGTAATTGCATTATGATAAGCATGTTATTACTGTTATTTGGCAACTGTGGGTGCTGTTTGAAACTGGGAAGACAGCCTCATGGGAGCATGTACAACCAGCAAGTGCCTTACTGCTGAGCTGTAGCCACAATCCAGTTTTTAGTGTTTATTTTGAAACATGGTTTCACCAAGTTGCCCAGGCTTGAATTTGCCCTTTAGTCCAGGTAGACCTCAGCCTCCAGAGTAGCTGAGATTACAGACTTCTGACACACCAGGCCTGGCAACAAAACCTTTTCCGAAGTGACCAAGGCAATTCTAACATACATTTATCCAAGGCTGGGTATGGTTGTGTATCTCTTTAATCTCAGTTCTCAGGAGGTAGAAGCACATAGATCTCTGAGATTTTGAGGCCAGCCAGGATGACATAGTAAGACCCCACCTTAAAGAAAAACCTAAAAAACGTATTCATCCAGAGGTGATAGACACTGTTTGCCATTGTTGTAAATGCAGCGCCCTCTGCTTTGCTTTGATGTTAATGGTTTGTGCCTTTTAAATTTGAGGCACGAGCAGCGGTGCCATGGCGTGTTGGGACATGAGATTCCAGTTGCCAATTTCCAGTCACTGTCATCCCTCCAGAGCTCGCATCCGGCGCCTCTCCATGCACCCCTTGTACCAGTCCTGGGTAATTGCAGGTAAGGTGCGGGGCTGACCTTTGGGTTGGGAATTGCATTATCTGGGGCTGCTGAGACTCTTGCTCCTCATGAGTTTATTTTACATCTGAACCATGTGCTTGATGCTGTTTTCATGTGGAAACTGTTCATCATTGTGTTTTAAGTTCAAAACCCGTGCCATCCATCAGCTGTTACCTCTCTTATCTTTCATTTCATTTCTTTCATGCTCCTGTGCCCCCTGTTTTTTGTTAAAACCACCAGGGTCTTCCTAGAAATGTAAGAAGAAATGTGGGCTCCTCTCCAGCTGCCATTCTTTCTGCCCACATCTGTGTTTCTCACACATCCCTTCTTTCCCATCACTGAGCACTCAGTGTGCTGGTATCTGAGCTATCGCTTTAATGTGTATAGGTGTGTTGCCTGCAGGCCTGTCTGTGCACTGTGTGCGCGCAGGCCCTTGGAGGCCGAACAACGGTGTCATATCACCGGGGACTCTCTTCCTCCTTGCCATGATGGACTGAGACTGAGCTATAATAAACCCTGGAGTCATTCTCCTGTGATCATAGCAATGGTGGAAAAACTGACCATACACCAAGTATCACCCAGCTCTACCCTGGTCCAGGGGGCTCTCTATAGGCTCATCCATACAGTCAGGGTTCCAACAAGGCAAGCTTGTTCAAGGAGAGTTGTTCTCTAAACAGGGTCACTGTTGTTTTTGTTGCTGAGTTATGTCTTCCTCTAGGCTAGATGCCCTAGAGCTTCCAAGTGAATCTCTCATCTTCACTGACCAGTGGCTGTAAGAATGTGGGAATTACAGATGTGCGCCGTCGTATCTTTTACTTGGATTTAGGGATCAGACTTGGGTCATTGGGCTTATGCAGCAAGCAGTTTACCAATTGAGCCATTTTCTAATCCCAAGCAGTGATTTTTGAGGTGCAGGATACAGTCAGACTGTGCTAGGTGAGCCCCTGCCAAGGCTGTTCATACTTGGTGACTCGTGAGCTGTGTGCTGTGGGTAAAGCCAGTGTGGTTGCAGGGCCGCACTGGAGGCTGTGCTAAGACTTCCCTCCTTGCCTCTTTCCGCTTCTCTTGCTACACTGTTTAACTACTGTCCTCTCTTCAGGGCAGAAGCATAACACCTAGGCCCATTGATGCTGGTCATGAGTCTGCCTCCCTCTTACCAGGCATACTTTTGATTGCATTTAGGGCCCACTGGATAATCCTGAGTAATTCACCCCTTTCAAGGTCCTCAATTACAGCTTTGAAAATCACTTTGTCATTTAAGGCCACATTTACAGGTTCTCAGGAGTAGGACCTTGAACTATTTGGAGGCCATTTGCTAAAGGTCAAACACTGTAGGAGCCAGATAGTACAAGAGCCTAGAGTTCGATTCATGCAGGCCAAAGTTGAGAGAGTGCCATGTGCCCTTTACTCCTGAGCTTCTCCTACCACCATCTGTCTGCTCCAGCCTCACCATTGCTTCTGTCCCTGGTGCGCATTTACATTCTTCTGTTTAGTGTCCCCACCAGAGTGGAAGCTCCCTGCAGTAGGGATTCACTGGCTCTGTTTGCCCTCTTTCTTCCAGTGCCCAGGACAGTGAATAGTGTCAGCTCTGTGGATGATAGGTGGCTGAGTCCTGGTATTGTCGTGGCCCTCACCGGCATTGTTACCCAATGCACAGAATGTGCCAGGCCTATGCTCTCCTCACTCTCTCGCCAGCCTCTCCTCCCTCTCACATATACCCTTCCACCAAAAAGCCCTGAGCTTTTTTGCATGTATATTTCTTGCCTACTCAGTGTATTTTGCCTGAGATTGGCCACCTGCTGCTGCATCTGTCCAGCTTTTTCAGGCCTGGCTAGGACATTTAGACTCAGCCCATGAGTTGTGCTGCTTCTTCCGTGGCCTGAATGCAAGAGGAGCTCGGCACTTGCTCTCTTTCTTGTCATCATGCTGTTTCATGTGTCCTGTCTTTTTCCTTTCTCCGTCTATGCTGTGCATTCTTGAGGGCAAAGCTATATGATCTGCCTTTCTGCCCCATAGTCTCTTCAGGACCTGGCTGGAGTGCAGTATATATATTAACTGTTAGGCTATCAAGAACACTTTTTAACTCACCCAGTCTGGTGGTAAGTCATGCTGTTAAGAGTGTTAGTATTTCTTGCAGGATGGAAATAGATACAGGCGGCTTTGCGATTGCTACCCAGATGTGACAGAAGAGCTAACCATTCTTGCCTTTTTTTTTTTCAGCTGTTCAGGGCAACAATGAAGTCTCCATGTGGGACATGGAGACTGGTGACAGGAGACTGACTCTCTGGGCCAGCAGTGCACCTCCACTGTCCGAGTTACAGGTGTGTCACCAGTGTTTATTGCAAAGGACAATTGTTACCTCTGTCCTAAGCATGTTTAGGCATTTTAGCCTGTATAGTCTCTCACGTAATTTTGTTACATATTTAGTTATATCTAATTTGTGTTCTTAATAATGGGAACTGTCATCTGACCATTACTGTATGTTTTCCAGTGTTTTTAGCTTGCAGGGTCTGCTCCACTGGCTGTTTATGATCTCACATTGGAGCGCCTGTAGATGCAAATTAGGCAAAGCCTGCTAATGCAGAGTATAGCACTCTTTCATGTGCAGCGCTTCCACTGGCATAGGACTTTGGCTTTTACATGGTGGTGTAAAAAGCCATATGTATTCACTAGAAAAGACGCTTTGAATTTTGATCTTTTCCCAGGCTAGTGATCTGTGCTCTGGTTCTCTTGCGATGCTCTGTGTGGCACTGGGCCATAGCATAGCTCCTTGTCAGACCATGAGGGTAGACAACTAGATTACTGTTGGGCCAGAACCCCAAAGCAAATTAAGGAGCATCTGTACCTTGGATGAGTGGTCTGGGTATGTTTCCAGGAATATCTTGGCAAGTAAGCTATGGTAGGAAAGGTTTCACACACACACACACACCCCTTACTTAGACCTCATGCAAAGAAACCCTGAAGTAATGGTTTTTATACTGTTTGTGACAGGATTGGAGTGTGTGTCCCAAGCTGACCTTGGGCTGGTGACTCTGGCCTCTTCTTCCCAGAGCACTGGAACTACTGGTGTGCACCACCCTGCTCAGCCTGAGGGACCCTGGAGACTGAACTCAGGGCCTTGTTCATGCTGTGTAAGCACTCTGTCCTGAGCTTTGCCTCCAGGCCTCCGAAGCAGTTAGATCCTGAAGTTTCCCCAAAAGATGAGAGTCCATTTCCACAGACTGTATGTCTTGACGGATGAGGTGCTTGTATAGCTGTTGACAGTTAACTCACTTCTACTAAAAATGTCATTTTTTATGTGACCACGTGTTTCTGTCTTTCAAGCCTTCACCGCACAGTGTCCATGGCATCTACTGCAGCCCTGCAGATGGAAACCCTATCCTGCTAACCGCTGGCTCAGACATGAAAATAAGGTACAGTGGCATGAAGAGTGCCATGGGTTGAGACATGAAGGACAGCTATAATGTTGTGCTATTGATTATAGAGAAATCTCTTCCTGATACACTGTAGATTTCATTACCATTTATTCCCTCTCCCCTAGGTTCTGGGACTTGGTTTCCCCAGAAAGGTCCTATATTGTTGCAGGAAGTACAGGCTCGCCATCTGTGTCCTACTACAAGAAGATAATAGAAGGCACCGAGGTCGTCCAGGTGTGGTGGGACTTTGGTTTTTTTTTTTAAACATTTGTAGGCACAAAAAATAGCTTTGATCAAGACTGATATTTCAAGATTTCTTTGAAATTAAGAAATATGTTTGGTTTTTCTTTCTTCTGGGTGGGAAGAGTGGGCATGGAGACAGGGTGTCACCACATTGCTCAGCCACTGTGCTGTGCCTCCCTCCTGAGTTCCAGGGCCATAGGTGTGTGTGCCACTGCTGTCACAGTATAATAAAGGGATGAGGGAATACATTAAAGAAGTGCCTTACTGCCTTCGTTTTGCAGATGGGACGGTTGGGGACAGGACAGTCATTTGTCCAGAGTCACAGAGCTAACGATCAGGAGACTGAGGTCCTGGTGGGGCCATTGCCCTTCAAAGCATGTGTTATTGATAGAGTATATATCAGGTGTTCTGGCCAGAGTAGGCCTCCCATCAGTGTTTTAAAATGCCAGAATATCAAGCATATGTCTATTCTTTCCATGTTAATATGCACACAGACTACACTGACCCTTTTATAAGGGTCTATGCCTGCAGTCTGATGACTAGAAACCTTGGTCACTTTGGACTCTTACTCTCTGTGGCATAATGACCTCAAACAAGGTGTTAACTCCCCAGCCATGGGAATACTGTTGAGAGGTAGGACAGGCACAGGCTTAACCTCAGACCTTTGTTTAATTCTACCCACTAAACAGGAAATTCAGAATAAGCAGAAGGTCGGACCGAGTGATGACACCCCTCGAAGGGGCCCGGAGTCTCTGCCTGTAGGACATCATGATATCATCACAGACATTGCCACCTTCCAGACCACTCAGGGCTTCATTGTGACTGCTTCTAGAGACGGAATTGTGAAGGTGTGGAAATAAATCCTGCCAGCTTTATAAAATGCTGTAAAATTAAGAAATGTACCATAATTCAAGACAAAAAGGATTTCTAGAGAGGAAACATGGTTTTTGAAGTGTCTGTATTCCTGTTTCATGGCTAAACAGATCCCAGCCACAGTGGGTCAGGACGTGGGCGTGGTGACTTTCTTTATGTACATTCTGTAGAGTTGGCCAGCTAGCACAACCTGGGAGTGCTTGCTGCATACGGAACAGAAGAGGGAGAAGTGTAAAAAGGGAAGATGATGTGATGCCAGTTTATTTTGTATGGAAATGATTGTAAGCCATTATGTAAACACTTTTGTTATTATAAATGCTATTCAAATTGCAAGTAAACTCTATTCAAGCATCCTGAGAGTTGGGGTTTGTTTGTAGAAGTATTTTAGGTAGTAAACAGGTAGGAGATGAACTCTGACCTGGGCTGTTGCTAGGCAACAGAGAGGACTCATGGGACTCTTCTCCCATACTTGTACACTCGTCCCTGCTATTCACTGCCTACTGATGTACAATTGGTCACCTCTGTATCAGCTCAAGAGCAGTGCAGCTCTGCCTGGGCAGCATTGTTACAGGATCTGCCAAAATTCCCATCAACTTGCATTTTCCAATGGCGATTGTTTACTAAATGCTAGAAAAAGAAGGTTCCAGGTAAACATTCCAGGCTTTGTAAAGCCCTCAGTTGCTTTTCAGGTAAGGCAAACTTTTCTGGCTAACAGATTTCTATTTTTATGCAGATTGATTCTCTTCACATTTCATTCTCTTCTCTGAGAAAAGGGTTTATGGTGTTCAGAATTCTACGTTGAAATTTGTTACCTGGAGATAAACCTAGCCGACAACCCAAGCACGTGGCACATTTTCATCGCTCTCCTGTTACAGTCTCCAGCTGGTTCCTGACAGGTTACATGCTCAGTCCGGGACTCAACTCAGGGACTGGATGACTTAAACTGCAGAAGTGTGAGGAGGTGCTTGTCACAGAAAGGTCAAGGTTGGCAGTGTTGGCTCTGACTCAACCATGGAGAGTTTGGAAGCCTGGCATGACCACTGCCTGATTGCACAGCTTCTATGCTAAGTTCATTCAGAGAGCCGCAGGAGCTGGGGAGTTGATCCCCTGGAGCTGGAGTTACAGGCAGCTGTGAGCCACTCAGCTAAACTCCAGCTCTCTGAAGGAGCAAGTTCTTAACTGCTGGCCCGGCTTTGGCACTAAGATCTTTTAGGTTTTGATTCTTTGAGACAGAGTTTCTCTGTGTAGCCCTGGCTGTCCTGGAACTCACTCTGTAGACCAGGCTGGCCTCGAACTCAGAGATCGGCCTGCCTCTGCCTTCTGAGTACTGGGATTAAAGGTGTGAGCCACCACCTCCAGCCAGGAACTTTTTTTTAAAATGAACTATTTGCAGCATTCTTCAGATCCTTAACCTGTTAAGGATTAAAAATATGACCCAAGATGCTAAAATAATTTTAATCACCAAGCAATTTTTACAAAAGGTCCTATACTTAACAACACAGGAAAAAAAATACATTTTCAAAGTATTTCCAACAATAAGTAGAAAAGTGTCTGTGCTCAACCAAAGTTAATTAGGAAAGTCCCTGCTGTTACAAATACCTCTTAAATATTGCCCAGCAGTTTCTTGTACTGAGACATACAATGTTCCTGAGCCTCTAAGCACCTTTAGGATACATAAAGCTGATGTACACCTGAGTACAAACTGACTGTTACTCCTGGCTTGCCTGCTTCCCACAAGGCTCAGGAGGTGTCTCCATGCAATTGCCCCAGGAACAGCAGCACAAAGGGTTAAAAAAAAATGACTGCACATGTCTCATCCATCCAGATTTCCTGAACAGGGATACAGAAACGAAGATCTGAATGCACTCTTCCAGCCTGCAGTGTCAGTAACCTACTTCCCACACACAGCTCCCTTTCCTTTCCAAAGACAGTGGCATTTTGTCTGACTGCGCCATTGGTAACTGGGAGTGAGCTGTAAACTGAGGTAAGATCTGGGTGGTAGGCCTCAACACAGTGCCACTTTGATATTTAGTATTGAAAATGCCCCTACCCTAAGAAGGAAGAAATGCATGGAGATGGGGAGACAAAGCCACCCTAGAATGCTTGAGGGGCTGGGCTCTGACACTCAACCCAGACTTCGGGATTTTTTCTTAACACCCCAAAGCTTACTTCAGTTTCATTCGAGCTCCGCCAGTCCTGCTTCGAGCTGCTCACAGTAGCCCAATGCTTGCTGCCCAGTGGGGTAAAAGGACTCAGTCTAACTCATGACAGTATGCGTTGTTACTCTTCTTGTCTAAGGAACATATGGATTAGTAAAAAACAATAAATGACCAAAGCAAGGAAAAAAGACCAGAAATCCACTGAAACAGCTTGGCAGTAAAGTTCTATATAGAAAACCCAGTCCATAAGCCTGACAGGGATTTCTGGGGAATCGGTCGAGTTTCCCAGTGAGCTTAGGAAGACAGACCAGGCAAACGACTTCAGAAGGCCAGAGGCATCCTTCCAGCACAAGCCATCCCAGGCCAGCCAGTCTACCCAGACAGTGCTGTGCTGAAATGAAAGTGCTGAAGGTCAGATTGCCAAAACCGTGTCATAAAACCAGCATCCATGTCTAGGGTAAATGTTAGCTAACTCCACAACATTGAAGCCCTCTGATTAAACAGATGAACATTAAACCGTAGCACATTAAAAGGGCAGTTTTTGCACATGGAAGACAGAGCAGAGGGTTGCAATTAAGAGTTTACATTGGCCCATGTCCACATGCATAAAATCAACTTCAAAATTATGTCTCCAACTTTCAAAATGTGTGTGTGTGTGTTTTCTTCCATCTCTTCATAGTTATAGCATTATGCTGAAATTGTCTGGAGTTGTCAAGTAAACATACAAGACAGATTTTAATCACGAGTATAGGGGGTCAAGGTACCTGACCGACCACAGCCACTGGCTTGTTCTTCCCTCCAGAGCCATCGTTGGATGCTGGTGAGCAGCCCAGTTAAGAGCTCTGAGTTCAGGGGTGGATCTGGTGCTAAGTCAAGAGTCTGGCCATGGCTAACTTGTTCAATCGCTTCGTTTACCGAATTTGGAAGTAGCCTTCATCGCTTCTCTCCCCCGTTTAAAGGTATAGTGTGTGCTTCTGGAAAGACTTGAAATAGCAGCCCTGCCACCTCTCAGGATACTTGAAAGGCGTTTTTTATCTTGAAAGAGCTTTGCTGCCTCCGGTGCGTGGTCTTTGAGGAGAGCTTTCTGTGGTCCCGGAACAAAGCTGCACAGCAAAAGAAGAACAGCACATGAAGCCAAGCCCTTCCAGCCCAACGGGCTCCATGGTAACCTATCTTCCTAAACCATTATACCCACTTCATCATCCCACCCCTCCAGGGTAAATTGAAAAATCATTGAAGTAGAGATTTCTATTGACCTATCATAGTGATGATGATACAGAGGAGGAGAGGAAGGAGAGAGGACAGTATAAAGGATTTTGAAAAAGCCACTTAGAAACATTTCATAAGTGTATTTAAAAAATAAAGGTATGCATGTGCATATATATATATATATATATAACACATATATATGTGTGTGTGTGTGTGTACCTACATATATTTATGTGTGTGTACATCTACATGTATGTGTTTTTACATCTACATGTATGTGTGTACATATACAGGTATGTGTGTGTATTTATTTTTAACGGGTACACTACATGAGGTGATGATGCTGCCTGCCCCCAAGAGCCATGCCCTCATCTAGCAAAACCTGCAGTGCCAGGCTTAGGAAACCTCTCCTCCAAGTTATTGGTCAGGAGAATACAAGCCTCCATAGTGTGGGCTGTTGCCCTTACTCTTGGTTGCCGTTGAGAACCTGAAGGTAAGGGCCTGCTGAAGACACTTTGGAGAGGGGCACTTAGAGGAATTTGACTAGACCTGATCTAGAAGCAGCCTGCCTGAAGAGCAGCTTTCAGTATTAAAAGGGGGTTTCAAGCTGCCAAGGGAGAGGAACAGTCGGTGGTCCTACCCAATGTAAAGCCGATACACCACAATGACCTGACCAGCAAGATGTCCCCAGGGTGCAATAGTGGCCCCTTTTGTTGGACAACCAACAGCTCACTATTGGATCGTAAGGCCTGCTCAATGGGAGAGAATCCACACTTATTACTGTAAACCTGGCCAACTACCCACGGCTGGAGAGGCTGTACACTCTAGAGAGCCTTGTGCTGCCATTTTCCTAATGAATACAATTCCTAATTCTTCTAAGTACCTGTCTTTATACCCATAGATAGGTGTATTTCTCAAGCCTCACCAAAGAAGCTTCCTTTCGCAACAGAGACCTGTTCAAAATACAAATAATACGTGTCTTTGGGGTACCCAACCCCAACTAACAAATCTGCAATGTAACCCCTATACCTCTCAGGGAACACTGTGAAAGCAGATGGAAAGATGTTAAGGACCAGAGGACCAGGATGCCTGCTGTTTCATGGGATGAAACGGGAGATTTTTCAGGATGTCCCCCTAATCACGACAGGGAAAACACACCCATGAACGCTCAACAGCATGCTTGCATGAACCAGCCCAACATGATGACACCACCAGTTGAATACCAACAGGGATGGGCAGAAATCACAAGCTCCCATTCTTAGACAAAGAGCTACAGGCAGCTTCTGAGAGGGAGAAACAGCTTCCTCTGGGGACAGGCTCCTGCATAGATTGTCCAGTCCTGAGTGCCCCGCCCTGGATACATGTACATATGGGCAATGCTAAATATGCCCAGAGGTTGTATAGACGTGCATGTGTGTAGATACATAACACATACACACAGATGTGTAACAATCAATCATGAGTTTGGAAGGGATGTGAGAGGAGTTGGTGTGAAGTGATGAAGACTCAGTACCCATTACCAAATTCTCTAAACTCGAGTCTTCTTACATTTATACAAGGCTTTTTGTCATGGTTGCCTACCTCTACCCGCTTGTTTCCAGTGCCCATCATCCCGTTGTCCCCCCTACTTAATGTCCTTCTTTCGTCATTAATAACCCCGAGTTCAACTAGTGCTCCCCACATGCACGCGGGTGTGCAGCCATCGGCTGGGCCATGGGCAACTCACCACCCAGTGGCCACTTCTGTAAAGGAGCAGGACTCCGTGCAGAGGGTTTCTTTTGAGTCTAAATGCACTGTTCTCCCGCTTGGCTAGCTCATCTGTGTGTCTTCCCCGCCCTTTCCCCTCCTTCCTTTGATTATGTCACATCCCTTAGGTGTAAGGACAAAACAGCTGGAGAGGTGGCAGAGTTTGGTTCCCAGCACCTGTGTAGGGCAGCTCACCCACCTTACCCCAGCTCCAGGGTATCTGACACCTTTGTGTGCACACACCCACCATGGAGATTTTATATATATGTGTGTGTGTGTATAAATAAGTCTTTTTAAAAAAATCATTAGATTGGCAACTACTTCTAATCTCAACCCTGACACCCTTTCCACAAAGGGTGAAACATGTTAAAAGCCTTTCTTTGTGTTGTTTTGTTTTGGGGGTGGGGTTATATGTGTGTTCCTGTGTGTGTGCATGCCCATGGGTGCACGTGTAGAGGGCAGAGGACACCACCTGGTATTGTTCCTCAGGGACCTTCACCCTTTGTTTGAGACAGCTGGCTGGTAGTAAGTGGTGTGAGCTCCAGGTGTCCTCGTACCTGCTTCTTATGTGGGGTCTGGGGATCCAAATTCAGGTCCTCAGTGTTTACACGGCATGTGCTTTCTGTGCTGGGCCCATGTCTTATCTTTGAGGTTTATTCTTTCTACTGTTACAGATGGACATTTGTACTTGATAATGCATTCAGTAAGGATCACTTGACTATCGAATATCTTCTTCTTCTGAGTCTTGTTTGGGAGAATACTTTGCTGGTTGGTAACTCCAACAACAGGCTTTTGGGGATGGGAGGGGGGGCCAGAGGAGCCAGAAGATGCCCAGTAACTGGAATGTGGGTCCTGGGAAGGCAGCAGTAGGTAGATTTCAAGTGAACAGAGGTTATTTTTCCATCATTTAGAAAATCTAAATTCTGAGGATAAAATAATTCAAATTTTCAACTTGAGCCTAGCTCCAGTGAAGCGTATAGAAAGCAAGATGTGGCATGTTCTAGATGAAACAGGGATGGACGGATGCTGACTGTAGATTTCCATTCCTTGTAGTCACAGATTCCTCTGTCTGTGTAGATAATCGGGAAGCAGCCATGCTATGCTTACTGACTGAGGCAGTGGGGTGAATGATACGGATAAGCAATGTGTGTGTATGTGTGTGTATTCATATACATATAACTATACATATACATCTATCGTGCATCCAGAAAATGTACTTTGGAAAGCAAATGTGCAGCAGATGTGTCGTTCACGTGGCAGGGATGGCTGTCCAGTTTTACCGTCCACCAATTTAGGCTCTGCCTGTCTCTGCTTCGGAGTCTGGCACAGTATGTAGGTGGCTTTGTGTCTTTTACTACCTTGGAACAGAGCTGAGTGCTTACACAAAGCTGTCCTATGGTCTCACCCTCTGGCCATCTGTCTTCTTGATTGCCTGTGGTGAGAGTCCACACCTTTCTGCTACAGACAAGCTTCTGCACATTTCCTTGAATTCACAGCATAATTCCAGTGCATGGCATTCTCCGGATAGCATCTCATCTCTCTGGCCGGCCCCTGTGCCTAGTCAGCAGTCTCCCCAATCCTATGTTCTTCTCTGCCTCGCTTCTCTTGAAAGGCCCAGGAGGGGAGCTTCAAAAGCAGCTGTGACTGCTCTCGTCATAATCTCGGTTACTTAGAGAAGACCTAGAGAGTTCCAGGTGATTACACCACCAGGGAGTTCATGGACAGTGGTATAGATTTCACATCTCAATTCCTTGATGCCCCAGCCACTTGGTTACTTCAGACTCACAGGAGAAGCTAGGCCTCCTCTGTATTGAGGGCAGCATGAAGAAGGAGAGATTCCTTGTTTAAACACCCTGAGGATTCTGTCTTCCCACTCAATCCTGCTCTTCAAACAAAGAAGTTTCTAAAATTGCCTCTTGAATGTGTAGGTTGGCACCGACACCTCACTTTGCAGTCGGAGCTGGCTGCAGATTTGTGAAGCCTGGTGGGATGAGCACTTAAGCCTCTGCATCAGAAGGCAGGAGAAAAGCTTTGTCTTCTTTCATGGCTGTGCCTCCCTCCCTGGCCACAACGGTGTTTTGTTTGTCTTTGATGTTGGGCTCTGGCATGGAAACAGTATCTTCTGGTGACCCTGTCCTGTGGCTTGTCCTGCCAGCTTCTAGACAGATTCCCAGAAGTGGGGCCCCTTTTGTCGGTTAGCTAGTCACTGGATTCAGTACCTCAGAATACTACCACCTTCCTGCTAGGATGACTGGGTGGAGATGAGCAAAGGTAAAGGTAGGTATCCCAATACAGAGTGCCTGACCACAAGCCTCCTATGAGGGATGGGATAAGGGGGCCAGAGGAGCCAGAAGATGCTTAGTAACTAGAATGTGGGTCCTGGGAAGGCAGCAGTAGATAGATTTCAAGTGAACAGAGGTTATTTTTCCATCATTTAGAAAATCCAAATTCAAAACTAACAGTAGCTACAGTGAGCTAAGCCTAGGTGCACAGCTCTCCAGAGTTCCTAGAAGCTGCCACACCTGCCTCAGCCAGTCACATCTAAGCAGTGCCAGGCACTTGCAGCAGGGGGCGCCCTACTCCTCTTGGACTAGCTTCATGGCCGCTTTAGGCTGGACTTCAGGAAACATTTGCTGCTGGACAGTTCCCCTGTTTGGTTCAGGACCTGAGGGGGAGCCAGAGCCTCCAGGCAGGAGCTTCTGAGGATAGATCCATAGCACTCCGGCCGGCCCGGGAATGCCTGCCCAGCCTGGATGACCACACAGAGTGCACACGCTCCAAGGGAGGTATAGCAAGCCTCCCTAATGTTAATGGTATCTGTCTAAGCATGAACCAGGCAATGGTGCTTGGTCATGGCCCTCAGCTGGGTGTTAGTACAGTCACTAACCAAAGAAGTGCTCCTAGCTACCTGATGGCTCAGTGGGCAGAGCACTGGCCACACAACTTAAGGACTGGAATTGGATCCCCAGAACCCATTAAGCTAGGTTCTGCGGTCCTGTAAGTCCAGCGTGGCTGGAGGTGAAGACAGTATCCCTAAAGCAAGCCTGCCAGCCAGACTTGCTAGAATATCATGCTGCCACATACATGAGGAGATTGATCAAGGAAGACACTTGACCTCAGGCTTCTACCTGTGCATACACGTGTACACATCCATGCACGTCACACACAGAAAGAGGAAGTAATCTATACCTTGGTTGCAACCATCTCACATGCTATGCTTAAATTCTTTATCAAACTCCTCTTAAAGACTTTTCTTCTCTTCTACACACCAGGAAGCCCATGCTGTCCAATCTCTTCAATGTATTGTCCATACCCAAATTTCCCCAGATGTTTCCAAATCATGGTTATATTAGCCTTTTTTTCCTGCTTTAGGATCCAATAAAAGTTCAGAGAAGTTCAGTTTGACTTCCCTGTCTCTAGTTCTCTCACCCCACAACTCTCGTCCCTATCCCTTCAGTCATGATGTGAGGCCTACAGTCTAACAGTTCCACATCCCAGGGTTGGCCAGTGATCTCCTCACGAACCTCCAGCCAAGCATTTCTGGCAAGAACTTCACACAGGTGATGACTATGTGTCCCTCTCTGTCACCTCAGACTGCACAGAATGCACATACCACCCTCACCTCAGGAGCCATCCAGCACCAGCTGTGCACACCTGATAACTTGAGGTAGGCTTCTGGATCCCACAGTGCACGCCAGAGACCCAATTCCCCGAAGCTGTACTCTGACCTCACATGTGCCTGTGCTCCTGTGCATACCGTACATACAGCGATAAAAAACATTAAAGAAATCACTCTGTGCTTTCTATTCATTGCCTTCTTTCTGGACTTGCTGTTCAAGACCAGGCCTATCAGACCATCTCACCCTGTAGTCCTCACACTGGTAGGTGGCTTTGTTTTGTTTTTAACAATGTTTCTGCTTTCTGGAGCATCTCCATTGTCTTGGGCTGGGGATGGTCTTACCTCACCAGACCCTGGGTGTGTCTTAGTCATCAAG
The DNA here is from genome assembly GCA_030674055.1 of Rhabdomys pumilio. Lineage (NCBI taxonomy): Eukaryota > Metazoa > Chordata > Mammalia > Rodentia > Muridae > Rhabdomys > Rhabdomys pumilio. The sequence continues at coordinate 4,292,614 of JANHMN010000020.1, read as the reverse complement.
AACCCCTAGTTCCTTTGAATACACAATGCTATTTAAAAAGCAAGCTCTGGCCACTGGGCATGCTCGCTCCCAGTAAGATGTCCCACTGGGTGTTTTTGTTTCAACAATTGAACTTTTCATTTAAAAGAGGGAAAAACCCTCTATCTGGTTATTTCCAGATCTACTTGGTCATTTAAAAAACCTCGAGTTCCCTCAGTCCACATTTTAATATGCTGTAACAGGTTTCTGTCTAGCTAAAATGGCTGAGGGGAGAGAGAGAGGAGGAGGAAATGAAGAGTAAAGGTTGCACATCTACCTAAAAAGTCACACCCAGCACACGGAACATACCTTCGAAACTGGCGTGGGGAAGGCTTCAGATCCGTAGAGCCGAGTCCGTTGCACTTGGCTTTGAAGCTGACAGGTGGATACTTGTTTATCCCATCTAGAGAGAGAAAAGGCTCCGGTGAAGCTCTCACTTTAGTTAGTATGTCTGTTCTGTACAGTATCACATCAGTTCCCAATGTCCATCAAAAAAATGGTCACAGGGCATAAGAAATGTCTCAGAGAAACCCCCTAGCTACGTTTGGAAAAGAAGTCTCTAGTGAATATGTTAGTGAATTCAGACAACTTTTCATTAAAATGCCTGTAGGTCCTAGCATCGTCAGCCATTACAAAACATAACACAAGGCAGGCAGTCCTAAGAATGTTCTTGCCTTTGATAGAAACTCATTAGAGTATTTTTTATTAGTTTTTGTGGTGTATCAAAATGCAAAGGGAACAGGGTGTTCCCTTTATGGCCTTTATGTTAGCAACAAACTTCATGCCTTTGGGTTCAATTCACCATCTCACTTCATTTAGAAGAGTATTAATTTTTCATAACGACAAAGCATGCTTTAATCCATTTGAAAATGCAAAGCTTTTCTTTTAACAGAAAAATTTTAAAATGTGTTATATATGCCTGAAAGCATGAAATCAAAAAGATTTGTTAAACAAATGCCTTTCTGGGAAAGCCAGGCCTGATGTCATGTACTTATAATCCTGGCACTGGGGAGGTGACAGAAAGATAGGATTTACTGGTGATACTGGGCTTTACTGGCCAGTCAGCCTAGCCTGCTTGACAAGTTCTGCATCACTGAGAAACTCTGTCTCAAAAGGCCATTGCCTAAGGCATTCCTGATGCCTAAGGCTATCCTCTGGCTCATGCGTGTGCATACGTGTACATGTGTACACACACACACACACACACACACACACACACACACACACATACACATACAGAGGGGGGTGGCTCTTGCTGTTTAAGCAGGTTCTTCCTACTAACAGGCGTGTCCTGGGCTGCAATGGGGCATGTCTTCAAAACTGCTGTTACAAAACGGGTAGGATGCTCTACCGTATGGCCCTTGAATCCTACCTGCTCTTTGCTTAAAAGAGTTCTGCTTTTTTTCCTAAGAGGGAGGGGCTGCCTCATTTGATCATGTGACTGGATGCCCTGGCATGAAACAGCAGTAAGAATCCTGGGCTACCAGGAAGGAAATCTCAGGGCAAGTCTTACCCTCACCTTGTGGGCCGTCAAGCATGCTTCTTTTTCCAAGTTTACTGAAGGCTTACCGAGTGGTCTTTGGTTCAATCCCTATGAAAGGCTTTCTTTAGGGTGACCCCTTGCCCTTAGCTCCTCTTTGGGTTTCTGTTCCAGAATCTATGGAAATAAATTTCACTCTGGGGAGGTGGGGAGGACCTCACTACTCCCATACCCGTGTTTCCAAAACCTTGTGTGTGTGTTTCCTGGGAGCTCTGGTGAGATGCACATTCTGATTCAGAACATCTGGGCTGGGGCTGAACCCTGTGTGTCTAACCAGCCCCAGCTAGTAGTTTGTGCTGGTCCTAGACTCACACTGAGTAGGATTTGACATCGGCCCCATCAGTAGTCTTTCTGCACTGCTCAGCACATCTGCAGCCTCAACCCACCTCACTCTTCAGTACAATGACAGTTTTAGGAACTAGCCAGGCAGGCACTTGCTCGGACAAGAGTCAGCAGGCGCTGAAAAGAGATACAGTTACCCACTGCCCCGCCGTGCCTCATATCTGGGTATGGCCCCTCAGCCATCCTGTTGCATCCAAAATGGACTGCAGATTTCTCAGGACACCCAGCCAAGAAAAACAGCTCATGTTTGTTTCCTTACAGGCACCAGTTATTCTCCATCCTACGAGGTCATGAAGTTGAGAGAAAGTTATGCCAAGCCATGCCTTTCATTCTGACCGATAAAAAAAAAATGGTATCTCCTAACACTCCCAGCTCAGACTTCGGAACTTGTCAAAGCAAAGCCAAGGATTGTTTCTGGTTTTCTCCGGCTTCTCTCTTTCTGTGTATTAACTGCAGAGACCTCTCACCAAAGGGCAGCTTGCTATTGTTACATGATAGGGGGCCCGCATCCAGGCTGTATTTCATACCCCCAGACTACTCCTCTCCATGTAGACAGATGTGTGGACAGCTGCTTGTTATGATTGCTTCTCCATAGGAACCAGAGGCACTAAAAAAATGATGAGCCAGAAAATTAAATGCTTTGGAACCAGAATGTCCTCCCTTCTACCACCCATTATTACATATTTTCCTCTCTGACCCTGCAGTGCCCTTGAAAACAAACAAGAGGTGTCCAAGAACGCATGCCAGCACATCACCCTTCTAGGGAACAGGCTCCTATGCTGTACAGAAGCAGTTTAATGACTTACGCCTGATGGAGCTTATGAAGGACTTCACAAACTTTACACCATATCCGTAGTCAGGTTTATGAATTCGGCCAAGCTGGATCAAGTGCTGGTCTACAGGGTGGCTGGGTAGGTCTTCCAGTTCTTTGTCATTCCAGTCAGGGCCCAAGGAAAACACAAAGAGAGCATACCCATGACATTTTGCTCGTAGGGACTCTTTTGTTAAGGTCTCCGCATCCAGGTGGCTGGTTTCCCCAGCAGATACCACAAATATGACTTTGTTTCTTCTCAAATTGGGTGTGTTTAAAAAGACATTGTCCAGTGCCCACCTGAGGGCGTGACCGAGGAAAGCATCTCCATTCAGCTGCTGGACTGCTTGCCCCACATGTCTCTTCATGAGGCGCTTACTGCTGTAGGTGGTTAGGTTGAACTCACTTCTAACTGGACTCCTCTGGGTGTTGGGTAGGAAGTCGAGGGGAGCATGGCTCAGTAGGGCCACCCTGTCTCCAGTGACAGATGTCTCTGGCTCTGAAGTGATTTCAAAGTGATCTAGCAGTGCCTCCAGGAAGTCTCTCATGTCTTCAAATTCTGCACTTCCCACGTGCCGAGAGCCATCCAGCAGGAATGCAGCATCCAGGTAGGACTGAATAGGGGGTGGTCTGGCTTGGTCGCAGGAAGCATCTGGCTTGCATAGGTCTGCAAACCAAGTCACTTAGAGTTACTAAGCAGATAGAGACAAAGAATGGGAAGATTCTACCTCAGCTATTTCAGCATGTAGGGACCACCTAGACTTCACTCAATAAATAGTTACATCTTTGACGTCAGGATATTTGTCACCAGGATGTCCAGATCTGATACCCACCTGTGAGTCCCTGACTCTATTCCATGTTACCAGTTCTTAAGTTGTGTTCAATGGAAGTTTAATCTTGGCTGTTGTGTTTATAAGGTTTGAAGTGAGCAATTCATCCCCTGATGTAAGAACACACTATCAGAGAACACTCTTCTAGTGTTGACTGTGTGCAGGCTAAACCAAGGGCCTTAATCACTCCGCTAGCTGTGAAAAACTCATCTGCTTTTAAGATTAAGCTTTAAAAGGCAATGCATCTTTTATTTCAATTCAAGTAAGATTTCACAACTTCATGCCCCTTATTTTAAAAAATGCACTTCCATAAAGTGAAGTCATTTTTATAAATATGCCTCTCTCATTATACATGCATAGCAAGAAAAACCAGAATGGATTTTATTGAATGTGACCACCGTGAATGAATGGGGAATATGATAAATTGGAAATGAGAGGATTCTAGAATTCACTTAATCCATTTTCATGGAACCCACTGAAGCAGGGGAGTGAGTCACTCAGTATGGATGCACTGTATTTCTAGAAGTTTCTGTACATGAGGTCAGTGGTGTTTTAACATTTATTTATTTGTGCGTACACATGGGTACACATAACCCAGCATGTGTGAAGGCAGAGGAGATCTGTCAAGACTCAGTTTCCTCCTGTCCGTATGTGTCCTGGGGATTGAACTCACATCGTCATGTTTGGGAACGAGCCCCTTTACCTGCTGAGCTAGCTTGCAGTTTCTTTTTTTTTTTTTTTCCTTTTTTTTTATTGGATATTTTATTTACATTTCAGATGCCCTCCCCTTTCCCCGATTCCCCTCCCTAAAAAACCCCCTTTTCCTTTTTGCCTTTATACAATTTTTTAAAAAATGTTAATCAAAGACTTTATAGGTTTGGTAATGCTCAATCAGAAGTGTAACCCAATACCCAACCTAGATATATCAACTATCTTTGACTGGTGGAGACATATGAACATCTGTCTCCATGTCCCCCCTCTCTTTCTCTCTCTTTCTCTCATCACCTAGCTTCTCCTCTCCTTCTTCTCCTCCTCTCCTTACTCCTTGTCTTCCTCTCACCTTACCTCCTCCTACATATCACCCTTCCTGTTAAAAAAAAAACTTTTCTCTCAAAACACAATTAGAGCATAATTATACCAATTTGTACCAGTGAGGTACAAGATAGTCCTAATACCCAGTCCATCCTTTTGTTGACTAACCAGAACCTCTGTCGTCTCTCCTAACTAAAACACTGGCTTTTTTCTTGGCTTTAGAATGAATGTCAGCTGAAAATCATCCACTCAGATCTTTTCTCTCAAAGTAAATAGCCAGGATTGGCTATGAGACTATAAGTTTTCAACCCTGTCAGAAATCCAGAATGACTGACTTAACTGAAATTATGGGAAACACAAAGCTTAGCTTGCAGTTTCTTATTGTTAGAGATAAGGACACATGAGGTATAGGGTGGTCTCTTTGCCTGAGAGCTTGGATGCCCAGGTTCTGATCTTATCACAAAACAAACATGACATTTCCTCTGAACAACCCACTGCTATGCCTTGGCATACGGTTTTTCTGTACAACTAATTGTAACTAACAGGGAATCGGGCTGACCCAGATGCTGAGGGTCTGTCTAGTTTGTTAGTAAATGAGGTGACTGAGGGTAAGAATGGGTTCCTTAGAAACCAAAGGGGAAGTTAGAAATGGAGCAACAGGCATACAGATAGAATTTAGATATCAGCATGGACCATTAATACCAACTATTAAATGAAAAATCTAATGGCTAGCATGTGAGTCCTGTGGGTGTAGCAAACATCCTATCTCCATGTTTGCTCATGGACTCAATAAAGACAGCTCTGCGGAAGTTCCTTACTTAAGTTTAGTGAAATTTTATGACCCTGAATAATGGTCAGATGACAGAATAGTCACCTGTGTGGAGAGCCGTTTCTTAAATCACAGACAGCAGGCTGCCCATTTGCTCTGTTTCGTGGGGTTTTTAATTGCAGGAAATTACAGCCAAAATATCTTCCATTATGTGACTATGGGACAAAACAAGGGTTTAAGCCAAGGCGCAGAGCCAAAAGCCTTTCTGCAGTCACATATGTGCAGTTACCGACTGTGTAACACATCAGCACACTGTTGGAGCTGACGTGTTCAGGGGTGTGACTAAGGGTGTATAGGATGGATCCTAACACTTCACTGGTTTATGAGAGTGAGAGCGCCAGGATCCAAAACTTCCCAGTGCAATTCACAGGATGGGAGGGTGTGAGCAGAAAGCTTGAGTCCAGGGCTGTAGAGGGGGACAGAAAAAGAATCTGGGAACTGTCTGCCCCACTTGTCAGAATTACTCTCTCCAGGTGAGTCATCTATACAGCAAACCCCAGCATCTCACTGATGCACATGGAGAAAGTATCCTACTGTCTTTCTCCAGGTCTAAATGGAGACGTTTAGGGAACAGAATGGGACTCTCATTCCACAAAAATGAAGGGCACTTCGGAGCCAGCTTTCCTGGGTTTGATCCGGTTGTGGGGCCCTGAGGAAAATATCACACCTCTCTCAATTTGATCTCCCTCACCTGTACAATGTCAATGTTACTAATAACAGTTCAAACATTTAATCACTGTGGTTATAAGCCTAGACCGACACGATTTATGTAAACCAATTAAAACCATGCTTAGAGCGTAAGAAGCCCAATGGCTTGTGTCTGAACTGTCACCACAATAGTTGGCATCAGGCAGCCTAGTTAGAGCAGTGCACAGACTATGGCAGAAATGTGGTAACTGCCCGCTGTCGTGACCACCTGTAACCTCAGTGGTTCCCACTTCGTTATGGGACATCAGAGGGAAGAGGAGACAGACTCTTCCCAGCTAGACCAACAGACTGCACCGCAATCAATACTGCAAGTCTTTTGGTTGCCTAACTCTTGGGAGTCTATGAAGATGCCTGGATGAGGATGTATGAGTTTCTGTCTTCCACTCCTACTGCACTGAAGAACAGCTGCCAACCAGGAAGGAAGGTGCCAGGCTGCTCTGTGGCTAAGGGTGTGTGTGTGTGTGTGTGTGTGTGTGTGTGTGTGTGTGTGTACATCCAAGATTTAGAAAACACATATAAAATACTTTAGAGCATGAAAAACTTGGCAAGGAGACAGGCTAAGGTTTTTGTTGTTTTGTTTTTTCAATTGTTATTGCTTTCTGGAAGCCGCACTAAAGTAGAGGGGCCAGGATATAACCTTCCTGCTGGTGCATTGGAAAGGCCCTGCAGGCTGAGCCGAGAGGCTCCATGTGTGGAAGATCCAGTGTGTGTCCCCAGCCCCAGTGAGGCCTGCCCTAGGCCATGCATATCCCTATGGCCAAGTTCCAGCTTCTCCTGCCAATGGTGACTCAACACGCTGAGCAGGCCTGATCAAATTCACTTCTCCCCATGGGTCTCACCATAGCAGAAAGTGCACCGCTGGAGTCTCTCTAATGCTGGCACTTTGTCAGACCCGGAGGGAATCACAATGACTTGGAACGTGCCAGTGTCATCAATCTGGAAGAAGCAGAAGCAAGAGAAAGAACTGCTTAGCGGTTGGGATGTAGGAACCTTCCAGCACTATTTGAGAGCCGAGGTCAGGGGAGGGCAACCACACAAGGCTGCTGGGAGGTGGCCCGGCTGGCTTTAACCCTTGACTCTTTCTTTAGTTGTCAAAGGGGAATTCTAATTTCTGTATAGAAGGTCCAGAGCTCACCACCGTGAACCAGTCAGTGGCACACAGTGGGTGACATGGATCAGCAGAGAGCATAAAGCATTTCCTATCCATGTCACCCAGCCAACCGGGGGAATTCCCCAGCCTTATTCTTCATATACAACAATTGAAGCTCAGAGAAATATTAACACTGGTCAAGAGAGACTGCCTACGCTCAAGTCAGTTATGGAAAAGAATGTGATCCTGTCCCCTCCCCACGCCCCTGCTCCTGCACCTCACCCCAAGTCCCAGGGAGCCAGGAAACCAAGGGCTGCTCTTTATAATGCAGGCAAATTGACAACCAAAATTAGCCATGACACTGTTTTAATGTTCCCTTGTGAACTAGGTATTATAAAAGCAGACTCAGCAGGTCCAGGCCTAGGTAGCTTTCCTCCCTGAAATATCCCAGTCCTTCCATGGCAACTGTGCCATCAGTAGCCCATCTAGGGAGCTAGAGGATACGGGGTCTTTCTTGACTTTGCCCTAGCAGGAGTGACTCCGCACTGTTGGTGGTTTTTAGAGGCATCTCCAGTGTTTTAAGCGAACCACACCTTTGGCCCACCTAAATAGTGATGAGTGACTGGTGACCAAGCAAGGGTCAGCTCAGAGAGCATGAAGAGCAGATAAGGATTTGCCAACTGGCCAAGATTATCAGACTTGCTCGTTCATCAACTGTGAGGTGATAAACAGGTGAAGAAAAATTATAATGTTTCTATTCTGTGGCTAAGATGAGTCAGAGGAGGTTTGTTTCCCATTGAATCATTCTTAGGCTCTCGAGTAAATAGCTCTCCCATCTCCCTGGTGACTCTCATTCCCACACTTCAATCCATAGAGGTACAACCACAGAGGTCCTGGTTACTTAGGGTTACACCATTTCTCTGACCAGAGCCCACTGGATGATGGCAGGGCATCCGAACTGTTCTTTTAGTTGAGAATTGGAGTCCTGAGGGCTGCAAGACTGTCTAGAGCAGTGGTTCTCAACCTTCCTAGTGCTTCGACCCTTGTAATACAGTTCCTCATGTTCGGGTGACCCTCAACCATGAAATTATCTTTGTTGCTACTTCATAGCTGTAATTTTGCTACTGTTATGAATCATAGTGTACCCATTTAACAGTGTCTTAGATGACCCCTGTGAAAGGGTCATTCAACCCCCAAAGGGGTTTTGTCCCACAGGCTGAGATCCAATGGTCTTGAAGTAACTGTCTGCAGTTACATAGTGAGCTGTATTCTATCTGGTGGACCAAGGAAGGAGGGGAATGGGAAGGAAGGAGGAGGGCGTCTCCCCAAGACTTAGCCCTATCTCGGCCCATTTTTTTTTATCTTGCACGGGACAGATGGAGGAATCTGTTCATTAGCTTCCTCTCTAGTTGCCAATTGTGTTGCCTTGATATTCTTCCTTGGTTAGAGGCAAAGGCTTGGAGCTCTTGTGAGAACTGAATATTTAGGTTATGTTTCTAGACACAAGTCCATGGAGAAAGGTGCAGGGTGTGCCAGAGAAAGGCAAGGAAGTAGAAAGCAATAAAAGCAGGCAGTGATGTGTCATAAGGGGACGGGCATGGAGGTTGGGCAGGGCGGGGCCCAGGAGCTGTACTGACACAGACGGGGGACTTTGTGCAGTGGAACACAGTGCTCTGCTTCCTCTTGCCATTTTCAGAAGCATCTGCATCACTCATAGACTGTGCAAAGGGTTTCTTGGGAAGAGTGACTAGAAACCAAGCCAGTGAGCTCGGAGAGTGTGGCGAGGACACCCAGGGCGGGAGTGGGGTCCAGAAGGCTTCAGCACCAGGTTTGCTCTTCCCTACGAGATGAACTTCCTTCCTCCAGCCGCTTTTATGTCCTAGCTGTGCATCAGTGGGTCCTTACTTAATTAAGAGTGATGTTTCGCAGGAGGTTGTCCAGGGAGTGTTGTCATCCGCTGACTAGTTTTGGGTTCTGTGTGTCTACAGTGTAACAACTTCCACATTTTTGGCAACGACCATGCCTAATAATGGATGCTCACATCTAATCATGTATCTGCACAAGGACAGAAAACAGGAAACAGGTCTTCCTCACAGGCTCTAATGAGCTGCTTCATTAGGAAGAACCCACTGGCGCCTTGCAGACTTCTGACACCCCAGCAAGTAATCTCGTCATACAGTTTGAAAGATGTGGTTTTAGGGATCGCTGATTCCACTGCTTAGCATGGAGTTGCTGTAATATGTATGTATGTATGTGTGTGTGTGTGTATGCATGTACATATATATACATATATATATGTGTATACATATACACATGTATATATGTATATATATATATATATACACACACATAAATCCCCAGCTCACATTAGGTTTAATATATATATATTAAACCTAATGTGAGCTGGGGATTTAAAATGGTAAGTTTCTGTGTTTCTCTTATAAAAGATGCACCAGAGTGGCTGAGAGTATAGCTAACAGGGCTGCAGATGAAGTGTGGGCATTCATAGATGGTTGGATGATTTTTCTCTCATCGACATCACAGGACTCCACAATATGGCACATAAGGAAAAAAAATGGCATTCTAATACACTGCAAGGTTCTCATTCTTTAGAATGCACAGAGAGGGTTGTAGGAGGCTGGGTTTAATCCTTAATACAAGAAGCTTTAGTTGGAATGGCTTTTCTTTTATAAACTGGGGACTTTTACATAACTGAAGTTTAAAAAAAAATCAGCCTATTTGTTTACTTACGTTGCTTTTGTGTGGCTGTGTGATACATGGATGTGTTCTTTTGTGTGTTTATACATGCGTGTGACATGCATGGGGAAGCCAAATGTTGTTGTCCAGATGGCTTTCTCAGTCACTACCTTGATTTTTGAGAGAGAGGGAGCTGAACCTAGAGCTCAGCTGTCCCTTCAGTCTGGCTGGCCAGTAAGCGCCAGGTTGCCATCCCTAGGGTTGGGCACTTTCATGCTTAGCCTTTGTATGGGTGCTGAGGACCTGAACTCAGGTCTTAATGCACTTTACTGAGCTGTTTCCACAGATCCACAGACTAAGCTTTGAGACATTCTCACATAGCCCCAAACCGGTCTTGAACTCACCAGGTAGGTAAGTATGCCCCTGAACTGGTTCTCACACTTCCGCCTCCCAAGAGCTGGGACTACAGGGGTGTGCCCTCACACCTAATTAGCTAGCTTTTCAAAACTACACAGCAATGACTACTACCGTGACCATCTCAAGGACACTCCTATCTGTTTTCTAACCTCCTGATTTTAGTATCTTTGGAGCAGAGGCCACACAGTAAGTAGCTAGGGAAGCTGTGTCGAAGCAAACTGACTCTAACATCAAACCCTAACGTTGCCACTGCTCTGCAGCTGTGGAGCCTGGACCAGAAGCTGGCCTTGTCTAGGCTCAGTCTTTTCATCTACAAAATGAGAAGAATCAAACTTCATCTTTGCACAGTACTTGTGAGAATTCAACAGGAAAATGAACACATAGCTTATCCAGTGCTTGGTAAATAGCAATAAAGCACCTACCTTGTATTTCACTTACTGGAATGACCTTGTTCTGAAGGCAAGAAAATGTAGCTATGTATTTTCTTATGAGGTTTCTGAATGTTGGTAAAGTATGTGAACAAAAAGTGTTTTATGCAGTGCTTACCGAAAAGGCACGCTTGACTGAGGGCACGTTTCGGAATGCAATCACCACTGGTACAATGTCCAGGGCACTGAACTCCATGGCAGCTGTGGTAATGGTCTGGGCATCGGCTGACTGACCATTGCTAAAAAACGTGGCGATTCTTCTCACATGAGCTCCTGGAAGGGTTCTCTTGAAGACATTCCTGGAGATGAACCTCATGGCTTTGCCAATCTCCCTGCTGTCGGAGGATCTCTCATAAGGAAGAGCTTTAATTTCCCTGAGCAGCTGGTCCTTCCTGTAGGTATCCGAGAAGCGGATGAGGTACCTTGTGTAGGAGTTGTAGGCTAAGATAGCAACTCGGGCACCCACAGGGCAGCTGGCCTCCCTAACTTTGACGTCCCTAACTAGGGAGACCATCATTTCCTTCATCCGTTCAAAGTCCTGCTCTGTGACATCCCGGGACTGGTCCAGGACAAACACCAACTCAGTTGGATGCACTGGGCACTCAGGTTTTTCTGAAAGACAAAAAAAAAAAAAGTGCCTCCTGTCATTTAGGATGTTTGCCTAAAAGCAATACATGGAAAGCAAAATCATTTTAAATGCTAACTATTCAAATATTTAAGCATTAAATAATTAATAACCCAAATATTAAAACAATTAAATATTAAATGTTTACATCTTGAATCATTAAAATGGCTGTTCTAAAAGCTGGTTATATGCTCCTCCAGGATAAGCAGAAGAGAAAACAGTCTAAAGTCAACATGATTTGGGATTAAACTTGTAAGCTAATTATCCAATCCCTTCTAATGGGAGAACCTGTTTGGAAATGTCCTTAACCCTGCAGAAGCTGGCTCAATGGCATGGTCGTTCGCATCTGTACTTTAATCATGTTGAAACAGAAATTCTTTTCACTTAAGGAGGGAAAAAAACAAGGGGAAAAGGACTTTCAAGAAATTGCTATGAAGACTCCTATTCTAATTAAAAAAACAAATGGAGGCTAAGGGACTACGGATGTAGCTCAGTCAGTGTGCTGTTCATCTGGCATGCGCGAAGTCCTGGGTTTGATCCCCGGCACCACATAAGACAGATATGGTAGCATATGCCTGTACTCACATTCTTGAGTGGTAGAGCCAGGAGGATCAGAAGTTCAAGGTCATCCTGAACTACAGAGTTCCACAGACAAAAGGAATGACTCCGTGGCCAGCTATAGTGCATGCTGATACCAAATCAGTTCATCTCAGCAGAGATGGGACATAGCTTATTAGCCTCCAAGTCTAATCAGTGGGATGAGCAGATTTTTCAAAATCAAAGTAATGCTAATTTTACAATTAGAAGGTGAATCCAAAGTGTGGACTTGATGCTTCTCGCTTTGTGTTTGGGTTGTTTTGTATATGGTACAAACCCAACAATGATGCTGGTCAAATTTAGGGATACAGGAAAGAAGGAGTTAACAGCGCATCCTGAAAACACATAAAAAGTTTCAACTTTCAAAGGAAAATAACTGCTTATGGGCTAATTCGAAGTATAGCCTCAAACTCAGCATGCTGTTTCCCGGAGCCCAAGGGCTCCAGAGAGCTTGTGCTGATAGCTTCTGCCTGACACAAGGCAGGCACAGCATCTCTGCCAGCCTACCTATCAGCACCCTACCAACTCATCCTCTGGCCTTGTTAGTAATTAATACTTTTTATTTGAAAGTCATTTGTAATAAATGATTATGAGAGTAGACCCTAAGTCCATATTTCTTAGTGAATGTCTACACAGCCAGAACCGCCACTCCACAGCGGAGTCTGCAGCCTCGCTGCCAAGTACATCTTATCCACTTACCCAGAAGAAGACCTGAGGAATCCACAACCCAGTGAAGACTAGAAAAACAATTAGCTTTACATCCTCTTTTCATGACTTGTGTCTTTTACATGCACCTGGTCTTTCCTCATTACCAGTATTCACCCTTGCTGTTAGCCCCCTGACATGGTGTACTGTCCCCACACGTCCCTTTGCTTTTACACATAAGACAGGCTGTGAGGGAGAACATGTGGTTTTCTTTCTGAGGTTGTGTGATCTTATCTGACATTGTGGATTGGGAGTTCATCTACCCGGCTTGAAGCAGCTTCTAGATCCACCTCCTTTGTCTGTAACATGCTAATCTCTCCCCACCACTGTCACAGGGATCCTGTGCTCTGTTGCTTTCTAGGGAATGCTTAAGCCTGCTTTGTTCCAAAGCGCTGGTATTTGAATTTCTTGCCTTACACTTAGAAAACTGTGTCTCCTCTAGTCCTGACGTCAAGTTTGCTGCTTCAGGGAAGAGCTCTGGTCCAAAAAGTATCTACCCCTGCTCCTGACATTATTCCATTAAGGTGCAGCCTGTGTTTTAGCTCAGATTCTGAATTCGTCTAGTTGTTTTCTATCTGGACTCTCCATGAGAATGGAAATGTGTGATGGATCTTGTCTGCTGTCAACCCCATCCCTAGCTCAACACAAGAGACTAGATCACAGGGGGCTTTCGATAAGTCCTTACTAAAGGACTGAGTTAGCAGAAGGCAAAGGCTGGTGAATTCATATAAGGGAACATATCTGTATAAACATTGTATGTATGTGTCCATGCATATTTATCAGGCTGATACAAATGTACCATGTAATAAGCATTGGTAAAATACATTAAAAAAAAAAAAAACAAGACCAAAAGCCACTGAGGCAGGTTGGTGATTAACATTAAGCACGAGCTACCTAGGTCTCAGCATCAGCATCTCCACCTCACTTCTCTCTCATTGGTTATCTGATCCTATTTCTCATTCTGCCCTCTGTGTCCTAATCACTGACCTACAGAGAAAACATGACAGAGATGGGGGAGAGAAAGTGAAAGGTGGAGTGGGAAGAAAGATTCGGAGAGGACAGAGGAGAGAGGAGAGAGGAAAGGGAGGGGAGGAGGGAGGAAGAGTATTTTAAAAAATCAGGTGGGTGAATGGAGACACATGTCATTAGCATATGATTCCCAACAAAATGGCTTCCAGTGGAAAATGGGAGTGAAACTCAGCTATAGCTGGTGACTCCTTAGAAGGCAAGAGTCTGCCCTGAGTGTGAGCAAGGGAAGGCCAGGTCCAATTCCTATCATCACCATCCACGATCTTGTCTTCCAGATGGGAGACACCTTGGAGCGTGAGTAAAGCATGCTGTAAAAGAAGGTCACTCACCATGTTTGCCAGCTGGGGAGGAAGAACAAGAGAGACTGGGTTATTACTTGGTAGGATACCAGGGTTCTAAACTGCTCAGGAAAATCGAAGCGGTGGGGCCCTGTCCACTCAATACTCAAGGCAACAGACAGTCCGGAGAAAACAAAGACTGTGATCTGCATCCTGGTACAGAAGGGCTCCATCCAGAGTGGAGGGGTGGGGGAAGAGGGACGACATATAGCCATAAATCAGCACCCTGCAGCCAGCTGTGGGACGTGGAGACCCTCTGTCTGAGAGGGATTGTGGTGTCTCAGGGACTGAGGGACTGAGCTCAGTTTGAGAAGTTAAAGGGTCTTGACCCCTCTTTATAGCCTCTTACATGTCTACAGATGTCAACTATATGTACATGCACCCATGCATGCACACATACATCGTATATGTGTGTTTGGTTTTGGTTGTTTTCTTGTGAAGAGGCATATAGGTGAGGATGGGGACCAAGCCCCAGGCCTGTGTCACTTTCTCATGATGAGCTAAAGACTGTACCACTCTGTGACATCCTCAGCCCCAAAGGCCTGAATCTTAATTTTACTTTTGTTTTCTGCAGTGCTAGGGGATTGAGCCCAGGCTCTTACTCAAGACAGACAAGTGATCCACCAGTGACCTACATCCTAAACTCAGGTATATACACATATATGCAAATGTATACATGCATATGCGTATATAAAATTGTGTGTAGTTGTCTATATAAGTGTGTCTATTTGTACACATAATATATGTCTGCATGGCCTGAGTCTCTTATCTGAAGGGCTGGGACTGCTAATATTACTGATTTTAGATTTTTTTCAGTTTGGGATATTTACATATATACATAAAGAGATCTCCTAGGGACAGACTGGTGTCTATAAACTGAAGGTGAGTTCATATACTGTATTTAGTGTGCCCATGTTTTGGCTACAGCTTGTCCCATTTAAGGCAGATGTGACCTTTTCCACATGTGATATTATGTTGGCAATCAAAATGTTTGGGCATCTGGGAGGGGTTCCCATGTATATGGTGATAGATGTAATCTGGGAGATAAACATTGGCTTGACCACACTGTATAGCCACAAGCTATGGGTAGTGGTTTACATTTCAAATAATTGAATGCAGAACTTAGTTTCTCAGTGATACTCTTAACTTTTGTATCCAAAGCCACACATGACTGACAACTAGGCTGCTGAATGGTGCAGGGGACACATCCACCATAGCAGATTGTCCCATTGGGCAGTGCTGCTTCAGGTCACTAATTTACAGAGATCCCATCTCTTGCAGCCAGGCCCTGGAAGAAGCCCTGACCATCCTCACATGGTTGTGTGCCTTTATAAAATACACAGAAGTTATTAACTCCTTTATGCCCTAATTCATACCTCTGAAACAATTTTGTATACTTTGGGCCAGCTGTGCTGGGTGGAACCCTCACATTTTGAAGGACCAGGTACCACTCTTGGTTCCCACACTCGTCATTCCTAGTCACTTGGCTCACATGTCATGTAGAAACCTACTGTGCTAATTCAGCCACATCAGCATAGCTGCCTCTTCCCACTGCCGACCTCAGTCTGTCAGTTACTGACACTAGAAATCACCTTAGACTCCACCATCTGACCATCGGGAGTGTTCTGATCCCCGTATGCCCCAGGTATAAAGCTCACAGTGTACATGACCGCACCACACTGGGAACAGGTTCCAACACACACACTCTGGCACCAGAGAGGGGAGTTGATACACTAGGCACCACCACCTCGCAGTGGACTCAAAATTTCCTCACGGCATCTCTAAGGTGAAGAGATTGGTTGGCAAGTTGCCTTTGTTCTGAGAGTGCCCTTCAGCTAACTTCCTTCTAAGAAGCTGCTAGACTGGGAGTGGGATGGGGGGATCGCTTTCAGCAGGGTACTTACGCCTGTGGTCCCGCACATACTGAATGAGGTCACATGTCTGCAGTTCAAAAATAAAACATGGAGAATTAACCACATCTCTGGGTCGTGAAGTTAATAAATAAAGGTGACAAACAGCATGCTCAGAGGAGATACATACGGAAAATGAAGCCAGTCCTCGGGCCCCTTTCATACCCTAGGAAAGGAAATAAGCAAAATCTGTTTTATGGCTGCAGACTTACAGCTCAGTAGCCAGGATGCATGCCAGCACTGTCCTGGGAACTCTTTGAGAAGGGTTTACTCCTCTGAAGGTAAAGAGAGCAACGAACACAGGTAGGACACGCATTGCCTTGTGAAAGAGGGCACTGCGGGGGCACGCACACGAACCTTCAAGGCCACTTTCCCCAAATCTTGGCAGAGATGCTCAGAACCTGATGGAGCTGCCCACCTGATGGAGGCCCGGAGAGCTCTGGAACAGGTGCTCGGCTTGCAACTAGCAAAGGTTGAGCCATCTGTTCCCATCTGCCTCTCAAGTCTTAGAAGCTTCCACCTGATACTATATCTCCACTGTGATAGAGCAGCCAAAGATGAACTTAGATCACTCCTGTCTACGGCTGATGGACAAAGGGGTCAGCTCAGTCTCAAACATCTGAAAAGCTCACTGAGCATCTTTCCCCAAATGAATGAATATACACATGTGTATGTCTGGGTGGGGCAGGGAGGGGGTGGGGAGTGGAAAGAACAAAGCTGACTTAGCTTTTTCTTTTTTTTTTTTTTTTAAACAGTCCCATCCTAGAACAGGAAGAGTCTTGGCTTATCCCAAACAGAATCACTGAAAGAAAAATGTAATGGTGCCCCATACAGTGTCCAGATACGTTCCACAGGAAGGCGACTTCAATCACACACACTGCTCATCATTTCACACATGTGCATGCTCGTGCACACATGTGTACGTACACATGTGCACACGCATGCACACTACATTCACTGAACACTTGTTAATGTAGAATGGAGGCAGTGGTGGGCCGGATGACCAAACCCACTCAGGAAGAGTGCAGAATCTCAGGCTGCTGAGACTGCTCAGTGGTTAGGCATGCAGTCAGCAAGTCTGGTGATCTGAGTTCAGTCACCAGGACACATATGGTAGAAGGAGAGAACTGACCCCTGAGTTCATTCTCTGACCCCTGCAATGTGCCATCTCCCAAATAAATCAACCTATAAATGCAAAAGAAAATATTTTTGGAAGAGAACCTCATTTTGGCATAATTTTCCCCTTTCACCCTCAATTTCTTCCTTTCTGTGTGAGATATTTAATCGGCCCCATTTTCTAGAGCACACAGGAATAGTGAAATATGTGGCCAGGCAGCAGAGGCAGAAGGTGTGTGCACCGGAAAATTGGCAGGCCCGTGCCCTGAGCTCTAAAAGTGTAAAGACCTCACAGGACATATTCCCACTTACCTTCCGTCCAGGGGGTCCTGGCTCCCCAGGGGATCCTGGCTCTCCTGGAATCCCAGCAGATACCTCAAAGTAGAATTAAGTCACCTTAAAATCACATTGTATATATGTGTGAATGGTTTAAATTCAAATTTAAAGTATGGACACTATTTCAAAAGTAGAAGTACCAAAGCAAAAAAAAAAAGAAAAAATCCATTTTCATTTTAGAAAATGGATCAATTTCTAAAATACACGAAGGAGTGAAAATTTGTTCTTAAAATACTACTCGTTAATTTTTTGCTACTTTTCTTGTTCTTTTGGTATTGGGATTTTTTTTTAAAGTGATGTGTACCGTACTTTCCCCTTATGCCCCTATTATGGTTTTGTTTCTTTTATAGAAGGTCTTCTTGTATTGCTCTGACTGGCCTCCAATTCATGATCTTCCTGCCTCTGCTTTTCATGCTACTTTTTAACTCTGTATCTATGTCTATATCTCTATCTCTATCTCTATCTCTATCTCTATCTCTATATCTATATCTATATTTCTTTTGTAACAAAGTATTCTTATACACAAAATCACTTTTCATACTGGGCAGTGGTGGCACACGCCTTTAATCCCAGCACTTGGGAGGCAGAGGCAGGTGGATTTCTGAGTTCAAGGCCAGCCTGGTCTACAGAGTGAATTCCAGGACAGCCAGGGCTACACAGAGAAACCCTATGAAAAACCAAAAAAAAAAAAAAATCACTTTTCATGGTATTTCATGGCTATGTGGATATACCATGATTTATTCTGTTGGTTCCCTGCTGTTGGCATTTAAGTTTCATGTTGCTTACAAACAATGCTATTACAATATAAATATATACATATTTATGTATAAATATATATAAATACATACATATATGTGTATATGTGTATACAATTCTGATTACTAGTGAGGATTACTAAGACTAGAAATTTGAATTCTGTTGGCTCAAGGTGAAGTGGTTTTCTTAAAAACATGAAGGTAATTAAATTGAAAAACAGGCACACAAAATTGTGACCACATGCTAGGTAACAAAAATCCACAAACAAAGCAAAAACAAAACCCACAACACAAAATTAGCCACAACGAAACAGTCAGTGGTTGGCTGGAAATCTCTTAATGGACAGGGCACAATGGCAGTAGTAACATAAAAACAGCAACTGTCTTGTTTACTGTAAGTAAGAAACTTTCTATGCGCATTTAACAATACAGTTTTTTTTCCCAGAAAAAAAGCTAGGATGTAGGGTTGTCTGTGTGTTTGTTGTTTAAGAAACAATATTGTTTTATTCATTCAAAACGCCATGGGAGAGGAGGGCTATAGAGATGTTTCAGTTGTTAAAATCACATCTTACTTTCCCACAGGACCCAAATTCAGTCCTTAACACTGATGTCAAGAGGTCACACCTGTTATCTTCAGCTCCAGGGGATCCAGCGCCCTCTCCTGGCCTCTGTAGGCACATGCATTCATACACATCCACAGACACACACACACACACACACACACACACACACACACACACACACACA
>JANHMN010000020.1:4219742-4273704 GCA_030674055.1 Rhabdomys pumilio | reverse complement strand
ACACACACACACACACACACACACACACACACACACACACACACACATTTTTAAATGCTACAGGATTTATAACCCTTACAGTAATAGGTGGAGTTATCTAAAAATTAATTTATAAAAGCACCACCTATGGAAAAGTTAAGAATCATTAACATCCTTCCAGTGCCAAAATGACACTGACAGTATCAAAAACCATAGTGCCAAGGCCTTATTTTATTTAAAATATATGTTTACCTTCAAGAGAAAGAAAAAGAGACAAGTTGAATACTTTTATCCCTTTCTAATATTTTAATAATAGATTTTAAAGTAAAAATCAATAGCACAAGGAAAAAGGAAGCCTCGGTGTTTAGGAGCCTGGAAAGCACTTGTCTAGGTGCTGTGTGGCGATGATTTGGCAGAGTTTGAGGAGTTTGAGCCCTGAGCCAGCAGCAGGGAAATCCAAGAACCAGTGTGTTTAGTGTCATACATTCCCAGAAAGCTCAGGCTTTGTCAGGGCCAGATGCCTCCAGAAGCAGAGGCGAAGAGGCTAAAGAAGGAAGATTAATGGGGGAAAATTTCACCAGGTAGTTGGATACACTTTCCCCACTTGCAAGAAGCAAAGATAAATCAGGGGTAGGAATCTCGGCAAAGCTGAAGACGAATATTCCCACATTGAGCCAGGAGACCAAATGAAGAGATGCACTTTGAGTCTGAGCCACTGGCTCTCATTGCCTGTGTCGTCTAAACTGGCATCAGGACCTGTACCCTCTAAAAAGGGGTTAGGACGTGTTTTCAGAGGGAAATCTAATTAAAAGAAAATAGAATACCGATAGTGAAGGGGTGTGAAGCATAGGCCTAGCAGATCACTGTCAGTGAAATTTATATCTGGCAAGCTTCAATCCTGACTCCAGGGTTTCCAATCAGACCTTTTGTACTCAATTCTCAATGTGAATACACCACTCATTCTTGAGATATATGAGATGAAAGTCAAGACAGAAGAAAAACCTGTAGGAAACTGACTATGTGAACAAAGAGGACCTAAAAATATTCACTTATATTTTAAGAAAGATGGGCTGTTTCCATCATGAAACAAGAACAGTATACTACAGAAAAAGAACAGTCAGATTTTTAGCAACAAATTCTTTAAAAAGTATGGAACATAAATTTAAAAATATAATCAAATTAACCTTTCCAGAAAGGAGAACATCAAAGAGAGATTGTATATATAAAATAAACACCATAGGAAGTAAACTCATCGACTCTATCGTTATATTGAATGATAGATATTTCAAATATACAGAGTAGAGAACTCTGCAGGGCAAGGTCAAAAGTTAACAAAAAGAACAAGCATTTCCTAGAACAAAAGGACACATATTTTCAGGGTCAAGGGATCTGATAATTCTCAGGAAAGTGGAAAAAAAAAAAAAAGGACCATATGCCCAGTAACAAAATCCATGGCAGATCTACGAGGTGATCCAACAGCGTCCCAGAGAGAAAACACCAGTTTGTAGGAATCTGAGTAGCCTTAGACTTCCCAAAACAACAAAAGCTGCAAGAAATAATGGAAAACATAATCACTTAAAAAATTCCAAGGAAATCATTCCAACTCGGAGCTGTGCACTCGCCACATTATTGACACATCTGGAGGTAATAGAAGACATTTTCAGATGTTCATTGTATCTCCAAACCTTCCAGGCGCCTGTCTCCGCTTATCAGCTTGTTAGGGTTTACATATGAAACTCCCCTCACACCGGCTTAGGTTCTGAACTCTTGGTGTCCAGATGCTTGCCCTATCTGGGATGTTTTAGAAGCTTTAGGAAGTGGGGCTTAGCTGGAGGAGTAACTTACCCAAAGATATGCCTTAAAACTTAAACTGTCTCCAGTCTGCTGTTTTTCCCTGTTCCCCACCATTACGGTGTTCTGTGCATGAGCCCCAAAACATGAACCAAATGACCATGGACTGGATCCTCAGATACTGGGAGCCAAAATAAACCTCTCCCCTCTCCTTTAGTGTGTTTGTGTCAAATACTTCACCACAGTGATAAGAAAAGTTATGAATACAAGGTTCCTGGCACGGTTTTCCATGATGGGAAATCCAGGAGGATGTGGGGGTGGGAGGGAGATGGAGAAACCTGGCACAAGAGGAGTAGAGGAGGCCTCACAGCCAGATAGATGCAGAGTCCATGCACAGCATACCAGGCTACAGGGAAACCAGATAAGGCTGCTCAGGATGTGCCTGTTGCATATGCAAATATCTTCAGAGAGGGCAATCAGACTTTCAATTCCAAGACAGTCTCCTGGGATGAGTGAAGCTTTCAGAGACAAGGAAGCAGGAGGAAGGTGGAGAGAGGGTGGGATCCTTCACCATTTTCTGTTTTGTGCTGGGAGGTGAGACTACCTCAGACAAATGCTCTACCAGTAAGCCATGGCCACAGCTTGAGATTGCCTTTAAAAAAAAAATTTTTTTTTAAGGTGACAGATAAAAGGCATTTTAAGTAAGAAAATGTAAGATGCTTCCTGACTCTTTCAGCAGAAGTGCCTGTTGGGAGAAGTTTTGCCACTACTCATGACAGCATATGGAAACATAGCTCTAACTAGGGAAGGAGGCTAGGTAGTACTGGAATCCAGTGGAAGGCTCTAAGGATGTAGTTAAACACTCTACACCACCCACAGGCAGCCTCCTTGTGAAGACTCTCCAGCTCCAGATGGCAAGAGTCCTACATCCCTGCTTGAAATCTATTCAAAAATTTTGGTTTTCTGGTTCTTTTTAATCATATACATACACATATACATATATGCACAGCTAAAACAGGTTTATAGATTTTAAAATCTGTAGCTCGGTGAACTCAAGCTAAGAATAGAATAATTCCAAGAGACCTGAAAAGACATTCATAATTTAAGGCTAAATCTTTCCAGAGAAAACAGCTGCTCTTCCAGGGGAAAACCTGGACATTTTCAGTGTTTAAACTTCAATTCCAAATCCAAATATTACTCATGTCAAGGAGGGGACAGAGCCGTTGGAGGGGGAGAAATCAGTAAGTTACAACAGCCCAACATTGAGAAGAACAAAGAAGGAACCAAGACGCATCCCCAGAGGTTAAGACACCAGCCCACATGTCTCTAAAAACTGATGAATGGTACTATTGTAGGGAGGGCCCCTACAAATGGCTGAACTTGTTAGCATGCTGCTGGTGTGCAAGTTAAACCACCCATTAACAGGCTAAGGGAAATGAGCCAGAGACGTCTCAATGTGGGCAACATCTGGATTGACTTGAAAGCCTTTCCCAATTATTTTCCTAATTATATGCATCTTCATCGTTGCTGAGGGCAAAATGATAAAGGATTGCCATCTGAAAACACATACAAGAGTTACAGCTGGAAGCAGCCCCTTTGGGAGCAGCAGGGGAAGGGGACGCTCCTTGTTGCGTAGTCTTACAACCTCCAAACATGAGCCCTACCCATAAAGTTTATATTTCAGCTTGTAGAGAAAAACCAGGTCACAGTAAAATTCACTCTGAAGACAAACTGGAAAGCTGTTTCAAGTATGTGCTTTCTTAAAGGTTTTTTTTCCCCTAAGATCTTGTTCATGGACAGGGTTGTAGACCAGTTTTTTCAGTCAAGGTTATTCAGAAGGGAAAGAGGCAAAGGCTTTTGTCTTCAGAGTGCCCCATCACATTAAAATCTCCTTTATGCACAATCTAAAGTATAACAGTCAACAAATGCAAACGTTCCATTCTTTTTTTTATCCTGTTCTCTGAGACATGGGCTCATTGCATAGCTCAGGCTAGCCTTGAACTTGAGACTCTTCTGTGTCTTCCTAATACTGTGAAAAGGAACACGCTGTCACATTTTTAACCATCTGTAACCAAAGGTGAGCTGGTTCTTATGACAGATGCTGAAGAGTTGTGTTTAAGTGACGTAAAGCATTAGGTAATACTTGATTCTCCCGTAAACTAATAAAGACACAGTCAGCTTAACATCCAGACATCTCACAAAGCTCAGGCAAAGCCTGGTAAGCAAGGTGAGGACCTTTTAATAGACGCCTTATTAAAAGTAGCTCAACAAAAGCTTTAAGAATCAAAGCAAGATGTTAGTGGATATCAGGTTTTGCTAGGTTTTCTAGGAAGACCAGATAAGCTGACCATAATGTCAGTACAAAAACCTTCTTTGGATTACAAAAATTCCTTTAAAAAAAAATCTTACTTCCAGGGGCTAATAAAGGTACATGGGCAACAGAGTGATCTAATGTGTTCACTAAAACCGTTCTTTGCCTTCTTGGTGGCCTTGGGAGAGGAGAGGGCAGTGGTGTGTAGCTCTAATCCCTGGGGCTTGCTGGCCAGCCAGTCTAGCTGAATTGGTAAGTATTGGGTTCTGTGAGAGGCCCTGTCTTAGACGCTAAGATGGAAGCGGTAGAGAGATGGCTCAGCAGTGAAGAACACTTGCTGCTCTTGCTCTTGGGACCTGGATTTGGTTCCTGGATAGCCACATGGCAGCTCATGACCGTGACCCACTTGTTACTCCAGTGCCAGGAGATTTAATGCCCTCTTCTGGTTTCTGTGGGCAACAGGCATTCACAAGTATACTTTGATACATGTGGGTGAACATGCAAACACAATTTTTTTATTATTATTAAATGCTAACAAAAAAGATGGCAAGTAATTTGAAAGAGACATTTAACATTGGTATCTGACCTCTGTACATACACATACATGAACATGCACCAGGCATTCATATACACTCATCATACACATGAACACAATCAGTTAACTAGTTTCTTTCCCTCCTCTCCCACTCCCACACAGACATATGCACACACACACACACACACACACACACACACACACACACACACACGAGCCAAAGTTATCCTTTAGATAGCTTACCGTTTTGCCTCCGACTCCCTTGGGACCAGTCTCTCCTGGATCACCAGGGTCCCCCATATCACCCTAAATGAATACATTAAAATAAAATCATTATTGACATCAAATACATATGTCACAGAGGCATTATCTATGTTTGTAAATTGATTCCCATGTAAAGTCTTATACATTTTGTCTTTTAACTAAAACAAAACCTGTGCTACTCTCTGCACAGCACACCCTGTCAGCCACTGGCTCATGGTTCAGTTCTCCAGACCAGAGCTCAGGTTCCATGAAGAACCAAAGGCTCCCTTTGTTTGGTCTTCTGACTTGATTGCAGGGCCTAACACCGAGTTCAGTAAAACTTTCCGGAGAAACAGAAGGCATCGAGGTAGAGACTGGCATCATTGACTTGTGGCCTTGTGGTTTTCCACCTGTCAAGGCAGGCTAAATCTCACCATCTGAGTTTATTTTCTCCACATTTTACTTTTCTTTAAGCCAGTAGTTCTCAACTTGTGGGTCACGAACCCCTTTTGGGGGTTGAACAAACCTTTCACAGGGTCGAATAAGACCACCAGAAAACACAGATATTTATATTTTGATTCAAAAAATAAAAAATTGCAGCTATGAAGTAGCCATGAAAACAATTTTATGGTTGTGGAACGATATTTAAGGGTCACGGAATTAGGAAGGTTGAGGGCCACTGCTTAAGCTATGATACAAATAAGGCAAGGAGCATGTTTGAGGCAAAAACTTTTTAAAGGATTATCTTATTCCCTTTACCTATATAAAAAAATCTTGAAATATTTTAAAAGTTCTTACTCGTAAACAGATCATATTAAAACTTGGTGGGGGCAACCTGTCTCTTCCCTATGCTGCCTCATGCTAAGGTAGAATATTTGTTTCTCATTATCTGTCCTAAGATACATCCCCTGGATCTGGGGCATCCTGACTCTCTCAAGACTGAAGTGCACATACCTTCGGTCCACTCTCTCCAGGGAATCCTTCTTGCCCCTGCCATCAACAACAGAGGAAATCAATGCATACACACTTGGCCCAAGGAAATTTATATTGACTTTAATTCTACCATCTTTCTTGTTTTGCTTTAACACTGCATCAAGGAAAGGGTGAACCCACTGGAAACTAGGCCGCACTCTCAGAGAAACAAATTCCAGTTTCTAAATCCAGTTACTCCTGGGCTACGCATACAGGATGGAAATCTAAGATGAGAGCTAGGAAGTACAGAGGGAGAGAGGGATGGGGTAGCTATAAACGGCCCGTGTTTTATCTGAGTTCATGTAACAGAAGAGAGGGCCACTTGGCCGTGTGTCTCTGAGTGACAAGTGACCTTTCTCAGATGGGTTTCAATGGAGAAATTTAAAAAGTCAGAACAGTCCAGACTTGACCATTTCATCTTAAGGTCCTTTTGCTTACCTTACTTTGGTCAAAGACTCTTTAAAGAGGCTTCCTACTCTCACCTGATGAGAAATGTGTGTTTAAAATAAACCATCTTTTCTTTCTGTATGAGTGTGAATGTGCACGAGCCTGCACCTGTGCGTGCGTGCGTGCGTGCGTGCGTGCGTGCGTGCGTGCGTGTATGTGTGTGTGTGTGTGTGTGTGTGTGTGTGTATGTGTGTGTGTGGTGTGAAGGGGTGCCAGTAGAGTCCAGAGGAGAACTTCACGTGTCTTCCTCTAACACACTCATCATCCTAGTTTTTGAGACTGGCTCCTTTATGGAGCCTGGACCTCACCATTTTGGCTAAGCTAGCCAGTGAGCTCCCAGGACCCAGCCATCCCTATCCCACCCTGCCAAGCTGGGGTTAAAAGCCTTATACTATGTCTAGCATTTACATGGGTGCTGAGGATTTGAATTCAGGTCCTCTTGCTTTGGTGGAAAATACTCTCACTGAGCTATCCCTCAGCCCTTAAACTGTATTTTCTTTCAACTTTTTAAAGCTTTTGATGAACACCTATTAATGACCAGTGTTAAGGGTGCACTTTGAATTTACACTTATAGATCGCATCAACCAAACCCCTGATCTTCTTTCCGCTTCTGAAATTTTAATTATCACTCATCTACCAGAAAAAGCTTTATTCTGATGTAGAAAAAAAAATCCTTAAACATGTAAAATTCAAAAGGCAAAAAGAAAAATTACCCAAATCTTCCTACCTGTAGCCATAACACATCTCCTGTCCTAATTAACTTCTAACTTTGTAAAAATGAGTTTTAGGCACGATGGGGCAAAAGTTCTTCCAAGTGTAGTCTGAATTTATACTTTAAATTTCTATAGACACATTTTAAACAGAGGTCTGGGAAGATGGCTGCATGCATAAAGTGTTCAGTTTGCAAGCAGGGGAATCTGATCCCTGGCAGCCTGCTACCACTGGATAGAGCCAGGATGACCCCAGGGGACCAGTGGCCAGCCAGCCCTGGCCATCAGAGAGCTCCATGTTTGATGAGAGATGCTGACTCAAAAAATAAGGTGGAACAGGCTAAAGGAGAATTCCCACCCCATGTTAACCTCTGACCTCCACGTGCATATATGAGGGCTTATGCACTCTCCCATGTTCACACACATTTTTATAACAAACTTCATACTCGATTTATAGAGTCTAACATTCAAGGTCATAGGCTATTTAATATTTCCTTTTCTGTGGGATATTAATGTTTTTAGTTATCTTACATGACCAAAACGCCTCATTTTTTTAGTTTTAATTTTCAAAAATCTTTAGCAGTGAGGCTTTTCCTCCCAACACTATCTTGGGCCATCCCCTGAGGGACTCCACCAGTGGTACACTGGTCCTTTCTACCATTCCCGAACTGACAAATCTATATCATTCAGATTGGTGGGATGGAGCTCTGACTTTTGTTGTTGTTTCAGAAAAAAAAATCTTTATATTTCCGAGCATTTTGTAATAATAATTGGGTATTTTTCATGATGATTGGATGCACATGGATAAACATGGGCTGTGTGGGTTTGTGCATGCACATGTGTGTGCGCAAATATAGACAAAGGCAGAGGAGAACCTTAGGTGTTGGTCTTCAGGTGTTGGATGTTGGTCTTACACCTTTATTTTGAGACACGGCCTCTGGCTGGCCTAGAACTTTACCAAGTGGGTCTGACTAACTGGCCAGGAGCTCTAGAGGTTCACCTGTCTCTGCCTCCCATCTCAGCATCAGTGGGATTACAAGTGCCCACTACCACACCCGACTATTTTCATGGATTCTAGGGACCAAATTCAAGCAATCACGCTTGCAAGGCAAGTATTTTACTTACTGAACCATCTTCCCAGCCATTTAGGATGATATTTTAAAGTGGCGATTATTAGCATATCAAAATCACTGGGCTTCAGTCAACTTACTTATTTTCAGGCATCCACATATCCAGTAACAAGATAATCATTCATTTTTCTTTTTTTAAAAATACAGTTTGGACAAATGCATTACGAAAAATGCTATTAAAAAGGTTCTCACGAATAGCTGAAGCAATCATAACAAGTGTGGACAGCTCCTAATTGGGCTTGGACACAGGACTGCTAAGCTTAGAGACAGTTCAAACGGGAACATGCCAGGTTCTAGCCACCCATCACAGAAAAGCACAGATCATTCTTTTTCAAGTTTCAATTTTCACCTGCTCCTAGAACCCTGGCACGAATCTCTATCATACAGCCCACAGGGCACCAATAAGTCAACTATTAGAATAGATTTTGAATCATACCAGACTACTTTATACATTGCCTTCTTTCTCTTAACCATGGTGAGCCAAACAAGCAAACAAAACCAAATGGAAGAGATCTAGTTTCAGAGGGTGTAACTTACCTTTGTCCCTTTGCGGCCAATGCTACCATACCCTGGGCTGCCGTCATCACCCTGTAAGCAAAGCAGCTAATCACACACATCCAGACTACAGAGAGAGGTGGGGTTATTTACAGGAGGTTTGAGTGATAGATTTTGGAGGCTATCAGGAACCACTAGGAAGCAGGGTCCTCTAGCTGGCTGGGTACCAGGGACACTGGTGAGGGCACTAAAAGCCCCTGTAAAACAGAAATGACAATAACAGCTACTCATCTACATGATGTTATGAAAAATCAAGAGAATATGCTGGACATCTGGTCATCTTTCAGTAAAAGTAGGCAGCACTATTAATCAACTCTTCGGAGAGCATCTGTATGTTAATACTTCAACCCTAATCTATTTTTAGTTCACTGAACAAATGAGTCCTGCAAACCGCATGCTTCTTAGAAGCCCTGGGCAAAGGGGGAGAGGTGGAATGATTTCTGATAAAGAGGTCCTGCAGCTCAGAGGAGATCATGGGAGGATGCTATAAAGAAAGCTTAGTCTGTTTTACCATCTCATCTCAAGAGCATCATGTCCATGTTGTCTGCTGCCTTGGAAACACTGGCTAAGGAACCAATCAGAAACGACTGTGATGCCTCTCTCAATTACAGCTAGGACATGATAAAGCTAGACAGAGATGGGGGTCTTTAAAGCTCTTCTGGGCATTCCCCAGAGACGCAGTGCAGACTGTTTGCTGTGATGTGAATACTATCCCCCCATAGGCCATGTGTTTGAACACTTGGTCTCCAGCTGGTGGTACTTTTGGGGAGGGTTGTGGAATCTGTACAGGGTGGAGCCATGAAAGAAGTAGGCCATTAGGAGCAGACCTTGAGGTTTTATAGTTCAGCCCACTTCCAGCTCATTCTCTGCGGCCTGGCTGCAGATGCCACGTGACCAGGGGCCCACGCTCCTGCCAATTTGCCTTCCCTGCCATGATCAAATCACACTCTATTGAACCCTAAGCCAAAATAAAGCTTTCTGTCACCTTTACTTCTTGTCAGGTATTTTTGGTCACAGCACAGAGAAAAATAACTGAGACACTACTGAGATAAAAGGTTCCAAAGAACAGAACAAAAGTAGTGAAGACAGACCCACCTGCAGGCCCCGAGGACCTGGAAAACCAGCAGTTCCCTTTTCCCCCAGGTCTCCAGGTTCTCCCTGTCCAACAGAACAAAGAGACAGTTCCTAAATTGGTTGCTTTGTTTATCTGAGCTAGGATTTCACTCCAAGTCCCAGGTTGGCTCTGACTCTGTCGAAGTCCTCCCTCCCCAGCCCTTCAGTGGTAGGACAGCAGGTCTGAACCTCCACGTCCAACTTTCATTAGGTTGTGTAAGGGCAAATCAGAAATGATGGCGGCAGGCACTGTTTAAGCCCATTGTGTCACAGCCATAGATTTGTATCCAGGCTTGCATATACTGTACAAATGGCTTGGAAGGAATGGCTGTGGTGGGCCAAAGGGGTCTCCTTCATCCATCATCCAAATCTCAGCAGGCTGGATTTCTAATTGAGGGGAATTCATTATCTCAGCCACTCAGTGCTGTGAAAATGTCCCCATCTTGATCTAGGAAGGAATATCTCTGTTAAAAATATTAACAAGTTGTTTCTCATGATGACCTGTGCAAACCACCTAGCTCGGAGGATGGCAGATTTATTAGGCTAGAGACCTGAGTGTAGATCAGTCTAGGACGGTCGCCGGCAAGAAGAACATCTCCCAAGGGCTTGTGAGCTGATCTTAGGGCTTGTGAGCTGATCTTAGTAGTGCCTTGGGAGAACCTCACCTACTTGGGAAAATAAACACGGACTTTGGAAGGAAGGAGAAGTCCCTTTTTAAGAAAATAAAACATTTAATCTGAAACTGTTTTAGGGGTCCAGAACGGTTGCAGAGAGAGAGAGAGAGAGAGAGAGAGAGAGAGAGAGAGAGAGAGAGAGAGAGAGAGAGAGACAGACAGACCTTGGCACCCCACGTTTTCCTTCTCCACTGATGACCTGCTAGTTGCAGTCACTCGTGCTCAGCACGATGACCAACCAATACGGATTCACTGTCTTCACTAAAACCAATTCAGTCCTTTCTCTTTACCTAGTATTTGTTATTGGTTCCAGGTCCCCAGGAGTTTATTCAATGTGACTTCACCACAGAGTCTTCCAGACTGGGCTGGTTTGCCAGACTTTTGTTTCTGAATGATCTTGATAGCTTTGAGGAACACTGATTAGGTATTTTGTGGGATGCTTCCCCACTAGGGCTTGTCCGGTACTTTTTATTTTTTTATTAGACTGGGTCTATAGGCTTTGCGGAAGGAGAGCATAGAGGCACAGCATTGTTCTTCCTGCATCTTATCAAGGGTAGACTATGCAATGTGACTTTACTTCTATGGCCTCTGCCCTTGGCCACCTAGTTGGTGTCATTTTGGTAAAGCTTGCCTCGCTGTTAAGGTTGGTGGTTAGCTCATTTGGAAGAACAGAAAGCTCATCCAGTGAGTGTGAGAACCATGAACAGTGAAGTATCAGGTGACACAGGATAGGAGGGAGTGACGGAAGTCATCAACCCCAGGACTCACTTTCTCAGAGCGCTCTTAGGGGCCATGCATCCCACAAGCACCCAGGACTCTTGCACGAAAGCCACCTCCTACCCTCCTTTGAATGGCTTTCATAGTAGACACCAACAATCCGTGCTTTAAAACTTCCCAGCTGACCCAAGTTTGAGAATATCCACTTTAAGGCAGGAAAGCAGGGAAGTCATATGGCTTGCCCAGGGCCAAATAATCGGTCACTCAGCTACTGGTAAAGCCCAGCATGGAACCCAGGATTGTTGAATGTAAATGTACGAGAATACAGGCTGGGCAGGTGTTCATCTCAGTCAATAGTGACACCAGAAATCAACCCATTTGGAGCTTGGACTGGCACTGGGGCACTTGCCACGCCCCCAGTTCTAGACATCATACTTAAAAGTTCCTGTTGTTAATAAAGCTCTTGACACCCTGGCTTCCCTTAACGCCCATAGCTTCCCTGCCCGCCTCTCTCCTCGCTCTCACTTCACCTAGCTCTGCACTCCATCCACCATCATGCCTCTCTTTTGGTCCTATGTATTACATCTTATAAAGTACCTTCATTTCATATGCATTGTGTAAGCATCCATGGAAACACACACACACCCATCCTCGCACACAGTCCCCTACATACAACCCTATACACACCCTACACACACACACACACCTCTAACCACACACCCCTACCCATACACACTCCTACAAACATACACTTCTACACACACCTACATACACCCTACACACACACACCCCTACCCATATACATCCCTATACACACATACACTTCTACACACACACTTAAATACACACCCCTACACCCCCACACAACCTCATACCCCACTACACACACACACACACACACACACACACACACAAAAACCCTACACATACACAATACCTTGCATGGTTCCCCTTTTCAAACTGTCACTTTTTGACCATTCTTGCCCCAGAGCCCCTCCTTAAGGTACTTGTCCTATTCACCCTCACATCTTATTACGCCTGCGAACTGCCTTCACATCACTCTCCAGGCCCCTCCATCATAGGCCCTCGCTGGCACTTCTTCAGTACAGAGGCTTCTGCCGCCAATTCGCTCTAGCGAGAAATCCCTCTGCTCTGCCACAAGACGCTTCTCTACTCCATCTCGAGTTTTCATTTCCCTTTTTCTTCTCTCATCATAAACACGCAGCTCCCCACTTCCACTGAAAATGCACTCCTCCTTCCAAGCTTTCCTAGACCACAGCTTGGTCTCAAGGAGAGGCTCAAAGCAGAGATACCCTTTTCTCTCCTTTACATGAGGAATTCCTTGAGGGGACCGAGTAGATGGCTGCTCTGTCCCTGTCTCTGCATTGACATGTGTTCACTGCACCTTTCCTTTCTCCTCTCCAGGGCCTAATCTTTGGAAGCTGTTAGCCACCAGATGTGCTGGCTCTTTCCCGCCTCCCTGCCTAAATTGTTCTATACCTTCTTCCATCTACCTTTCTTTCCCTTCTTTTCCCATCATTGTCCTGTTTCCTCTCTTCTTACAAAAGGGCATTACTAAAAGTTCTTTTAATCTGAATGGTTCAGAAGTCCGCATCTCCAAGCAGGCCCAGCCCTTGCCTCTAGCCGCAGAGCAAATGTTTCCCTTCATCCTTCTGCTCCCTCTTCCTTACAACCATCTGCCTGGTGACAGGATCACTGTCACACTGGAATCCCCAGATCATCAAGCCCTTTCCCTCTGCCTCAGTTCTCTGAGAGAAGAGCTTTATGGAATGACCACACGTTAAGTTGCATCCTGTTGAGTCCTCCAGTCCCTGCTGGTCTTAGAGGCAATGAGACAAGCAATTAGTCTCCTTGTTTCCAAGCTCTCAGCCTTCAGAAAAAAATAGTCTACACTGAGTTGTCTACTTAATATCTCCCAAGAGTCTGGCTGTGTCTATACACTCCCTTCAAAATAATTAGTGCTATACCAGTGACAGAAGATTCAGCCACACAGACTACATTGATCTTTACATAACTGGCAGTCAGAAATCTTTCATGCAAATAATAATTCTTCAAATAACGCCTCCTAGGATGCTCTAAGCCCCATGCCTTCCTTCCTGCCCATTGCTAACTTTAGTTGCAACCTCCTCCCCTCCCCCACCATCTTTACTCTACTTCTTCAAAGTCTCTATGTCCTAAAGGCCCCCTCAAGTCTGTATGTTCTTTGATGTATCTTTTTCCAACACAGAAATATTCCTACCGGTGCTTTATTTAAACCTCAATTTTGGCCTCTTTTCCCCCTGTCTCTCTTATGCTATAAATCAGTGTCTTCAGGATGCTCTAAATTCTTTGGGTCTGATTTCATGCCCTGGGTACCATTGCTACTAGAATTTCATTCATTCATAAACACCCACAAAGCTCCTATTACAGACCAGGCCTAACTAACTCTCCTGCATCCGACTTTAAAGTTCAACAACAGAAGCCTGCATCTTAAAAGGTCTTTAGCAAGGTTCACATGAGAAGGAAAGGGAGAGAGAGAGAGAGAGAGAGAGAGAGAGAGAGAGAGAGAGAGAGAGAGAGAGGTAGGAAGGAAGGAATGATGCTAAGAGGGTGGGAGAGGGGAGAGAAGTCCTTGTCAAAGCAGCTTTCCTGCCCTGAGATCCCTCAGTTGCATGGGGTGTAGCCCCTCATGTGATTATGCTGAGCTGGAGTCCCTGACCTCATCTCGGTCCACACCCAGGTCCTCAGAGAGTGCTGGCTCTCCAAGAATCCAGCCAGTGCTTATAGGCAACAAGATGTGTTTTCCTCTGTGTTGAAAGGGCTCTGGCTGATCCAGCTAGTCACAGCTCTCTCGGGTAGCACAGACTTTAACGTTGGAGGGGCCGTATAAAAAGTGTGACCTACTTTGTTTCCTTGGCTTCCCAAATGGCCTTGGTTCCCAGCTTGTCCTCCGGGTCCTGGAGGCCCCTGGAATGAAACAAGAATGACAGATATAGCAGGATGAGGCACAACTCCCCCCCCCTCCAACACTTTTATGTGTCTTTTATGGAAAATGAAATGCAGATGGAGAAAGAGTTAAGGGGTAAGCTGATCCTACTCTGGGAAATAAAATATTGTAGCTGTCAAATAAAGACTAGTAAATAAAAGAAAATTAATAAAGTAACCCTGGCCAGATGGGGCCTAGATGATTATGCTTCTTTGTGAGTCTCTGTATCCAAAGGAGGCTAGGTTCCCACTGTTTCGCTCAGGGAACAGATGTTACTAAAGTGTCTAACATTTAAAGCGAGCTTTCCAAAGGACATTAGCCTTAAAAGAATGCTTTCTACCAGCACCACGGACCATTTATCTTCATTTGCAAAGTGTGGAATGTACATCAGGGAGCTCAAAGAGTTTCACCAAAACCAACTAGCATTGTGACAAAGTGTGTCTTAGGGAACACAGGGTAAAGATTCTGGAGTTATTTTCAGAAACGGCTAGTTAGAACCGTCATCTTTGTGTCCTAGAACAGGGCCTGCTGCTAGAGAACTCTTTTCATCGTAAACGCTTGTCAAATTAGTAAAAGGAACGAGTCCATAGAGTCATCCAACCTAAATCCTGTGGGATGGTGAGACCAAACAACTAAAATGTGGGTTACATGTCATTCTAAATCTGGCAGGGCTCTCCTCAAAACATGAACCACATCCAGGAAGTGGTTCAGCGGGTAGTAGTGCTTGCCACCAAGCCCGAGGATCCAGGTTCAATTTCTGGATGTACATGGTAGAGGAGAATCATTTCTTCTAACTGGCTCTCTGACTTTTACACACGGACTGTGGTGTGTACATCTCATGCTAAGAAAAAAAAGTGTAAAAAATGCTGTCCGGTTAGGCAATGGAGACACGATATCACAGTAACAAAAAATAATTATACAGCCCTTACTGTGCCCATAATAGTCCCAGGCATTTACACCTATCAAACCATTTAACTTTCTGCAGTGTCCAAGGAGGTAGTTGTTATCGATGTTCTTTTGCTGAGGATGTGTCCGTTGTTAAGTCAATTGTCCAAGGCACCATAGATAAGATATAAAGGTATAAGCCAGGCAGACTGGCTCCAGATTCAATGGCTATGGCTACTATGCCTCCATTTATGAAGATAACAGAAATCCTACCTGTTCTCCACATTTGCGTGAAACGATTCTAGCTCCTTCTCCCAGGACTCTACTCCCCCGTCCCATCCCCACCCTGTCAACATTTTTAAAAACAAAGTTCCAAGGCAACCTTTGAGCTCCTAATGCTTCTACTCCCATGTCCCTAATAAATTAATGGCTAATTTATTTATTCACTTTGTAACTCAATATCAGCTCTTTTCTCCTCCCAGTGCCCCTTCACACAGATCCTCCCCTCATCCCTTTCTCCCTTTCTCCTCTGAGAACGGGGAGCCTCCCCCCATTATCACTCTCACCCCTACTTCTTTTTAAAAATTAGCATTTATTTGCATATTTTGCCCTTTGACAATTTCATACATGTGCACGATGTACCCCTGTTACTCTCATCCTCATCCCTCATGTCTCCCTCCCACCTCTCAATTCCTCCCCTTCAAGTCCTTTTCCCTTATTCTCTTTTTGTTTCGGGACCCACTGAGTTTAACCAGGGCTACTGGAGTGACTGTGAATGTGAAGCTTTCCAGTAGACTCTAGTAGAGTATAGGGGTTCACTCTACCTCTACCTCTTGAGTGCTGGCCCTGTAGAGAAGCACCCCAGTGCTTGGCTAATTCTAACCTTTCTTGATAATGTGTATGCTACCAGTGTTATTTAGCTAAGAACATACATTTTCAAAGAACAAGTACGGCTCCTAGTGTAATTAGTATTTTGGACCTAGTTTCCCATTATGTTTCTTTGCATTTGGAGATTTTAGAGAAAGTCTTAAGGGCAACAAAGGATGGGGGTGGGGGGAGGAAGAGAGAGAGGGAGAAAAGAAGATGTCATTCCTTTCAAAAATGTCTTCCTGGGGATAGCTCATCAGCTTTTTTTTTTTTTTTTTTTTTTGTAATCATAACCACATATGGCTGGGTTGGTGTTTTTCATTTATGCAGAACACTGAGTGCTGTGTAAGTTAATAAGCCTCTAGTACGCCATCAATACAAATCACATCCCCTTTCAAGACATACGTCCCAAGGAGAGCTTTCAAGTCTGCAGTAAGAAAACACATCGTTCCGCTGGAGGATTCCTCCTGTGCCATAAAACAATACAAGACCTATGGCAATGGGTCTGTAGAGCCAGTGGAGAACAGCACTCTCCTGTGTGTCTGGCTGTGTTTGCCTCTATGGATTTCCTTCAGAAACAGCAATCTAGAGACCCCACTCATCATGTCCCAAACACAGAAAATTCCACTTGTCTTTGAAACTCCATTTTAACAGCTGACAAGAAGGGTGTTTCATGGAAGCAAAGAAAGGAAAGCAGGGTTTTCAGCCAGAAAAATGGAAGCGCTGGTAGGGAGGCCATGCCAAGGGTTGGGTGATTTATGACTGGGCCACTTCTTGCCAAAGTGAAATTAAAGGGACCCATGGATAAAGGTGCCCCATGGGGCACACGGAAAAATTACTCCAGTGACAGCCTTGGATACCACTTTGGACCCCCGACCTTTGGATTTCAATTCATCTATATACCCACATCAATTTGATATCAACAGATGAGATATAGATTAATATATGTTTTCCTTTGTATTTACTGTATTTTTTTTTAAATAAAAATCTCCATTTGTGGTACCAGCCAGCTTCTAATGACTCGAAGATGTGAACAAAGGTTTTTTTTTTTTTTAAGTCATTGGTTTAGTTCTGCTATGAAATTATGAAGTTCTCATGCATTTGAAAAGAGCACTTTCATCAAAACCAGGAACAAACATTGTCAGGAGCAGATATTAATGTACTTTAAAAGTTTTCCATGGCTTACAAGTTTATGCAAATAGCCTCTTAAATATTCTCTTGATGAGCACAACCACTTAAATGTTGGGCCTCTGCCCGGCTTTAGCTAATTCATATAAAGTAATGCATTCCCTTGGTACTGCTATTAGCGGAGGGTGAAAGTCCCAACTGGGTCTCATTCATTCATTTACTGCTTGAGTCATTAAATAAAGGGATTGCACTCCGTTGTGCCAGGGACTGTAGATCCAGCATAAGCAAGACACTAACATGGTTGGAGCTTGCAGCATGTAAAAAAAAAAAAAAAGACCCACAGATACATATATACTATGTAGCTATAGATAGAGAACAGATCACACAGGGCCTTGCTATTCAATGTGTGGTCCAGATCTGCAGCATCAGTGCCAAGGGGAAGCTGATAGATCATGTAGCATCCCAAGCCTCGACCTAGACCCACTAGGTCTGCATCCTAACACACTCTTAGTGCATTTTGAACAAGGAGAAGTGTAGTCAGTGGTCATTCCAAAACCATGTGTTATCGAGGAAGAATCTAGGACTATCCACACCACGGCTTCACTTACAGAGGTTCTAACGGTTTTGAGGACAGTTCCGGGTGGTAAAATGTTTTAGTCTCCCCAGGAAACTTAAAAAAAAGAGAGAGTCAGAGAGAAAGAAAGGAGGGGATTAGATAAAATAAGAGAGGGTTTTAGATACTCTGAAGCTGGAGTTACAGGAGGTTATAAACTTGAGTCCTCTGGAAGAATTCGCAAGCACTCTTAGCTGCTAACCTATCGCTCAAGCTCCCCCAGAAGGTAGGGTAGGCAACTGCGGGGAGTACTGTATCCACATAGCATAGAGAGGAATCGTTAACCTCGGCTGAGAAGCTGAGGCAAGGAGATCTAGAGAGGAGCCTCTGGCTCTACTACAGTCTACATGGTGCTGAGGTAGGGGTGTGGGAGATGGGGGGGAACCAGGATACAATGCAGTTGCTGCTTCTCACTCTCAAGTCTTGGCCTGTAGGCAATGTGTAATTCACCTTTAGGGAAGAAACCATGAAAGCATCCACCTTCAAGCCAAGGTCAAAGCCAGATGCAGTTGTTGTCTCCTTACGTACCTGGGGACCTTTCATTCCCAGGTCTCCTTTTTCTCCTTTCTCACCGACCTCTCCTCTTGGACCCTAAATACATAGAATCAAAGCGTTAGTTCTCCTTCACTGAGAACCCTGGAGCATTAAACTTGCACGCTACAAAGGCCAAATGCTAAGCCAAGGTAACATAGAAACATAGACAGAGAGCCAAATATACTATGGCTACTCTGGGAGTCTCTGGGCCCCTCCTCATCTTGCCCCTCCCAAGGCAAATATTTCTCACTTTAAAGTAGGAACACCTCAGAGCAGCCTGAAGTGTTGAGCCTATCTAGCCAAAGGATCTAGGGCTAGGAAGAAGCACCCCAAAGCTGAGATATGTTCAGTACTGCCAAGTGTCCTCAGCCTCTTTGTACTCTGAAGCCATATGCATTTTATGTGAAAAAAAATAAATGCTTTCCTTAATAATATAAATCTAAAACCAGAACATTTAAATCCCCTTTATATTCAATAACCACAACAAAGATGGGTCATAAAGAAGACACATCGCATAGCACGATGAAATTTAGATAGTTCTAGTTCTGGAATATTCTATTGCCTGTATGCTATGGCTTCCACAGGATGCAGAGAAACCTCATGCACTGTATTTGGCATTTTGCTTCATTTTAAATTGGGCTGTAAATAAAAAGGTCTATAAACCGAAAGAACAAATGCCGGATGTGACTCTCGTAGCATGAAATAAAGGCAGTCAATTTATTGAGATGCTTCCCGACGCTCCCAAGGCAAATATTTCTCACTTTAAAGTAAGAAAATTGAGCCTTCCACAGCTGGCACAAAATGACAAATAAAAGCCATCAAGCTGGAGAGAGAGAGAGAGAGAGAGAGAGAGAGAGAGAGAGAGAGAGAGCGAGCTGGCTGAAGAGAGGGCTGTCCACCATGCTGGAATCTTGGCAGCATGCGCACAAAGCATTTCTTCTGATGTTTTGATCTATTTTGCCCAACCTCCATACACAAACTGCTGATGTATAATGCCTTTATTTTTTAAGTACTTGCTTTAAAACTTTGAAAAATAGAACCAATGATTGTCTTGCCTAAGCCAAACAGTACACCTGTTTTTCATACATTCAAAGCTAACATTAGAGAGGAAAAATACTATTTTTGTGGTCTGGTTTCTACTCAACTCTTGTCCCTCAGTCCCCACCCCTACCTCTCTCTCCCTCCCTCACCCATCACTTTGCTTCCTTGTTGGAGGCTTAACCCAGGGCTTGTACATGCTAAGCAAGCATTCTACCACCAAACTACACGCTAGCCCAGCTGCTTCCTCCCCGCTCAGCATTTGCACCCTCCCTGTCTTGCTGTTGATTTAGGCTATGCTTTACCTCCTGTGAAACATTATTTCCTCCCTTCTCACGTGACCAGTGCAAAGAGCCAACTATGGCTTGCTCCTTGTAAAGGAGAAAGTGCCAGAAGCAGGTCCCCAGAGAAGCGAGCTGGAAAGGACAGGCAGGGTGCCACGCTATAGATCACCCACTGAAGCCTCCAGCTGCACTTGGGACAGATCTTTCCTTGAGTTGAGCCAATGTTTCAACACCACGGACATTCCGGGGATGGAACACTGAGCTATTACCGTATTAAATGGACCACAATCCCACACACTCAAGGCTCAACATTTTCCCTGGCTCAAGGTCTCCTGGATTATCCCAAGGATCCTGAACCCAGCACATGGGGCTGACTGCCCAGTGTCTTCTTCTCCTTTCATTTCTTGACAGGGGCAGAACTCTAAGAGACCATGTTCTATACAAGTTAAGACTCAATGTTTCTTGCTTGCTTTATTATTAACCTGAACACACTTCCAAGCAGGGCATGTGAAGGGATCTGTCCAGGATATAGATCACCCCCACACAGACTCTTATCCACACTCATATGTCTCTGTGGATACCTGTGGTCCTTTAAGTCCTGGCGAACCTTCAAGTCCATCTGGGCCTGTGATGCCTGGATATCCCTGTGATGAGAAAGAACCAACCTATTAATCTATTAATCCTGTCTCTTCATGTGCAAGATTAGAAACTTTTTTTCCAGTGGCAATGAAAGGTCTTTACAAAAATCTAAAGATTTCTTTTATCTTTAACACTGGAGAGTTTCACTATGGCCTGACCGTGTGGCTACAAATAGGTTTAGCACTAACCCTCACTGTGCTTTTGACTTGAGCATGTGTGTTCTGAAAAATTCTAAGCCATGGTTGTTCTTTCTTTAAGACTGCATTCATGAGGCACAGTGTAGGGTGTTATCACTGGTGTGTGTGTGAAAGGGATACCACACAGCTCTCTGTTTCGGTTTCCAGAGGACCCAGATTACCCAGTCTGTGTTAAACTTTCATTGTGTTCTTTGGGCTTATATGGGATTTTCACACAAATTGTAAGTTGGAGAGGCTAACAGAACACAAATCCAAGAAAGATTACTTAGAGTTTATATTCAAGAGCCAAACAAAATAAAAATTAACTCTTGGACTAAATAGTGTCTTTGATCATTTTTATGTTTAAGCATTTTTAAATATCTTTGAAAAATTTTAATACAGGTGACCCAATTTTCATTCCATTTTGAATTCTTAAAATGTAGTCAATATTTTTTTTCTAACAATTTATTCTACAACCAATGTCATCAAAAGACAAAAGTTTAAGACAGATGGGAAGAGATAATAGCATCTTTATCCTAAATAACTGAACATGAGTCATTTATCATTTGAAGTTAAGAAAAATATAATCACTGACCTGTGGGCCTGTATGTCCTCTTCGGCCGTGAACTAACTAAAACAAAAGGAAGGAAAAATCGATATTCTTAGTTTAGAAAAGATGGTCTGTGTGTGTGTGTGTGTGTGTGTGTGTGTGTGTGTGTGTGTGTGTGTGTGCGTGCGCACCCGTATACATGTATGTATGTATGTATGTATGTATGTATGTATGTATGTATGTACATGATTTAAATTGGTAACAGATACCTCAAGGCACTGACATAAATAACTCCCACATTGTGCTTAACACATTTAATTACTCAGTGAATTGTGAGAACAGGCTATTGCCAACTCTGAATTCCTGTGTAGGGCACCAGGTAATTGAAATCATAGACAACCCAAAGCCAGTGATACACAGAGAACAGGTCGTAGCCAGCAACCCACCGCCACCAGGCTTGACCAGAGCTGCTCTCTCGGCTGCAACACTGATTGATCTGAACTTACTTTCTTTCTTATTTTCTCCCAAGCACTGCAAAATCAGTCAGGAATCAGGGATGGACCAGCCAAGGGGCAGGATGCCAGAGGAAAAACTGAGGATCAACTCCAGGAACTTCATAATAAATCCTCTAAGCTCAGAAGTTAAAGAGCCAAACTAGTTTGAATTGTAAAGCCAAGCAATGTGATTAGCTGTCAGAGACCGGTCATCTCAAGTATTCAAAAGTGACTTGATTCATTGTATCAATAAAATACCCAATCCAAAATAACATTGCTAAAGAGAAAAGGGAGATTTTCACTCTACATAAGGTTAGGGTTTAAGGTACCTTCCTAATCACTAGTCTGTAGTTCAGATAATCAAGAAACAATGACATATCCTATCTGACTTGGTCACTTAGTAAAGTCAGAACAAAATTCACATCCAGGGTTCACAAAATCCAACAGCCACAAGACAATACCATCTTGCTGCGAACTCATGAAAAATGTTTGGACAAGCCAGTATGGCTACGAGTATTTCAAAATATGTTGTCATCTAAGAAACAAAGGTGCGTGGGTGGGGAAATGTTTCATTTCTTTCAAACAAGAATAAGTCATCTTCAAAGCTCAAATTCTATGTCAGAATAAAAAAGGAAGTCATTTTCAAAAGGCTGGAAAGATGGCTCAGAGTCCAAAAGGAGAAGACCCTAGGTTCAATTCCAGCCCCTACATCAGGTAGCTCACAACTGCCTACAACTCCAGTTCTAGGGGGTCAAACATCCTTTTCTGGCATTGACAGGCATCTGCATACATATGTGGTACACATATGTTCACACACTCACACATATGCATGCAATTTTTATAGGTTCAATAAAAAATCTGTTCCTTTTTTGCACTATAAATTGTGACCACTCAAGACAATTCATCGTCATTCAGAAAAACATCCGCCAGTAGATCATTTCATTCAGAAAATCATGTGTTACACTTTAAAGATTAATCGACGGGAACCACCCCCTCCCAACACATACGCACCCTGAGTCTTTGACCTCGGGAAATCCACACTCTTCAAGTATTGGGGGAGGAGGGATAAATACTACAAGCATTTACAAGGCAGAGCACAGCACATGCCCAAGGATGGGAAACAGTTTCAAAGACAGAGATTACACCCAGTTGGTCAGACATGAAATCTTCCCAGAGAAAGAGATTTGGAGATTGGTTTCAGGGATAAATACAAATCTTTCCATTGAGGACCCAACCTGGGTAATGAAGTAAAGGCAGGAAAACAGGAGGCATGGTAGACGCTTGCAACAGGGATAAGAGATGAGAAGGGAGCTGTGGGGTTACTAGGCTGACAGGCTTGGCCCACACTCAGCAGTAGCCCCTGGGATCTGTGGTGCAGTTAACACACATGGTTGGACCAGGTTTCTGGTGAACACGGTTGGTTGGAGTAGAGGAGAGGAGAAGAATGTTATATTCTAGCAAGACAAAAAATTCACCAGTAGGTTTTTAAGGGCTGCAGAGCAAAGCCTCACCTGAATGATGTCTCTCTCCAGCCAGCGTTTGAAACATTGATGTCTGCCCCTGTTTGTTTTTGTATGTGTTTGTGGATGTGGATGCATATGTGTGTGTGCGCACAGATGCCAGAGGACATGCCTTAGATGTCATTTACCTTATGTTTTGAGACAGGGTCTCTCATTGACCTGAAGCTCATCAATGAGGCTGGGCTAGATAGCTGGCCCACAAGTAGCAGGCATCTGTTAGCTTGCTTTCCCAGTGCTGGGAGCAAAAGGGTGCAGCACCATGCCCAGCTATGTTCTGTGGACTCTGCCTCAGCTCCTCAGGCTTGCCCGCAAGCACACCATCTGAGCCATCTCTCCCCTCTCTGCTCCTGTGTGACTTTAAGATGTGATTTTGAAAGAGCTCAGTGACATGAATCACCATATCTCTGGTGTCCCTGCTCTGTCTAAGGCTTGGGGGTTGAGGGGGGCTGGTGTGGTGAGCAAAAACATACTCCTGTCCCTAGTCAAGGGGGTTTAGGCCTAATGGGAGAGACCAAACTTGGCATCTGAGATGACGCAAGTGACAGGAACAAACCCAGAAGTGGCCAGCCGCTCAGCACTCCTGCTGCTATAAACTACAAAGTTATGGGAGAGAGACCTTGGCAGATGTGAGACACAGAAAGCAGACAATGCATCAGGGCAAGTGATTTTGCAGCTTTTGCCTAACATTTTCAAGTGGTTTACATAGGAAAGATAACCTCAGACTATTAGAAAGGTACCCTCAAACGCTGACTGGGGTCTGGTCGCACACCCAGAGATCCTGACTCCTCTTTAAAGTAAACATGAGTGGGCACATCAAAGAAGGAGAGTACCCTCAGGGGACCTGAGGGAAAAAAGGATGTAAGACAGAGTCGCCAGTTCTGCAGTTCCCACAGTCTGGCTTTCTGGGTACTTATAAGAACCCCATTTTCTGGTTAGATAAGGACTAATTTGGGACAGAAAGTTACCAGCAAGCAAGCAGGGTGTTAATAGCAGATACTCCATGAATCCTAAATCGTACTGGCAGGCTCACGCCCAGCAGTACTGCCCTGGAGTTCT
The DNA here is from genome assembly GCA_030674055.1 of Rhabdomys pumilio. Taxonomy (NCBI): domain Eukaryota; kingdom Metazoa; phylum Chordata; class Mammalia; order Rodentia; family Muridae; genus Rhabdomys; species Rhabdomys pumilio. The sequence continues at coordinate 4,249,757 of JANHMN010000020.1, read as the reverse complement.
CTAGGAGGCCTGTAAAGAGGTACCCAGAAGGATGAATGGTCAATACTATAAAAACATTCTGGGCCAAACTGGAATGAAAGCCTGCTTTCATTTGAGGCTACAGTTGCTTCTCATTACCCCTGGCAGAGGATCTGTTCCAATTCTCAGCACAGTCTGGTTCAGAGAGCACCACCTCTTCCCATTTCCCACCAATGCTCCGGGGCTGTTGGCCCCGGGCAACTTCTGGCTGCTTCTCCTGCCCTTGGTCCAGTCTCGTATCTTGGCCTCACTCTGATAATAGCTTGTTCACTGCGCAGGCCTACCTCCCTTTCCATCAGTTGCCTTCAAATAGAAGAGGAGTTTACGGCCTCTCCTTCCTTTCCAGGAAGCATCTAGCAAAGTCTGGGGACATTTCTTGTCAGGTCCACTGTTGGCACCCAGCGAGCTGAGGTCAGGGGAGACATGAGCATCTTTCTGTGCATGATGCAGTTACTCCCCACAAGCAATGCTTCAAACAAAGTGGAGAAATTTTGTTATGGTTGGCCCCAGGGTTCTCATTTCCTGCACAGAAAAGAACCCTTGTTTGAGTTCTTAGCTCTAGGACTCAGGGAGTTGCAGGTTCATTGATGATATCCAGCGTTTGTCCAGTGAATAGAGATCAGATTGGGTGAGCTGGATCCCACTGCCCTGCATGCCATCCCCTGTCTAACCATTTGTCAATCCAGCAGCATTTTATTTCACTAAGGATTCCTGTTCTTCATCCAGATACGTATTTTGTGGGCAAATAAGCTGCTGGTAATGGAACAGAGAGCTTTGGACGTGAGACAAGGACTCAGCCATCAAGCTACACCCTCAGCCCAGTATCTACCTAATACTTTACAGTTTTATAAATAACATTTTTGTTCTTAAAGGATAATTTCTTGCAATTATTAAAATAATAAATCCTTACTTAATATTTGAATGCAGATCAAGCAAAAACATCTCAAATCCTCCATAAGGAAATAAACATTAGCAGAGTGGGAAAGATGACTCAGGTTAAGAGCAATGGCTGCTCGTGCAGAGGACCCAGGTTCAGTTCCCAGCAAGCACATAGTATCACAACAATCTGTAGATACAGGGAAAACAATCCTTCTTCTCACCTCAGAAAGACAAAACCCTTAAACATTTAAAAAGTATCTAGAAAAAAAGTAGTAGTCATTAGCTTTTGATAGTCACAATTCCTGCCCTTATGGGATTTTTCTAGTAGCATTCTACACAATGGCACTTTTAGTGAAAAGGTGGGTCACGTGATCATCCATTTTAAAATTTCAGGATTGGACTAGAGAGGTGGGTCAGTACTTGTTGCTCTTCCAGAGGACCCAGGTTCGGTTCCCAGCATTCACATGGCAGCTCACAACCATTTGTATAGTTCTAGGGGATCCAATGCCCTCTGCTGATCTCCATGGGCACTGCATAAAAGGGTGCACAGACCTACAGACAAAACACTCATATACATAATAAGACAGTAAAATCCTAAAAATGCAAGTATTACATTACTTCTCTTGAATAGAAAAATAAAAATAAGGAACCAGGAGCCCAGCGGCGCTATTTCTGCTACCTTGCCAATCTCACTTCCTCATTGTCTCCTGCACTCCACAGGGTCTGTCAGTCGGCCCCTTTCACTTTTGTCCTGTCAATTCTTGAAGCTTCTACTCAGAGCAAAAAAAGTGGGCTTTGGTCCTTTTGGACTTGAACTGTTTGCCAGAGTTTCTCTTTCCTCCCAGAAACTCTTCTTCTAATGGGGAAGGGGAGGGAGGGGGTTAATTTGACATTTGGATGTGATTATCCCCACTCTCTTTTGTGGTTTGATTGATTAGTCATCCGATTCACTGGCAACAAGGATTGGCCATCTTTGGAAGGGACCCTGTAGACTGAAAACCCCTGGGGAGGTGTAGTGGGACATGGAGACACTGTCTAAAACACCTTGGGATCAAGAGAAGTCTTGCATTTTCCTCCAACTTTTAGTATTTAGGAGATTCTTGGGATTCACATGAAGCCCTCCAGGTCCCAGAGTATCCCTCATAATCTCCACTGACTCCCTGTCCCCTCACTCTTTGCAGCCTCCCTAGCCTCCGTTTCTGGTCACCAGTGATCCATACAAAACACAATTCAGTGTCTCTCCATCCTTTTCTGCCTCTTCTGCTCTCTGGCATGTATGGGGATATTCCCTGTTCCTCTCAAAATTGACATTTCAAATGTGCAGAGCTGTGTACAGGATGGTGAAATTACTCTGAGAGAAATCTGATCCTGGCTTCAGAGCTGAGCAGCAGGTGGACTTCCTCTCTGTAGTGCACATGCAAGCTAGTTGTCTGGTGTCAGTCCTTGTCTGTGGTTGGAAGGTGGGGTCATTGAGTCTTTTTACTTTATTTTGCTGGGTTGCACAAAAGAGGACTAGCTGATGTTGTACCCCTGATTTGTCATTTGTCACTAGTCCTGCTTTGTCTCCTGTATGACACAGAGGTACCTATCACTAACGTGGGAGACATCCTCCTTGGAAGCTGTGCAGTATGATATGACCTCTGGAGGTCACAAAACAATAAATGCACATTCCTCAGACCAGGATTTCCCAGGTGATATTACATCCTGGGGATGTAAGCCTGCAAGGACCCCTTCTAGGAAGCTAAGAGCAGAGGATAAATACTTCCTCAACTATATATGCACTGAAGCAAGCATAGCCAAGCCGGTTGCTAACAATCACACTTTGCACAGTTTGAATGCAATCTCCACTCCTATTTCCATCCCCTAGCCCTGTGAAGAACACGGGTGTGCTTCCAGATGCAAAAACACTTTCCTGGAAGAGTCTAATAGCTAGTTTCACAAACTACTTCTGCCTAGAAAAACACAATGCCTCCTGAGTGCCACCTACTCAACTAGTTTTTATTTGTGCTCAATTTTAAGACATTTTGCATTTTGAGGGACGGGGTGAGCAGGCTGGATAGCTAAACAAAGAACAGAAAAGAAAATGCTGTGAAATGAGACAAAATTGGTAGAATTTAGACTCTAACGCAGGTGTGGAAGTGAATTTTTTTTAATCTCTTATTGGATAAAGGCTTTCTATTTGGAATCTCTGTGTGCTTTTCTAAGCAGTCACACATGGAATGTTTTAAAGCGAGTATTTAAACAAAGCCAATAAAATAAACTAAAAACGAAATAAAACTCCCCCAATGGGTTCCACAATGTGCTGGCTAGCTTTTTGTCAACTTGACACAAATCTGGGAAGAGAATATTTTAATTGAGAAAATGCCTCCATAAGAATGGCCTGCAGGCAAGTCTGTGGGGAACTGTCTTGATTCATGATTGATACAGGAGGGCCCAGGTCCCCGGTGAGTGGTGCCACCACTGCTGGACAGGGGACACTCAGTTGCGTAAGAAAGGCTGAGCAAGCGAAGAGGAGCAATTCAGTAAGCAGCGAGCTTCCGTGTTCCTGCTCTGACTTGCCTCTGTGATGGTGTGCAAGTTGTAAGGTGAAATAAACCCTTTTTCCCCCAAGTTGCTTTCAGTTATGGTGTTGTGTTCTATCACAGTGCCAGAATCCCTAAGGTATTCAACAACCTGGTCTAACCCCCGGCTGCATGCCTACAACACACCTTCTCTTTATTTCTCTTTTAATTTCTTTTATTTCCAGTTTTTAAATTTTGAGAATTTCATATATGAGTTCACTATATTTAACGTTATTTTTACCCCTCCATCGCCCTCTACCCTGAGACATGACAGGGATGCTATACCCTTTAAAAATCTCAACACTGTGTTTGCCTAAATAAGACCTGCATGTTAACATTAGCAGTAAACCTGCCAAGATATAAATAAAGAACTCTAACTGTCAATCAATGGCTGCTGAGGGAGGGAGAATCAGTTTTCTCCCCAGATTTCTTAATAGTCATCAAATTTAGCAGACAATAAAGCTTGGACACCGAGTAGCATCACTGGCAACTTCAGTTAAGTCAGCAAGTAGGCCAAACATTGACCACTGTCCCCTTATTGACAAACACTCTTTGTTTTCAGCATGAACTTTCCTTGTGGGTAATTTCCCATGCAGCCAGGACCTTCTTACTACAGCTTCAAGAGCTTTAGCAGGCCAGTCCCATTCTGAGACAGCTCAGTGTCTCTAGATAGCATCCCTAGCCACCGACAATTCCCACCAACTCCCCACAATCAGCTACTTTTGTCATAGCTATGGGATCCATGAGTCTGGAAGCTCCTTGCTTCGAAGGGCTATTACCTTCTTTTTTCTTGAGCCTGGTGTTCCAGGAGAGCCTGGAAAGCCTCTTCTGCCCTGCCGGAGGAACAAAAGAATGTATGACAGCAACATTACATCACTGACAGGTTCCATTTTAACATCCATCCATGTACCAGAAGGGCTGGAGTCATCTTTCCCTGAGCTGTGATACTATCTTCCATTGGTCATAAGTCACATTCCCTATGTGGGTCACAAGGGCCAGCAGCCCAACTCCAAAACATGGTTTCAGGCTTCAGCTGCTCATTGTCACCAATTCATGTTTGAGACATGGGTCCGAATACTCAGACTATCCCTACCCTGTCACCTAGCAGAGCTTGAATGAGGCTGGCAGGCCACTACTGGTTGGGGCTCCTGTGTGCATTGGGTTGTATATGTGTGTATTTATATAGGGGGACTGTACATGTATCCAGGTACGTATGGAGGCCGAGAGGGTGATGGATGGTCTCTCTCAATTGTGTTCCACCTTACTGTTTTTAGACAGGGTCTCTAACTGCAGTTGAATTTACAAACTCAGCAGTACTAGCTGGTCAAAGAGTAGAGGTCCTTCTTGGCCAGTGTGAGATATCAGGTCTATGCCCAAACAGCTACCTTTTAAAGTAGGTCCTGGGGATCTGAACTCAGGTCCTCCTGCTTTCGCATGGAGCACTTTACCAAGTGAGTCATCTCCCCAGACCACAGCTGGGATTCCTACCTTTGGACTGCTTCTTTGCCTACCCTGTGTAGATTAACACCTGCCCGTGGATAAAGCCTCGAAAGTCCCAGAGCGCACAAGTATGGAATGATTGGTTAGCCAAGAAAACACAAAAGTAGGCTATTCACCATATTCTGCAAGTGAGGAAAATCAAGGGTCACACAGACAGAGTTGGGGGCCTGGTGTATGAAAGCAGGTCATTGACAAGCCAGGAAAAGGAGGGAGCATGGCCAACTCCTTCCTACCACACTAGGCTTCTTCCCTACAGAGAGTTAGCATGGCAGTTACTCATTAAAAGTAATCAGAGACACACATCCACATAATTTTTTAAATCCTAAGTAATAAGATAAGGGGACTAAACTGTGGTCTGTGAGATTTCTGAACAATCCCCAGAGATTTGCCTTGTAGGAGGAGCCAGCACCCATCACTAGCTCTTTCCGTTCCATAGCAGGCTAAAAGGGTTGCATCTTCCTAGCATGTGTGGCTAGCATCCTAGCATCCTTGGATACTGGGATGACCAACAACTCTGGTAGCGCTTTAAAGAAGTCATTCTATTAAACCAACAAGTCCTTCCCTTTAAGCTAGCGCTTAGATGTTTGTATTCATGAAGTGGGTGTGGCTTAGTGGGCCAGCTGACAGTGTTCCTAATGTCTCAGTTCAGAAGTTGACAATGTTCTAATGTCTCCCAGCAAGAAATAAGCAGGAATAAAAGATTTGTTCTTTTTGCTTCCCACAAGAGGTTTTTTGAGGTTTTGTGTGTGTGTGTGTGTGTGTGTGTGTGTGTGTGTGTGTGTGTATGTGTGTGTGTGTGTGTGTGTGTTTATAAGCATATTCTCTTATTCCAAATCCCCCCTCAGGTGTTTTATAATCTAATTCTAAGACTCTGAGCCTCTCAGCCACCACAGTAGCAAGTTTACTTCCAAATGTCCACATAATTACTTGTCTTCCAAAATCGCCTTTCAAGCCCTTGGGTCCTTGTATGCTACTATCACGTCCAGGAGTTCCCTAAAAAGAGAGAAAAAAGATGAACAGAATTTTAATAGACTGTGAATTCAATGCTTCCCTAAAAAGAGAGAGAGAGAGAAAATGAAATAGACTGTGAATTCAATACAGAAAGCAGAACTGGGTTAAAGTGAAAGGTGGCTCACAATTTGATTCGCCTCCTTGGCTTGCAATTAGCAGACTCAGAGCGGATACCCGAGGTGAGCACATGGGAAGGGAGCAAGCGCTGACACAAGAGGCATGGCCAAGGGAAGCAAGGAGATAGAGCTTGTGTCCTACCCTGGGGCTGGAGAATGCCCTTCTCTCTGCTTTTCCTCTTTTCCTGGAATCCCAGGCAAATGTACACTTGAGAACTGGTAGGATTACTCTTTTGGGGAGAAGTTAAACACTCGTGACATGGTCCTCACACCCATACACACACTCCTACCAGCGCTGAAGACCTCACACCTGTCACACTGCATGAGCGGTAACAGTTGCTGGGAAAGGGAGACACTGGGGCAGCTTCCTATGAGTTGTCAAGGATCTCTAGGATAGACTTTGCCAAGCCTCCCTCCCTCCTTCCCTTGCTGGGGTAGCCTTCGAATGCCCCTGAGTCACCTGTGCCACTATAAATAATCCCCTTCATTCATGTTCCCATAATAAACTCGAATAAACTCCCTGGTTCACTAGGTTAGACTTGAATGCAATAATTTCTTTGGTCTGTCATCTGGTGTGGGCAGATGTTTGCTAATACTGCCCCGGGAGAAGTCACAGAACACCCAGCAACCTGTTTATCCCCAAGTTCAAATCTCATATGCTCCTCCCTGGATTTTAGAAGAACCTGAACTCTGGAGGTTCTTTTTTTTTTTTTTTTTTTTTTAATATTCCCCCAAACATTCCAGCAGCAACTTGCTGGAAATAGCACCACTGTGAGATATTACCCTCAGCAGGCAAAACTATAAAGCTTGTAACTGGGGGACCACAGTTGAACTGTGCATGCACAGTGCTGAGACCATCAATTGAGCCCGTCAAGCCAATCGATGCTCCAATAGGCTGAGAAGGAAGAGCAGTAAGGCAGCCCTGCAGAGTGCCAGCTGCCGGGCCGGTCTGCCCACAGCGCCCCGGATTACCTCCCATCAATCAATAAGCAATTTGCAATCACCAACAGGGACGAGGCACTGTTCCAGATACTTAGTAAGCCTTTTTATTATTTATTTATTTTTTTAAATAGTGTTTGGACTTGAACTTAAGTAGCTTATAAGATAATAGGGAGAAAGAGAGAAACCAGGACTTATTATGATTGTTATTACTAAAATGTGCTTGATTCTCTTCTCTGCCAAGCCAGGATCATTTTCTACATTTTCATTTCCTCCTCAAGCTTAAATACTGGTCTCTTACATCATCACCAAACATGGACTACCTAAACGAAACAACTGGAAAGCTATTATTTTAGCGAGGATGATAAGGAGAAGGAAGACCACCTCCAGGATTTATTTGTTCACTTAGTTATGTTGAGACAGGCCTCATTATGTCGAGACAGTTATATAGCCTTGCCTGGTCTGGGAACTCTCTATGTAGGCCAGGATGACCCTGAAATCATAGAAATCTGCCTGCCTCTGCCTCCTGAGTGCCAGGAATAAATGTGTGTGTAACCAAGCCCTGCTCAAATCCAGAACTTTATTCCACTGAACACATAAGGCCTTTAATCTGAAGGATAACATAAAGATAATTGCACACCGGCGTTTCAGAACAGGACCTCTGACCTCTGTATGTCTGCAAGTTGCTTGGTCAGTGTGAGTATAAACTATTTAACACAAATTTATAACCAAACATGGACTTCTAGTGACAATGTATTGTCAGGTGATGAACTTATTAGTCTCTGTACACGAGAGTGAGGTTTTGCTCAGTTTTCTCCCAGTATTGTATAAAATTTTAAAAAGTCACCATCAAAGCTGGGTGTTTGTGTGTGTGTTGCGGGGGACACACCTGTAATCCTAGTACTTGGGAAGGTAGAAGCAGGAGGATTCAGAGCACAAGGCCAGCCTTAAACAAACAAACAAACAAACAAACAAATCATCTAGTCAAAATGGAAACTTTCAAAATCTTGTTTAGATATTTTCCCAGGAATTTGTGTTACTGGCATGAATTCCTGAGGAAAATCTGACCCTGTGTGTAGTCTATTTATTCTGTCAGTGTTGCTCTTCCCATTTTTTCCTGAAGTAAGCTGCACTTGGGAAAGTGAGCTGCACTTTCCCAAGCAGGTGAGAAAGGGCATTAAGCACTGGGCCTATCTAAGATCAATGTGACTGACACAGCCAGAGTAGGACTAACTGTCAGCCATCTTGACATCAGACACCATTGCTCTCAAAACTCAAAATCCCTTCTCGGTATTCAAGTTCTTTAGACAAAGACGAAAAGGGTAACGACATGTGGTACATGTGTGCAGGTCAGAGGACAACTTGGCAGAGTCAGTTCTGCCCGCACCTTCATGTGGTTCTGGGATTGAACCTGGGCATCAAGTACCTTTACCCACTGAGCCATGGAGCCCACCTGATTTGAAAAACACACTATATAGTCCTGCTGTCCATGGCAGACAACTAAGAGAATAGCTGATAAAAAAATTAATGGAAGTTGTGTTTTAATATTTCAAATGAGCTTGTGGTCATCACATCAGGCTGAAATGTTCATGCCGTGCTCTAAAGCCATCATTTCTTGCTTACCCATTTGTGAAATGACACCCTCACTGTCTCCTGAAGCTACGTGTCATACCTTAAAGTTTTTTTGAAATCATCGGGAGATGCTGACTGGCAAACGTCATTGTCTTCAAGTGAAAATTTCTGTTTAAACTCTGTATTTATTTATGTGCACGTGCAGACACAGTGTGTGCACTTGTGTGCCAAACGTATGTGTGGGAGTTAGAGGGTAATCTTCTGGAGTCCATTTTCTCCACCTATCATGTGGGTCTCAGGGACTGAACTTGGGCCCTCAAGTTTGGTGATGGATGCCTTTACCCACGGAGCCAGCCATCAGCCTTCTGCTCTTGAAACAAAGCTATTTGCAATGCCTGCTGCATGTTTACAGTGTTGACACATACCGCACTAAATCGCCACTCTAATCAACATATTGTATACCCAAGAGGGTATCAGACAAATGTCCCTTCAATGCTCAGCTCCCCACACCCCCTTCAGCATTTTTAAAAACAGCTTTCATAGACTGTAGGTGTTCTAATCAACACACAGAACACTATACCTGTCCATATGGTGAGAGAGTAGCTCACCACAAGCTGTTTGATAAATCTTTGTTTACTGGCTGAGCAAGCCAAGGGAAACAAGCCAGTAAGCAGCACCCTCCAGGGCCTCTGCATCAGCTCCTGCCTCCAGGGTCCTGCCCTGTGTGAGTTCCTGTCCTGACTTCCTTTGGTGATGAACAGCAATGTGGAAGTGTAAGCTGAATAAACCTTCTCCTCTCCGACTTGCTTCTTGGTTATGGAGTTTCATTGCAGCAATGGGAGTCCAGAATAAGACAGTAAGGAAGTGGGAACTGTGAAGATTATACTTAATATAGGCATACATGTCGCCATCTAGAAATTCTGTTCCTAAGCTACATACTTGATATAATGTATACACCAAGGGACATGCAAAAGAATAGTCACAGCGGTATATCTATCAATAATAGAATGAATACATGTATAATAGACACCCAATGCAATACTATACAGTAGTGATCTCAAGTGATGTGTGTTACAGACATGAATGCATCTCCCAACCATGAAGTGGAACAAAAGCATCCAGAAATGGAAGAGCACATATACAACGATACTATTCACATGAAGCTTGAGGAGGGTATTTAAACCTGATATCCTGTGCTGGTGATGACCCAGGGGAGGCTGTGAGTGATGAGAGCATACACAAGGGGGCTTTTCTAGGACTCGGGCATGTTTTATTTCTCTACCCAGGTGATGACCGCACAGGTGTCTTCCAGTGAGGAATGCCACACTTTTACAGCTGGCACTACACCGATGTGTCACTGCTCACCGTAAGGCTCAACAGACATTTTCATTTCTTGAAAGAGTTCTAGCTCATGGCCGTTCTTAGAGTCACTGAACTGTGGGCATGCCAAGGGAAAGTCCACGGCCCTGACTTCTACTGGTGTGGCATGCTCACACATGGGTTTGCCGTGCACCTACTTGGCTGGATTATAACCCTACAGGAACAGGTACATGCACATCCCAACGGCTGCCTGACAGAATCCACCCCATGTCCTTGGCTTGAGAAGATGAAGCTGCGATTCTCAACAGAACCAGAATCTTGGGAAAATAGACAAAAAGAGGTTTTCTTCTTCTTCCATGCTCTGCATTTTGAGGTGATCAGGAAATTAAACAAATAGACTAGAATAACTTCTTAACTCTGAGGCACAAGAATGAACATGAAGAGGATATAGGCACAGAAACTGCATTTAATTTCTCCAGTTAAGACTTCAAAGTTGCAAGCTCAGGAGTATGCCCATAGTGCCTTAAAACAGAACCTCTCTCTGCTATGGAAGGGAGCCCTATGGTACACAGCCCACAGGGCCCATGCACTTACCGGATCTCCTCGCAGGCCCTTTGCTCCACGGTCACCAGAAGCCCCCCTCTTGCCTGGGCTTCCCTAAAGTTAAACACAGGCCAGAACAAGGAACAAGATTGGAGGTTTTAATAAACTTAATAAGCATAAAGAAAGGGCTTAGATTCTCTCTGGTTTGAATAACTAAATATTTTTCCACTGAGGTTGTTTTAAATCTGGAAGAAGGAACTGAAAAAAAAAAACAAAACAAAAAACATTCTTGGCACCAAATAAATGACCCTGTGGTGACCTCCATTATTTACTGCACTCTGAACTCTATTCCTGGTACATTTGTCACATTGTTTGACTATCAATGTTCTGCAAAGAATTTTATTTTTTAATCTTTTGCTTTAATGAGGCAGTGGAAAACTCAAAATTCATGCCATTTGCCTAAGGACATCTCACAACTAGAAAGTGGATTTCAAATCAACTGCTCACACCATGAGAAGCAAGCAGAAGCCTAAGGGGTGAGAAGCTGCCTCTGTGACCCAGATGGAAAGGAAGGAGAACCGTGTTCTCTCAGCAACTGTCTCACACTACAGACTCAGCCAGTGCACACTCCCATTCTTAATGTGATAGCTTCTTCTATGGCCCCAATACTTTTTTCCTCTTCATATCTGGTCATTTCTCACATTAACTATGAACTGAGACACAATTATAATGGGCAATATTCTCTCTCTCTCTCTCTCTCTCTCTCTCTCTCTCTCTCTCTGTGTGTGTGTGTGTGTGTGTGTGTGTGTGTGTGTGTGTGTGTGTGTTGTTTTACACAGAGCCTTGGCTTTACGTAGCCTTGGCTGGCTTGGAACTCACTATGCAGACCAAGTTGCACTCAGACACAGAGAGCTGCCTACCTTTGCCTCCTGAGGAATGTGCTAAGATCAAAGGTGTGTGCTGCCGTGCCTGGCCTTTTCCCTAGTCTGAGGACTGTGTGGCTCTATGGGACTCAAGAGAAGGAGAAGGGAGTGTTGCTGTAAGAGGTACAAGACCTCAAGATGCCATGAGAGGCCTTCTGTGTTTCTAGTTGTCCTCCACAGAAAAGTCATGGTCAATGTGCTAAGAAACGCACGCATACTGTACAGACCTGAGTCAAGGTTAACCATGCCCAGCCCTGAGTAGCAGAACCCATCAGACACATGAAAATTAACTTTCACCATTGTATGTGATGGCTTCAGGAATACTTGACCCTAAGCCAGTCTGAGCAAGTCGAAGGCAATTGTTTTATTTATAAGCCAGGAAGGTTCATAGATTTGTGTCTTGAATCCCTACCTGAGATCCTTCATCACCCCTTTCTCCTCTTCTTCCAGGAATCCCACTGTCACCCTAGAAAATGAAGACAGGAAAGCTCGAATTCTCATTTCTCTCCATGGGAGCCAGCTGAGGAGGGTGTGTCCTGTAGGAGGCAAGCATTGTACCTGTTCTCCATTTAGTCCATCAAGCCCATCTTCCCCGACTTCACCCTGCAGAGACAGATGTGATGAGAACACAGACACATCTGTCAGATACATCACAAACAAAAACAGCTTCAAGGGTTATGTGTTGAGGACCCGCCTCTTTGTTAGGTGATGCCTGGGTAATGTTGAAGATTAGTTTCAGTGATAGAAGCTGTCATAACAAACAAAGCCTGCCTGCAATGAGAGGCAGGGGTAAAATGTAAATCAAGACAACTCTGAGCTCACAGTACCCTAGTCAGAATGCTAAATATCAGCAAAATGATGGACAAAAAAACGCCAGGAGGGGATGATGGGAAAAAGAAGCCTCATTCACTGCTGCTGGGATTGCAGACTGCTGTAGTCACTATGAAAATCCCACATGGAGAACTATCAAAAGGCTAAAAGTAAAATATAGCACATGGCTCAGCTACACCACCTTGGGTAGGACTGGACATCATAGTCCACAGATACCAGCTCAGTCACGCTCATGGCTGCTCTATTCATAATAGCTAGGAAATGGAAACAACTTAAGTGTTCTTCAACTGACAAACTGATAGTGAAACTGTGGCACATACATACTACAGAATACTATTCCGCTAGAAAGACAAATGTCATCATGAACTGCAAAGGTAAATGACAGGACTAGCAAAGACAATCGTAAGTGAGGGAACCCAGATCCAGACAGGCAAACGCTGCATGTTCTCTCTCATTGGAGGCCCTCACTCCGAATTTTCAGATGTGAGTATATAAGCTGGAGTGACTCAGAAGCCAGAGACTAAAACGGGACATTGCCAGGACAGGGAGACTGGGGAGCAGCAGGAGAATAGCAGGGTCTAAGTGATCTGATTAGGGAAATGGGGGGAGGGGGCTCCTTAGGGAGGGGAGGAAGGTAAATACAGAAGGTGGGAGGAGGGCAAAGGGGAGAACTGATCACAAGGTACCCAATAGGGGAAATAGGCAAAGGGGAGGCTCTTTAAGAAGGGGTAGGGAAGAAAATCCAGAAGGAGAAGGGAAGTGGGTAAAATATCAATAAGGATGTCTGCTAAGGCAGTAAGGAATCAGATTATTACCTATTTACCAAAATGACCCTATAAAACATGTAATTTGGTGTATAAATATAAATAGATAGTTTTGGTAAACTTTTCTCATCTGGTCTGACAATGGTCTCTGCAAGAGCCAAAGACCACCTAAAAATAAACCCAATACCAGACATGAGAAGCCATCATTTGAATTGTTGGCCAGGAGACCCTCCAAACGTATAGCCTATTGCTTGTCCCACAGAGGTGGAAGGTAAGTCCCCATTGCTGAAGACTCCATCCATCTCAGACCCAGAGCCCAGAGACACAGAACTGAAATCGACCTGAATGCCACCTCCCTGAAGACTAGCCTTCATGGTTCCAGAAGGCACCATGTAAGCTTCCAAAGAAGGAAGACAACCAACTGTCCCTGCCAGCTATGATGCCCATGAACCACCATGACCAGCATGGCACGGATAGTCCTAAGGGTGCAGTAGTGACATGTACACCTTGGTGGTGAACCAACATCTCTGTAACTGTACTTCAGATCTGCTCAGCAAGAGTGAAAACATGGTACTTGAGACCTAGCCAGCCTCTCGGTGCTAATGAAGTCATGGATCTTGGTGGAAAACTCACAATTTTACTAACCTAGCAACTACCACACAACACTCTAAACACGTGTCCTCACGCCCCAGGTAAGTGTGCTCCTCACACCTCCCACATATCAAGGAAACTTCTCTTGTGGCAGCAGACAGAGGCCACTACAGAAAGTCACAACCAATCAAAATGCAGAGTTTGGGGGGCATAGTCATAACGGATACACCTACAAAACACCCCTGCACTTAAGGCCTAGGGAACACTGTGGGAGAAGAGAAGGGAGCATCGTGAGAGCCAGGAGATCATGGAGTTTGCTGTGAGATTGTGTCTCCCAGTAACATCAGAAGCTACGCTCATAAAATCTTGCCAACATGACAACGTAAACATGAATTAAACAGGGGTAACAGCAACACAAAGTCAGGATGAATGGAGAGAGCCCACAATCCTACACAAAGAACTATCGTCAACTAAGAATGCGAGCAGGAGAAATAGTGTTCCCCAGGGAAGAGCACAGCAACTGGGCATCCAGCACTAACTGGTCAACTCTGAGGACATATGTACAAGGAACGTTGTACAGACTGAGCAGGCTGCATTTACATACATGTACACATATACATGTAACAGCAATTAACCTAAAAAGAGGCCATGGACTTGAAAGAGAAAAAGGAGTATTATATGAGAAGATTTGGATGGAGGAAAGGGAAGAGAGAAATACTTTACTTATAGTCTCAAAAAAACAAAACAAAACAAAACAAAACAAAACAAAAATACCAAAACCCTAAATGAAATAGCTGATACTGAAGAAAAAAAAATCAAAGTTTTCTGGATAACTGAAGGATAAATAAAATACAGGGCCTGGTGCCATACCTCTTCTCCAATGAGTCCTCTGGTTCCCTGAAAACAGAAAGGATGGCAGTGAGTATAGGAAATGCAATGGGCTGCCAGGATGATATTACGGAGCGCCATGGGGGACTATTATAGAATCCTTACCTTCGGCCCTTTGGCTCCGAGGCATCCCTTCGTGCCTTGCTCTCCCGTTGGTCCAGAGGCTCCTCTTTCTCCCTGAGGAAAAGCAGAAAAGCATAAATCCAGATCACTGTGTGCTGGTACGATCTGGGATCTGGCCTGGACACTTGACAAGTTGTTTTGTTTTTAAGAAAACATCTGCCTGCTCATGACTTACATTCCAGGCCTCCAGCCTATGAAAACAAAGAATGGAAGTATATCAGATCTACAGTGATGACAACCCTTTGCTCTGGACGCCACCTGCATGCTGCCCGCATGGAGCTTCCCTTTCCCCAAGTGGCCACCACATTGCTCCCCTTTAATCTCCTTACCATGTGTGTTCACTCTGCCCTAGGCTAAGATTCAGGACTCTTTGCCCGGTCCCTATGACTTTAAGACTTTGACCCATGACCTGGGTCTGAGCATCACCCATGCTGCTGCCTGCTCCCACTCCTATGCTCACCCTCACTCACTGTCCATAGCTAGACACCAGCGAGTCTTCTCCAGGGGACGTCAGTAGTGTCCAGCCACACTGGCCACGTGCTATTCTGCCAACTTCCAATCCCAATCCTTAGACTGCGTTGCTGTTTTGAACACACGGGTCAGGTTCCCCTTGGCGGTAGAATAGGATTTCCCACACACTTCACCCAGAGGAACTCCTTGTTATCCTTCACGTGTCGGCCTAAGTGTTCTCCATTGTTTCGTAACCTTTTCTTCCCAGGATCAGCTCCAACTGGATTGGTCTTCAAGCCATTTGGTTCCTACTCTTGCTCAATACCATCAACTCCCCATGCCTCCAGCACAGCCATGTGTAGAACAGCTGGTCACAGTTTACTTGTTTGTCTTCTCACTAGTGTGGAAAGGTCCCTAAGGTAGGAGCAGGCTATCTTTGTTCTGTATATTTTTTTCTCATTTCTGGGGTGTTCACACTGCTAGCGAGCATACGTATTGGATAGGTACATATACATATACATATACATATACATATACATCATATACGTGTGTGTGTGTGTGTGTGTGTGTGTGTATGTGTAAACAATGAAGTGATCAGTAAGAAACTTACATATGTGTTGTCAAAAGAGTGCATGACTGGATGCATGGAAGGAAAAAAGGAAGAGAAGAAAGGGAGAAAAAGGGAGAGGGAAAGGAGGGAGGAAGGAGAGAGGGGAGGAGGGAGGGAAGAGGGAGGGAGATGAGAGGGGAGGAGGGGGCTGGAGAGGTGGCAGTTAAGAGCACTGACTGCGCTTCCAGAGGTCCTGAGTTCAATTCCCAGCAACCACATGGTGGCTCACAACCATCTGTAATGAGATCTTATGCCCTCTTTTGGAGTGACTGAAGAGAGTGACATTTTACTCACATACATAAAACAAATAAATATTTTTTAAAAAGTGGGGGGAAGGGAGGGAGGAGGAAGGAGGAAGGAAGGAAGAAGAAAGGGTTTCTGATAAATTATATGGTACATTGGCTTAATTACTAAATGACCTGGGCAAATGGCAGGGATGTGGCTCCTATGGCAGAGACACGACTTTTCACACCAAGTTCACTGTGTAGTGCAGGCGGGTAAACTAGAGCAAGGCGGTAGAGTGACGACCTCTGAGGAGAAATGCTTCCCAGGAAAGACCCAAGACACTGCATCTGAATCGCAGAGTCTGGCCTTTGTTTCCCTTATGTTTGTAGGGATAGGTGAGCTGTAAAGCGGCTTGACTTACAGCAACGCCCTCTTCTCCCAGGTAGCCTTCACTGCCTTTGAATCCTGGGGGTCCCTGGAAAAAAAAGAAAGAGGAGAAAACATGAGCACCCCAAAGCCTGGGAGATAAGAGTTCTCAGGGCAGATCCACCGCTTGGAGGTTAGACTTCATATGCACCGGAGAGTTTGAAAATGCCCCTGGCTTTTCCAAACCTCAAGCTAGCAGTGTTTATACAAACAACAAAAAAGGGGAATTTCCGCACAAGTATCCAGATATTCATGTGTACGCACGGGGGGTTGGGGGGACTGTGAGTGTGGATGTGTGAGTGCATGTGTGTGAACACGTGTGTGCATATGTATATGTGCATGTATGTGTGTGGGCAGTAGCTGGTATGTGTTTGCATGAATGTAAACACATATGTGTGCACACACGTGTACACCTGTGCTAGCACACTGACTGACCCTCACTGTCTTCAGGAATACCACAGAGTTGACATTCCTCTCTAGACAATATATTTGTTCTTAGCAGACTAGAATTATTTGCTTCTCATCAAAATAACCCTTTCTTTTTGGGTCCTACTGCTATACATAGAAAACCAGGCCACACACATTTCTTTCTATTCTGCTTTTTGATATATTTTTAGATTCTAGTATCCTCCTTCCATGAGGTCTAAGCGTTCCAGAAACAATTAATTCAAAGTTCTCTACAGGGGCACAGCTCTGGTGATGGGGGAGCGATATGGCATGGTCACAAATCCAACCCATATCACAGCAGCAATATTAAAATTATTAAATGTGTCCCATAGTGATTTTGTACATATGTGGATGTGTCCTGATCCCTGAAATAGCATTTTTATGCAAGGATAGATAAATGTTTCCTACTTAGGAAATATATGAATTAGTGTTATGAACAAGCAAAACAAACCTATCTGGCCCACGTCTGTATATATGTCTAGAGATGGCAACACTGTCACATTTGCTGCTATGGTAGAGTGGCCTGAGCTTGATTTGCAGCAGACTATATACAATATTGACTTGATTTGAACATCACTGCCAAGAGCCAAAGGGGACTCTGAAGTGTGTCACTGGTGTGGAGGAAGCTTTTACTCTTCAGCATGAGGGTCACTGGGTGTTCCTGCATTACCATTGCTGTTTGAAACTGGGCTCATCAAATGTCCCTGACGACTGTGTGTCTTAAAACCCCTTGAAGAACTTCCAGACAACTCTAATTTAGAAGACCAAGGAAAACAGCAACTATCTAATCTGACATGGGGAAAAGGGTGTTACGATAAACGGTCAGCTTCCTCCAGAGGCTCAGTCTAGCTGGCAAAACCTATTTCCACCTCAGCTCCTATCTGAAAGGCATGCTGCGGTTCAGATAGTGGGAGCTGTAAATCTGAGATAAAGTCACCTTTTTTCCTGCTGAGCCTGGATCCCCCATGGCGCCATCCCCTCCTGTGCACTTGCAGAGCAGACAGCAGCAGGTCCTTTCTGCAACGTTGATCTTGGGGGAACATAACGATAATTATTCAGTGGCATTGATTCCCAAATCCCACACATGAGCTCCACTGTGGGGTCCACAGTGGCAGAAGCCTTCTTATCATCCCTAAGAAGTCCACTCCCACTTTTGAGTCCTGCCGTCTACCCTGTGAGGAATTCCTGATCAACCCACAAGTGCTCCACCTCTGCAGATGGCCTCATTTCAGCCATGACCAGTTCACTAATTATTAACAAGGTTGTCTCTTGTCAACACACCTTGCCCTAGCTTTTGCTCATCGTTGATCACCCTACACATTCTGCCCCGCATGCTTTGTTCAGTACAATGAAGGCACGCTGTATTCTCATCGCTCCATTTGTAAAATCTCAGCTTGTTAGTAGTGTCATACTGTATACTCTGAAACACTGCTTGGAACAGTGTCCCCTGGAAGCACATTTAGAGAGTTCAGATGTGACTTTGGAAATGTCAGCTGCGTGCCAACATTTTAGAACCGTTTACTTCAGAGGGTGTGAGCATGAGAATATTCTCTTTATGTGATGTCCAAAACAAAACTATTATGTTTTAAAAATGTAAATTTCACTCTGGACTTAACTTTGACATCTCCTGAATAGCTAACACATTGCCATCTAATTAATTAATTAATTTTTGCAGATGACCCAGCCAATTCATTTTTAGGAAGATTCAGTTTGCAGTAAACGCTATACTTCATTTCTATAGGTAAAAAATAGCCCTTCATCAGAAAGTGTTCTGATGTTCTGAGTAAAGACTCTGTAAATTATGAACAAATCCCAAATCATTAGCCACTCATCGTAAAACCAGTAATGTGCCAAGACTCGTTAATGCTTATACTCAAGTTTGATTCTTTATAAATTTCTGAAATACCATGGTGAAGACACATCTTTTCTAGGTGTGAGATCGTAAAAACAGAACAAGAGCATCAGGGTCTGGCATAGTGGAGACAGCCCAAGAAAATCCCTCACTCATAAAGTCCACCAGCGAGGCCCGGTGTCTAGCTCCTCCCCCACACTCCTAGCATGCTTTGTTTCTCTGCTTGAATTCCGCAGTAAATGGGCTGTCATTCACAGGCAGTGCAGGAGGGAAAGTACACTTTGAACATCAGAGGCACCATGAGCTGTGATGCTCAGAGCCAACCTGCTGGCCCAGGGAACAGCCCGGGCCTGTCCGTAACTCAGGCTCGTCTTGGTACACTGGACCAAGTACACTGGTACACTGGACTCACAGGTTGATCTGACCAGCACAGGAGGTGCTGTTTAAGTGCTTTCTTATTTTCCTCTTTATTCTTCCTTTTGCTACTTCTTTTGTCCCAAGAGTATCTGTCAAACACGCTTTAACCCACTATACTATACAATCATGTCCTTAGACTGTTCACTAAATTCATAAAGGCCCATCTCATCTTTATTTGATGATAAATACAAGGTCAGTATTAGTTCAAATCCATACTCATCAATATTAAACCTGTATGCAAGATAACCAAAGGCTTAAACGTCTAGAGCTAAGCCTCCAGCCCAGTGGTGGGGCATTTGCTTAAACCCTCCAGCCTTTTTCTGAGTCACTTACCAGTTGCTTTGACAGCTGACTCCCAAGGTCCCTCATTCCAATTGTGAACTGTGTTCTGTACTCAAATCCTTTCCCAAATTCAATGTAGAGAAGGTCAGCCAGGTCACTGGAATCGGCAGCTCCATCCACAGCAATGGTTATGAGGGCGTTCAGGCCTGTTCAACACATTCTCCGGGTCAAGTGGGCTTGGGTCTCTTCAATCATTCAGCATACTTAAACTACTAGCCTAAGCAGACAGCTGCTTTCTATGGTCTATGTCCTCTACTCTCATGATGCAATGCTAGTAAATAATAGCACAATACCAGGTGAATTAAACGACGGGTGCAACGGCACGATTTCGGAGCTTATTGAATGAAGGGACTCAGGGAATTCACCAAAGGTCCATCCACTGCTTGCGGAAGGAAGTATCACGGAATCCACACGTCAAGAAAGTGAATACTCTACTTTTTTTTTAAACCCTTTGTGGAAGGTTATTAAAGCCACAATGTCAGAATCACCTAGGAGCTTTCTCAGAGATACAGACTTTCCTGAGATAGACACCCATATTGACTGGCATCTTTCAATAAAATAAAGAATGGCACGGGAAGATGATCAAGTGATAAATGAAACAGGGGGATCTTGGGCCTTAATCCACATCTACTGAATCTGAATGTGTATTTGAACAACCCTCCCAGGCAGAGCAGTTGCCTAGTGTGTGTGATGTCTGGATCCAAGTCCTAGCTTTGTGGACAGAAACAAATGTATAAACAGAAACGGAAATGTGTGTCTAAGGAGGGGAGAGATGACTCAGCAGTTTAGAGCACTGGCTGCTCTTGCAGAGGACCTGGGTTTGGTTCCCAGCACCTACATGGTGCCTCAACACCACCTATTCCTCTTCTGGTCCCTGAAGGCCCCTGCACACATGTGGTTCACATAAACTAAAAACAGGCACACACACAAATACAAGAAAGGTAGGGGCTTTCAATGACCTCATAAGGAATTGTTGTTCCAGTTGTAAATTTAAGTGGAAACAAATGTTAATCTCTGAGAGCAGTGCCGGGTGGTGGTGGCGCACACCTTTAATCCCCACACTTGGGAGGCAGAGGCAGGCAGATTTCTGAGTTCGAGGCCAGCCTGGTCTACCGAGTGAGTTCCAGGACAGCCAGGACTACACAGAGAAACCCTGTCTCGAAAAACCAAAAAACAAAACAAAACAAAAAAAAAAAAAACAAAATCTCTGAGAGCAGCACCTCATATATTTATAGATCAGAATATCTCAAATAAACGTGGCAGCTGAGGGTTTTGAAAACTAAGTATTAAGAAGCCCTGGCAATCATCCTACATAACTGTGGTGTGCCTGGAAGACAGTTAAATGATTTACACGCATTATCTTATTCGTACCCTATTAGGCACACAGATATGACTCAAATCATATTTTACTTTACAGATAAGAGAACTGAGGCTCAGAGAACTGAGACTCTTGACTTACTGGTCTTCTTAGTCTTTCATCCAGAGTCTAGTTCCAAAGCCTTACACTCAAGGACACTTTAGCAAAAACATACAGAAGACAAAGTCATGGGACCAAGGGCAACCCTGCACTTTCTCATCCTCCTCCAAATGCATGTGACACAATCTGGATGGGAGTTGGGGACCTAAATACCAAAGCAGATAAGGAAATATTCAAGGGCTTTCCCAGTGTCAAGGTCCCTTCTTAGGTAAGTTTGAACAATGTGGTTTGAATGAAGAGAATAAGGGAGAGAGGTTGGATGATGGAGAGTAGCTATTATTGGAGGAGAGGCTGATACAGTGGTTAATTGAAAGAAAAAAAGGAAGAAAGATTTAAATCAGACAGCCAGCTTGTTTTGGTTTGCCTTTTCTGGTGTTAGTCCTGTAAAATTCCTGCCCTGTCCCAGACAAACGAGAATAACCAGCCAGTCACCCTTCTAAACTAAGTAGTGGGAAAGAGAAGAATGTGTCTGTAGGTGGGCTAGGACAGCAGTGCTATGCAGCTGAGTTAGGCTTTACCGACCAGGAAGGCATGATTCTGGATCTATTAATAAAAGAAAAGTATTGTCACATCTGTTTGTCTTTATAAACTTCAGGAAGTATGAAAATGTGAGCGTTACAAGATCCGTGGGATCCTGACATGTAGGAAATATGCATAGAACTATTATTTATGGGTATGATTCTCAGAATTGGAGCATTCAGTCATGCTCCCTCCAGACTCGTTCACTACGTGAGTCACAGTCTTCAGTGTAAGGTCTTCAGCTGCTAAAAGTGAATCAAGGAAGGAAAACCTTCAAAAGTGGTGAGAAGACAGAACCACTTTATGAGGAAATTCCAGGGCATTTGACTTTTAAAACTCAACAAATTCAACTCCAATCTACATGCATAAATTATATAGAGCTACACACTTTCCTTTCACACACTTTACATCAGTTCCTCTCTCCTCTCATCTTGTTGCATGTTGACTGCCTACTCTTTATGATAATACGTGATCTTGAACTAAAGCAGCCTCCTAGGTCACTACATCATCAATGAATATATATATATATATCATACAAACATATATAATATACACATACACATACATATACATATATGAAACATCCAGGAGCAGGGGTACTTCTTGTCCATGTTGAGATCTATGTGGTGCTTCTCAAAGGATACTACTGTCATCACTCCTTTATCCCTTTCTCAAAGATTCTAAATTTCTGAGGAATATACACACACACACACACACACACACACACACACACACACACACACGCATGCACACGCACATACACATACGTCTATCTTCTGCAATTGATATGGATAAAGAATGCTCTTAGAACTCTAGATGTTCCAAAATGCTTCCTAGAAGACACTTTAACACCATGGGCAAGAAATAATATTCCCCCCCACCCCACACACACACACACACACACACACACACACACACACGGGGATGAAACAATTAAAATCTTGAGGATGACAACAAAATTGTCCTCTCAAACCAGGTGCCTCAAAGTCTCATCCTCAATGTTAATTAAAATCTGTTTAGAGTTCATAAACAAACAAAACAAAAAAACAAAAAACAAATAACAAGACTTGATAGAGTAAAGAGAAGGCAGCTTCAGCCAATAAAGGATTAAATAAAAGCCTTCACTATATGGCTGTAAATCCAGAGAACTCTGCAATTTGTTTGAAGTTAAGGAGAGAACTCAGCAGAAAACACAGATTCTGGAGAGGCAGGTGTGCTAGAGCAGGCTCCCAGAAGCGGGGCCTAAGGTAAGGGTTTAGACACACACAATGTGTTGAAAAAGCCTCAGAAGAAAGAGGGTGAAGGAAAGAGGGTGAGGCAGGACATGAGTGATCCCCAAGCTTTGAACTTGACCTCAGAGAGTTCTGGAGCATAAATCACAGCCCTGGTGTCATTTGAGACTAAGAACCGATTCTTTGTACTGCCTAGGGGGTGAAGTGGGAATTAACTTTCCACTGGTAATTCTTCATAGAACACATAGCTCTGAGTGACTGGTAGGTGGGTGATCCTGCCCCAGAGGAGCTGTGGATGGGAGAGCAGCAGTACCTACTTACGGGAGACTGGTCCCACTCTAGTCAAGTAAGAACACGTGGTTGCTTTTTGCCTCTACTGACCTATATTTTAATTGGACCCAATAACAAGTCAGACTGGCTGGTTCTAAAAGCCAGATGCCTGGCTCCAGAGCTTTGAGGCTGCATAAGCATGATTGGTCCTTCTGTGCTCTGAAGGAAGGAACTAATTATAAAACCCCAACACCCGAGGCAACTTGTCAAAAACAAAACAAAACAAAAAAACAAACAAACAAAAAAAAAACCATGCTTACAAGCCTGGAAATGGTTAGTGTTAGAAGTAGTCTTCCAATGATCATGTTTCTTGGTCAAGGAGATTCTTCCTATTCACTCGCATGTGACAGAGTAGCAATGCTAAACAAGGCAGGTTGAGACAGAAGACACACCCTCCAGGAAAGGTTTGGAAGAGCAGATTCTAAGAGAAGGTGAAGCAGTGGCCATAGTCTATGTCCTCTTTTAGACACATGGTCCAGGTGAGAGACCAAAGTGTTCTCAGAGGACTTTTGCTCTACTGAGTTCATACAGCAGAGAAAGACTGGGGTCAACTGGGGTAAGAAATTCAGGGGTCAGTTAGGTACCTGGAAATAACACAGCCAGAGTTGACTTCTGAGAGTATAAAATAAGCAGCCAGGCATAGTGGTTCATGTCTGTGATCCCAATACCCAAGAGGCTGAAAGAGGACTGCCCTGAGTTTGAGACCCATTTGGGTTACCTAGGAAGCTCCAGGATAGCCTGGTCTACGAAGTAAAACCCTACCTACATAAATCAGTAAACACTTAACCCTGTTCCTTTCCTTCCCCGAGTTCAGTACCTTCCTTTCTGAGTTCATCAGACTTCTGTTCAAGTTTCTCAACGCCATCATCCAATCCATCTGAAAATAGAAGGACCACCTAGGGTAGGTTTTAGAAAAATGAGGGGAAAAAAAAGTTAGCAACAAGGTCACTGAAAACCACAGACCAACACACAAACTAAAGCCATGTTACCTTCCCTCGAGCAGCGGACTTATTCTGAAACGTATCCCACAGAGAACTCAGCAGGTTTGCGTTGAGGTGAGATGGGCCGTTCACTGTCACACCCTGTAGGCTGTTCAGTATGTTCTCACTGTAGATCTCAAACTTGGATGGGTATCTTTCCATAGCGTTTGTCACTTGAAAAGCTATGCTCACCTGAGTCTCTGTGCCCACCTCACAGCTTACCCCATTGAGGGAGCTGATGGCACGTAAGAGATCTTGAAGGTAGGTTCCCATCCAAGGCTGACCTTCGAGCAAAGTCTGCCCTCTCTGCTGACTTGAGATATCAAATCCAACCACAACATCCACAAAACAATCTAGGATTCAAGGGGAAAGCAAATCTTGTTAGATTAACACCACACTAATGTGAATCTGATGCATGTGTAAGTCTAGGGACCAAGAAGTCTTATTTCCATCCTAGCCAGAAAGTAGAAAGCAGGGGAAACACAGATCAGGAAAGAGCCACACACCCACTTTTCTATAAGCTGTAGAAGCGTAAACTTTTTTTTTTCAGCTGGCATAAAATCTGGACTATTCTCTGACAGCTAAAGTGTTAAATGATTCTATTCTAGCCATTACAAACACACTGTAATATATTCTGTCTCTAAAGTATCCCTGAGGCACCTTGTGGATGTGGTAATATTCTAAAACACATTCATATAGCACTGCTTAGCAACTGAGGCCATTGACAAAGGTTAAATTATAATAGAAGTGAGAGAAAGTAAAAACATTTGAACAGAGAAAAGTAATTTAGAACCAAAGAGTCACAGAAGTTTTGATCAATTTTCTTTCTAGAAGCATGAGTCAATTTGGATTGCCATTAACATCCACCCAGAGAGAAAGTCAATGTTAAAAATAAAAATCGTTTAGATCTTGCTTTAAGTCCTACGGGTGAAGAAGAGACTGATAATCCAATTATCCAGCTTGTCCATGTCAAAGATGGTATCACCTTTGGGATCCCAGCCAGTTGGGGAGCAAGACACTGCCATCCAGGTTTCTGGAGACTTAGAGGAGAGATATGTAGCATTTAAAGGTCTTTGCTGTTGCCTTATGAACTCCAGGGAAGTTTCAGCATTGAAGACATTTGGATGGGCTTGATATTTTAAGTTGAGTGCCCTAAAGGCAGATAATTCGAAAAGGATAAAAATCTTACAGCACACACGCTCTTCTTTCAAGAATGTCTAAGCGGCTAAACTCACTCCGACCTTAGCCTGCCTTCTCAACACACGTGACTTGCTTGGTAAAATAAAAAGAAATGCTTGGCTTAGATCAGCAGTTTTCAGACCGTGTGTGTGTGTGTGTGTGTGTGTGTGTGTGTGTGTTTGTTCATGTGTGTCCGTGTGTGTCTATGTGTTTATCTGAGTGTCTGTCTATGTCTCTGAGTTTGTGTGTATGTGTCTGTGTGTGTACAGGGATGCCTCTTCATGAAATCTTCCACACGTTGATCAGTTGGATATTTTTAAGTCTCTGAAGTAACATCAACAACAAACCCAAATTCAATGCTTAAAACAAAGGTTGGTGGCTTGAGTCTTTTTTAAAGACAAGATCTGAGTGTGGAACAAGGAAAGCCTTACTTGCTCACCAATTTCACCCAGAGATTTAATGTCAAAAGTCTAGAAGGCCAGCCTTCTACTTTGCTGTCTTTGACCCTCTTCTTGGCTACTCAGAAATAGAAATGGAGGCAGAGAAAGAAAGCATCAGAAAATCCATCTTTTCTAGAACATTTGTGTCCACTTCTCCTTAGACTAATAGTACTTTAACCCATCAACAGAAAACCAGGTGACAAAGTCACCCCACTGCCAATTTGGAATGGCATACACACCAGCAAAGGCATTGTAACGACACCAACAGACCCTGGAATTGTTCCCTACAGAGATGGAGACTTTAAAATATTTCATCTAGATGCCCAAAACACAATCTAAATTCCTCATGTTTAACTAAAGTTGACAAATGATTCCACAATATGATCAAAGGGAGACAAGTTGGTAAGGAAGCCCAGGCTAGCAGATACATGCCTAAGTGCAGTGCCAGACAAAGTGAAGCTGGAAAGAGAGATTGTGCTTTGGCCCTGAAGGCTCTAAGGACAGATGTGTCTGAGAAAGTTGGAGAACTCAAGGCTGTGCTTCATAGGGCATCTGCCAGTGGTGATTCAAATCCACTGGAGGCAGGAGTAGTTTGAGAAGTGAGCCAGGACGAAGGATAAGGTTGATTTTCAAACAGAGGTCGTGAAAAATTAAACTAGGGTCATGGGGCTGAGAATTGGGAAGGAGCCATAAAAGCAAAGGAAATTAGGAAAGCAGCCACAGAGACAACAGGGTGGGGTGGGGTGGGGAGGGGACAGCAAAGAGAAGCATGCTGCCCAAGGAGGCGGTCTTCCAACGGCCACGTGGAGATCAGGGCAGAGCTTGGAGGTAGGGAGGCAGGAGCTTCAGTCCTCCTGTATTGGGCAAATCTCTTACCCTCTTGGAAGATTACTTTCTTTGACCACAAAACTGGAGAGCTTATATGTCTCAAAATAAAAATACAAAGCAGCAGATTGGATGAGACAGGACCTGCCCTGCCATAATTGTCTGACCGTTTTATTTGTAAAGGTCTTTAGAATTGATGGTAGTGTATTCTCAGTATTAATACTGAGGAGTCCCAGGAGCCAGAGGGGTGAAGGACAGATGTAGCAGGATACTCGTTCTGCTACATTGTATTGGCAGTGGAGCTCAGTGATCAGGCAGTAGAAGAGGAGGTGGAGCTGGGAGAGAAAGAGAGGAAGGGGAGGGGAGAAAGAGAGGAAGGGGAGGAGAAGAAGGAGGCCATTAGCCATGGAGAACCTCAGAAGGGTCGAAAGCTGTCCTGGGTAGCAACTTCTTATCAAAAGGTTAGATATTGGGTAACAACTCTAATTGTGTGAGCATCTTGTTAATTGAGTGTTTCTAAATATATAAATCCTTTAGATAATCATTAAACTTTAAGAGTCTCATTTCTACTGGGTACTGCGAGGATGGCAGATATTGTCTGGGGTTCAGCTGAGCTTTGTGGCAGAGCCATCCCCATGCTGGCTGGCGTCATGGGCCTAGTTGTGGCACGCTTGACCTCTGGCCTCTCTAGCTGTGGTGCACATGGCTTCTGGCCACTTATAGTGCGGAACATGGTGACCAGAGCTAAGCAGAGCTACCCCACCAAATATCTCCCTCTACAGACAGCAGAAAGCAGTCCACAGAATCAACTAAGCAGGGCTCCTAGTAGATCACAGAGACCAAAAGAGCAACCAGGGAGCCCACATGGGTCTGCACCAGGCCCTCTGCATACATGCTGTGGTTGTTTAGTTTGGGAATTTTGTGGGAGTGGGGCTATCTGACTCTTCTGCCTGCTTGTGGGATCTTTTTCCTTCTCCTGGGTTGCCTCATCCAGCCTTGATATGAGGATTTATCCCTAGTCTTATTGAATATGGTTATGCTGTTTTGGGGTTGATATTTCTGGGAGGGGGGATATCTCTTCTTTTTCTGAAGAGAAATGGAGGAGTGGATCTGGGGGAGAGGGGAGGTAGGGGGACTGGGAGGAGAGGAGTGAGGGGAGTCTGTGGTCAGAATATAACATGAGAGAATAATAAATTAAAAGAAGAGAAAAAGGAATAGCGTTGAGGGCCCTTAAGGTGGCTCAGTGGGAAGGTTACTTCTGCCAAGCCTGAGAATCCAAGTTCAATTCCCACAACCCATATAGGAGAAGGAGACAAATGACTTTTGCTGTCCTCTCCTCCACAGGCTTGCTGTGGGATGTGTGACTCACAATACATAAATAAAGTCAGGGGAAAAATATCAAGAAACACTGTTGACAGACTGAGGTACATCAATGAGATTGGTTGGCTGTGGTCCTGAAGAAAATATCTCAGTGAGAAAAGTGGACTGGTTGGCAGTTGTTGAGTGAAGGAGAAAAAGACATTTATATGGGGCATTTTCACATAGCTGCTAATGCTTTGAGTCCTTGTGCATGGTAGTGGGGTGGGACTTAAGCACGGTCAGGCTTTATGTGGGAAAACTAAGTCTGGAATGGTAATTGTGTTTCAAACATTTGGCACATTTTATTCACAAGTAGATCAGATGGGGCTGGGGTATGGCCCAGTGGTATTTCCCTGGCATGCATGCAGTCAATCCCCTGTATCCAAAACCAAATGGGAACACCAACCAACCAAGAAGCCAAAAAAGTGTACAGATCAAAGCCTTGTTAACTTTAAAACACACCAATTCGCTGTCTGATCCCTGTGGTTGGGAGGATCTTATCATTTCAGAAGGGACATCCCATAATATACTTGTGCTTCCCCTTGAAGCTTTATCAGAGCACATTCCAGACTCCTCAGTCTTCAGCTCACAGCTTGGTTACAAAAAAGCCTTACATTCTTGTTTGCTGGACTAATGACTTTGAGTTTATCTTTAAAAGCACTACTTGATCTTTTTGTATTCATGATGGTTTCCTTAATTTAAAAGAAATTTAAAATATTTATTTATTTATGGGGCACCACATGGGGATGAGGTCAGAGGATAACTTGCAGCAGCCATTTTTCTCCTTGCACCATGTGGGTTCCAGAATGGAGCTCAGTTGTCAGGGTTGGGGGCAAGTGCCCCTCCTGGCTGAGCCATCTCGTTGTCATAGCAACTGCTTCTTTTAAAAATAGCTCACTACTTGGAGTTAATATTCCCATTTTTTTTTTAAAGAAAAAAACTTTCTCAAGCACTCAAGTAGAAATTAAACTGTTCTAAGATAATTTTCAACTTAATAATTTAAAATCAGTATCTCTTGTGAAATAGAAAATTAATGTCGAGGATTTGGCTGGAGTGACCAGACACATTCCAAAGTTGGAACAAGGTCTAAAGCAAGATTGCAGAAAGACAGTGGCCCCTAACCAACCTCATGACATTCAACCTTTGACCCACCCTTTGGGTTCTTACAAAAGATGGGAGACTGGAGCTTGGGAAAGTACACTCGGAGAGAGCTATGGATGTACTTTGAGCTTCCTCACATACGAGAAGCAATTTCTTCTTTAGTTCAAGAGGAAGGGGCTTCACTTCCTTTTGAAGCTACTTGAAACCAAGTATCTTCAAGTAACTCGAAAAAGTAGCTTTGAGTTAACTTAAATTGAGTTAACTGGGAATTGGAAGAGTGAGACCCGGGTTGCATGTGCTTCCTGCGAAAGGGGAGCCCATTTCCAGGACTGTGAATCCTAGTGTTTATGGGAACAGCTGGACTGACTGCTGTGGCCCATGGAACTGCTATAAATAAGCAACAAAAGAAACTGTTTCAGGGTCCAAGAGAAGGGGCAGACACCATCCAGAATCCACTATTGCTTCTCAAAGGAGCATCAGTGGACACATTCTCCTAAAAATTGGCTTTATAGGGATACAGGTGGCGAGATATAGGATGGAAGATCTGAAAGGATGCTCCCACTCCAGGACTCGGCAATGGGTGTGGGCCACTGTCAGACCAGAGTCTGACCAGTACCTTCGAGTGAAACACTTTGTTCCTCTCACCTGTCTCTTTTCCCTGGAACATTCGAGAATGGCCAGAGACCAGCATCAGCAAGAGAGGAGGGACAAGGCTGGAGAAAAGGGGTAGTGTGAAAGTAAAGAACAAGAACAGTGGGGAAATGTCAACCACGTGTGGCCTTGTCATTTGCAACAGGTGAGCAGCTCACTGAAGACTGGAAAAGTAAAATAACCTTGGATGGAGCTTAATGATTCTAGGGTTTCAGCGGAGTACACATATCACCAAGAAGAGGCTCACTCCTTCCAGTGAGGTGGCTAAGGGTAGATCTAGCCCTTAGGAATGCATTTAATGAGTTGGTGGTAGGCAAAAAACAGAGAGTGTCATGGCTGGTCTTACCCATCAACTTGACTACATCTAGAATTGACGAAAACTCAAGCTGCTGGGCATAGGAGATTTTTTTTTCTTAACTGAATCATTTGAAGTAGGAAGACCCACTTTTAACTCCAGCCTTTTGAGGTAGAAGGAACCACTGGGCCACACCTTCTGGAGGCAGCCTAGATACAGAACATGGAAGAAGTCTCTCTCTCTCTCTCTCTCTCTCTCTCTCTCTCTCTCTCTCTCTCT
>JANHMN010000020.1:4206174-4218933 GCA_030674055.1 Rhabdomys pumilio | reverse complement strand
ACATGTACCTAGAGGCCAGAGGACAACCTCTGGTGTGATTTATTCCCTTGGGTGCCACAGACATTTTTTGAGACAGAGTCTCACATAGCCTGGAACTAATTTACAAGGCTAGGCTGACTTGCCAGCAAGCCCCAAGGATTGTCCTGTCACTATCTCTCCAGGCCTGGGATTGCAACCATGCATCACCACATCTGGCTGTTTAACATAGGTCCTGGGGGGAGGTGTCAAACTCAAATCCTTGTGATTGCACACAAGAACTTCACTGACTGAGCTCTCCAGGCCTCAAATGTGGCCATTCTTAAGAAAATAATTACTAACTTCTGTGGTAAAGTTTCAAAGGTATAGGCATAGAGATGCTCCCACCCCACCCATGTGGGATCATGGTTTACACTGTAGGCCTATTGCCAGGCAACCAAACTCCATCAGACAGCTCATCTTCTCTATGACATATTCTTCAATCTCAGAAAGCAGCTAGATTGTGAACAATGGCCTCTCTCTCTCTCCCTCTTGCATCTTCTAAAGTCAGGCATCTCTATTCACAGAAGAGCCATGCTCCCCCAGGGAGACAGTGCAAATAGAAGCCACGGGGTCTCTGTTTCTCTTTCTCGTTCCACGGTTCACAAAACACACACACTTCATATCTGTGAAAAAGTTCAAATTGAAATCCAGAGGCACAAATCTAAATTCTCCCTGCAGCCCCCCGGGGGAGGTAAACAGCCAGAGGAAAATGTCAGTGAAGGCAGTGGGGAAATCAAAATGAAGAACTCAATACTCACTGCTCTCACCACCTGAGGTACAGATGTTACGAACGATCCTTTTCTTCACCTTTTTTAGCTCGTCGAAATTATCCACTGTCAATTTTTTCTCTGCTGTTCCCGTGATCTGGATCAGCTGCTGGTCATCCACGTCCCCGATACCCACTGAATAGATGTCCACACCTTTGTGTCTCAGCTCCTCAGCGGCCTGAGCTACCTCGTCTTGGGACCGGCCATCTGTGAGGACCAGCAGCACCTGAGGGGTACCTGCATTGATCCTGCTGCCTGTGTCTGGCTGAAAGTAATGCTTCACCTTCCTGAGGGCTTCTCCAATGTGGGTGTATCCAAAGATCTGCTGGATGCCCTCAATCTGTGTGGATATCTCCCTCTCCCCTGTGAATGTCCCCAGCAGAAACTCTGACCTGTAGCTGTCACTGAACTGTGCCACTCCTACACGGACTCTGTTGAGGCTGACATCGAAGTCTTGAACGACCGATGCCAAAAACTCCTTCATCTTCTGGAAGTCATCCTGATGGATGCTGTTTGAACCATCCATGAGGAATACAAGGTCAACCTTTTCAATTTCACAATCTACAGAGAGGAAAGGAAATGAGATAAGACCAGGCAACTATTCTTTAACCTGCCAGGAATAAATTAAACATCTGCATCTCTACCGGACGAGTAGCTTGAAAGTGGTTTCTTATCTCATACTACTCAGTGGTCACATTAATTGGAGAATAAATAAACACAAATGGTCCTTTCATACAGGCAGCGGGAGTCATGCACCATCAACCCATCCTTGTCCTGTTTCTCTT
Source organism: Rhabdomys pumilio (assembly GCA_030674055.1). NCBI lineage: Eukaryota > Metazoa > Chordata > Mammalia > Rodentia > Muridae > Rhabdomys > Rhabdomys pumilio. The sequence continues at coordinate 4,217,363 of JANHMN010000020.1, read as the reverse complement.
GGCTCTGTCCGTTTGGTGGTCCACCATTTTCTGGTTTGACATGCCAGAGGACGGACTGACAACTGTTTTACACAAGAGCTAATCTCAGCATCCGCAGTCATGTCCTAACCTTTCCAGAAGGCAGGGACAGTAGTAGCACAGCAAACAACATTAACACGTATCCACATAGAGATTCAAATAGAAGCGGACACTCTCTATGATTGACTTGGCTTCTCTGGTCCAGTTGGTCCAATAATTTTTTTTTCTGGTCTATTAGGGAAATTTGTTAAGAGCATGCTTTCAGTTCTCCATCTGACCTTCCTCTTCTATCAGCTTCCCCTCTCTGGTGTATGTAGACAAAAATACCAGCTTAAGAAAAAAAGTGTTTGTAAGCACATAATTCGATACAGTCAGAGGTAATTCTATTTCATTATTGTAGCAAATTCAAAACCAACAGAACAAGGGAGGTTGGTGCCAATAGACAAGGCATGCCTAGCACACACTCGTCCGTGTCCTTTAACTTTACCCTAAGCCCTGTCACCGAAACTCCAGGGTTCCCAACACTGACCCAACTTAATTTTTTAAATTACATGTCTGTGTATGTGCACATGTGGTGTGTGTGTGTGTGTGTGTGTGTGTGTGTGTGTGTGTGTGTGTGTGTGTGGTGTGTAAGATGTGTGTACATTAGTGCATAGGTGTGTGTGTATGTACACCCATTCATAAAGGCCAGAGGGGGCATCTGGTGTTCTTTCGTTCCTTATGACAGAGTCTCACAGAAATTGGAGCTAGGCTGGTGCCAGTGAGCACCAGTGACCCTCCTGTCTCAGCTCCCCCATGGAGCTAGGCTTACAGGCACAACTGGCTTTTTACATGGGGCTGGGTTCTCACACTTGCTCGGTAGAGGCAGTGTTCTCACTCTGTAAGCACCTCTTCAGCCTCAGGCTAATTCTCAGTGTAGTTTCAGGAAAGGTTAAAGGTGGCAGATTTCCTGCAGTCGGGATAAGGGGGAGGAAAGCAGATATGGCAAACAAGCCTTTAGGAATCGATGACCTCCTCACACTGCTCTGCTCCTGGCTCATACTTGGCAGCCTTTCTTGCTTCATGGGGGACATTTCAGTCAAAGGGTGCAGTTGTCAACTTGCACGGAGGAGAGAAGGACAGGTAAAATTTTAGGCATTGGCCAACAAAGGAAACTAGGATTGGTCCTCATTCCTAGTAACAAACAGAAGCTGTTAGTTTGCCAGAGAAAAAGCTAGTGGATACTTCCCAAGGAGGTAATGCTCACAACAAGCAAACAAGACAAAACCAGAAAACCTGAATCATTTTGAAAAAGAACTGCACCCACAGGTTGGAATAGTGGACCAACAGTGATTGCTCTAATACAAATATTTTATTTCTTCTTATTTTTTAGAACACAAAATTGCTTACATGTTTTCCCACCAGCTAGTCCTCCTTTTTGGAAAGCAAATTCTGTCTCTTCCTGAGAAAGACTGTGAGGGTTTGTATATGTTTGGCCCAGGGAGTGGCACTATTAGGAGGTGTAGGCTTGTTGGAGTAGACATATTACTGTCGGCATGGGCTTTAATACCTTCATCCTAGCTGCCTGGAAGTCAGTCTCCTGCTAGCTGCCTTCAGAACAAGAGGTGGAACTCTCAGCTCCTCCAGCCCTATGCCTGCCTAGATGCTCCATGCTCCTGCTTTGATAATAATGGACTGAATTTCTGAACCTATAAGCCAGCCCCAATTAAATGTCATCCTTATAAGAGTTGCCTTGGTCATGGTATCTGTTCACAATAGTAAAACCCTAACTAAGTAGGAAAAAATGTCTATGAATTGTCTTTTACTTTGGGGGTTAGGGAGGAGGTGAGCAGGGTCACACTACATAGGAGGTCTAGCCTGGAACTCAGAGTGCAGTCTAGGATGGCCTTAAACTGCCCAAGCCTCCTCCGAGTGCTGGGATTATAGGTATGTAGCACCATGTCTAGCAAGATAAAAGTGTAAAGTGGCAGTTGAATGAGCAATGGATGAGTGTGCACACACGCACCCACACTTACACCATCTCTACCTGCCTGAAAGGAAAGATAAACACAGCAGGGCCAGCTGCCCTCTCTCACAGTCCTCAGAGCCCCGACTGGAGCGTTTAATACCTAAGTCTGCATTTTTGGTGAATTTGTTTGGTCTGGAGGAAAGAATGACTTCAGGCCATGGTGTTGGCCTTTAGGGGAAGACAGTGTGACTTTTGGGAGAAAGGCATCTAAATGGACCTATGGCCTAATAAAGCCTTTTCAAAACCAGCAGAGTTCCAGTGATAGAAGAGCCCAGGTGGGAGGGAGGAGAAGTTTCAAAAGTTTTTCTGTTGGGGAGGAAGAAGGCAAAAAAAAAGAAAAAAGAAAAAAAAATCCTTGAAAGCCTGTTTTACTCTGGGATCCTACAAGTGGGAAAGCCACTTCATAATGTTGGCTCCTTCTCTCCTCCCAGGAAAATGTATTCTCAAACGTTGGTTAGTATCTTACTCATTTAGACACACACACCCCGACTTTTTTAATAATTAGGAAAAACTTAACTGACAGGCCTTACCGACTTTTGAAGAGTTACAGACACTGTCTGACACATCAGAAAATATCCCCTTCAGGCCTCCAAAGGTCTCGACAAAGTAGTACTTGTCACTCGACCCTGCCATGGCCAAGAGCTCCCAGCTATTGGCACCAGCAATCCCCACAGCCAGGACAAGAATGCCTTTGTCCCTCAGGGCCTTGGCGGTGGCATTGAGCTTCTCTGCATCATGAGACTCTCCATCGGTAATCACAATGAGGACTTGGGGGACTCCCTTGTGCAGACGGCTGCCCCGGGCTTCGGTGAACATGTGATCGGAGAAGGCCAGGGCCTCAGCAGTGTAAGTATTTCCACCTATAGGTTGGTCATTCTGGAGCACTGAAATCACCTCCAGCTTTGTGCCTAGCTCATCCAGGTAGAACAGCACTTCTGGGTCATCAGCATACTTCAGAGCTCCAAACCGGACCTGATTCTTGCCCACGTCAGCTTTTTTCACCAAGCCAATCATGAAGTCCTTCATGATATTATACTCCTGATAGTCAATGCTGCCGGAGCTATCGATGACAAACACCACATCCAAAACTTCAATCCGCTTGCATTCTGAAAAGGAAGGAAAGCAAACATGAGATTCAGTGTGGGAAGCTCCCCAACTTCCGTTTATAACGGATGGCAGTTTCTCTCTGTAGGAACACGCTATGTGTCAGATTTTTAACTCTCCGGATAACAGATACCTGGCTCTAGTGTGCTGGTGGTACTTAGCAATGTTCAAGTGAGATTTCAGAACAAGGTAAGCATGGAGTGAAACCTAGCACAAAGGTAGGAGAGGGAATGGCCAGCATAAGGCCGGCAGGACTACAACCTCCATCTTTAGACTGAAAAGGAGAAAACCCTAATTTGTATAAAATTTCCATATTACTGGTACCTTCCATATATGCTTCTATTTATACAAGTTTATTTTTTAAGTTATTAGGATCTTGAGCTTTTATTAGTATCCCATAAGGAAATAACAAAACAATGACAACCACAAAAATTTGATAACACTACGTTTTTATCATGGTTCTATGTTGACTGATATCTGAGCCTACATTTTTCCTTTTTGACTTTCTTGAAACATTTACTTCCATTATTAGGATGCATCATAAAAAAAAGTAGGTCAGTTCTCATTTAGCTCAAGTAAGTTGTCCTAACATGACATTCCCGTGAACTCGTTAAGCCTGAGGTCAGCACTGTGGCAAAGTAGAGCAGGAAAGACCTAATTTCCAATTCATCTAATGGAGCACATCCCACCATGAGTTCTAGAGCTTAACTCATCCTTTCTGGAGAAGTGGAGTCCTGAGATGGTCATGTGGTATTTATGTTGGTAGTACACACTCTCTCTTTGGGTCTTGGGAAAAGTACAATCCAAATATTTGTTAGCTCATCTATTCTGGAGAAACAGGACTTGGAGAAAGTACTCCTCCAATGCCCAGCTGACTTTCATATTTTCTTCTTTTGCGCTAAGCCACTTGCCAGCCATGTGATAGACTGTTGAAAACCCAAGAGCCAATGTACTCAATGCTGACCGGAAGCCATGTGTACAGAGCCAAAAATCAAATTCCCAAGAAAGGCTGACTCCACTAAAGAACTAGGTCCCTTGAGCCATCTGCTGGCTGTGAGGGTTGCTTGGATTTCTCAGGGACTTGGGGGTAGAGGGGAGGGGAGGGTTGATCAACATTGGAGCCCTCCGGAGGGCTTGTACTTATTATGGATGGTATTGCCAGGAAATAAAAACCAGATGTAGTCCTTCTACCAAACACAGATGACAACCACCAAACCCTACAGTAGGGGCTGAGCTAGCACAAGACAATGTCTCTTCCCCCCTTAAAAGTCTACAAGTGCATCTTTTTAGAGTGAATTTTCAGAATGTTTCAGTCGTTAAGCCCAGGGATCACAGAACAATTTAGCTGCTTATATTTGCTGACCTTCCTTCTATGGATCTGGGGGCTTGGGGGAGGGGGTTGAGAGGTGGGGTTCAGTCCATGATCTTGAGAGTGCTCTAGCACTGGGCTGCACCTTCAGCCTGGAGCTTTGGTTTGCCCACTCCTTTACTCTTCAGGATTATAGGAAGAGTGGCAAGTACGCCATCTACTCCTCTGAAAGTGTCTATTGCCCCAGTTCACACCCTACCATCCTGTTTTGTACAATTTAGCAGACAGTTCTCACAAACATTTCATTTGATCAAATTGATGCTTAGCCAAACAAACCTGAGTCTTTCTGCTCAGGAGGCTACTAGGTTCCTCTTTCAACAGCCCCAGCTGCTCATGTGTGTTCTAATGGCACAGGGCAGGTAAGGTTGGTCCCCTCATCGGAAAGCAGGGCCAACTGCGGTGGGACTTGAGTTCTAACATTGCCCATGGGGTCCTGCTGAAACTAGACCCACAGCTGAAATGACAGCCTTGCGTAGCTCCCTCCTCAGCTCTGTTTTGCTTTCCTTACTACCCCTTCCTGGAAGCATTTTCCCGATAGACCACTTCCACAAGAGCTCTTGACAATGCCCTTCCTCTTCCAGGGAACCTGACGTAAGACCTGCTGACATCATGGTTCTTAAATGAGTAATTAATCACACTAGGATCATGATTTGTCTGCAAATGGGAAAGCTATAGGCCCAAATCATTCTTCTGTGGATTTATTTTTATATGGGTGATAGAAGGGGTGGCACTGAGCCAAGATCTTACTCTGTATCCCAGACTAGCCCAAAACTCATCTTGTAGCCCAGGCTAGCCTCGAACTCATGGCCACTTCCCTTGTCTCAGAGTTCACATACTGTAAGTACAGCCACAAGCCACCATCCCCAGCTCTTAACTCCAAAGGTTAAAACAGACATTTCAAGTAAGAAGCCTACAGCACTCAAATACAATTCTATTTAATGTAACAGCAAGAAACAGCAAGTATTGGATTGCCCATGCTTACCTTCACGGGGACTGCAGATTCCCAGAACAAGATCATCTTCAATATGCTGCAGAATGTCAAAATTCTCAACATAGAAAACCATCTCTGGCTTCCCACTGATCTCCTCCAGCTGGGTGACATTGGAGCCAAATACTCCCACGGAATAGATGATCACACCTTCTTTGCGAAGGGCTATTGCTGGGTCCCTTACTATGTCCTGAGCCTCTCCATCCGTGATAAGAATGAGGAACTTTCTGACATTGGGCCGAGCCCCCTTGTCGGGGCTGAAGTACTGAGACACAAAGGTCAGGGCACTGCCTGTCAAGGTTGTTTCTCCAATGTGAGTCATTTGGTCAATGGCGTTGGCTATGGCACTTTGAGACATGAATGTGTTGAGCTGAAACTCCTCCTTGTTTTCATGGCTGAACTGGACCACGCCAATTTGCACCCGGTCAGCCCCGATCTGGGATTTGCTCACCAGGTTCTTCATAAACATCTTCATCTTGCTGAAGTTTTCAGGGCCGATGCTGCCAGAACTGTCCACCAGAAACATGATGTCTGCTTTCATGTCTCTGCAGGCTGCATGGGAGAAACTGAAATGTTTATGTCTAACACCGCACATAAAGAATTAAGAGTTCACAGGAAAACCTAGCTCACAAAGAATTCTGCGTTCAAGTTCAGTGCGTGCATCATAAAGATAGTTAGGCAAATAAAGCCTCGAAAGCAATAAAAGCCAAAACTATTCTGTTCTTTTCTAACTGGCTTAAGCATCTCAATTTCAGCACCATCTGATGCCAGGTCATTTTTACTGTAGCTGTACTCTGAATTGTCATTCTGCAAGCTGGTTAGCAACTATCCCGGCTTCATCCATTCCATAATGCTAAGAGAGATCCCTCCTTAAGACACCAGAAATATATCTACAAGTTACCAAATACTCTCAGGTAGTAAAAACTCTGAGTGGAAAATTACCGATACAGTACTCCAGTGAAATTCAGACAAGTTCATTTATAGAATGAAATGTCCATCAGATAGCCACGCCCCCTCAGAACACTTTTGAATGTATTATACATATGACACCTAAAAATACACTTAGCAGGGGTCTGTGGGGAGAGGCTAATTAATACTCATTAGAGAGAAATCCTCCAAATAGCTCTGTCATTCTTCAGATATTAATTTATACTACAGTGGAGTTTTTGCTTTGTTCTGGAGAGAAAATACCACACAGGTCAAGAATCTCAACTTAAATATGGGTCATCCGTCCAAACTAACAGTGTCTCTTTGTGAGCTGCTGTCTGAAGGTCAAATCATGTCATCTCCTACCTTCTTCAGCACAGATCTCCTGAACCACTTGGTTCCGTATGTCCCTCAAGGCATCAAACTCATGGACGTAGTAAACTCGATTCTCCTCTCCCGCTATCTCCCGCAGCTGTGTTTGGTTGGCTTCCTTGACGCCAATCGCATACACTCGGATGTTTTCCTCTCTCAGCTTATGTGCAGGCTCCAGGACGCTGTCCTGGGACATGCCATTTGTCAGAACCACCAGGTGACATGGCACTTTGCTTCCTCGCTCCTTCTTTGCTCTTTGCAGCAGCTTGAGTGTGAAGTTCAGGGCTGCGCCCGTGTTGGTATTCCCGCCCATCTGCCTGATGTTCTCGATGGCTTTCCCCAAGTCAGGCTTGTTAGTATACTTAGAGATCTCAAATTCCAAGTCCCAGTTGTCAGCGTACTGCACAGCCCCTACTCGCACCTTGTGGGGAGCAATGTTGAACATGCCCACCACCTCTGACAGGAAGGTCTTCATTTCCTGGAAGTCTGTGGGCTGGGTGTTCCCTGAACCGTCAATGAGCAGATAGATATCAGCTTCCTCTGTGTCCACGCAGGCTGAAATGGAACCAAACAGTTGAATGTGATATCTGGGGCAATTGTGAGAGAGACATGAGTACAGATGGAAAGGATGACATCATAAGCATCTACGGAAGGAAGATGGAAGTGATGTCCAGGCATTGAGGACTTGCTTTCTTAGCTTGGCATGGATGGGGGCTCAGCATCAACTGGATAAAATAAGTTGTTTCTGATAGTTTGAGACTATAACCCTAATTCTTCATCATAAATAAGGATAAATATATATTATATATATAACATATATATAATATAATATATATGTATATATATATATATATATATGAGTATTAGAAAATTCTCTTTGCAATTTGTTTCTCTCCTTTAGTAAATAATATTTGGAGGGAAAGAAATATAACGTGGAATTGAGGGCATGTAGCAGGATACTATGAGCATGTGCGTTCTCTTTCCCAGAATCTAGAAAAAATTATTTACTTCCTACCTTCTCCTGGACCCCAGTGGGGATGTGGTTAGTGACCTTGAGTGTAGGACACGGTGACACAGTACACAAGCTATAAATAATTGTGGCATAATGAACACAAATAGGTTTGCATATACATAGATATGAAAATATTTGTATAGCATCCATGGGTACATATGTACAAAGCAAACGCTGTGTACATGCAAATATATAATCCATTCTCTGTCTAAATGTGCAAGCAATAGATTGCTACTTAATCTGTCTTTTATACAAATTATGTTTCTTACTTATTCTCTAATTTGGCCTTGGGGTTAAAGGAAGAGAAAAGTAAGTGAGAAGTACAGAGAAGACTGGGGGCGGGGGGGGGCACAAAGAATGAAAGCCAGCAAAGAGCATAATAGGAAGTGATTCCAGGGTGTGTGGAAGTCTAATTAAAGCCATGCCAAGGAGGAAGTCCTTCTCCCAGGCTCACACTTCAGTAGATTTAGTGTCCTCCAAGCTGGACTTTCTAGTATCCAGCTAAACTTAAAATCAGGAATTCATTCTGCTTACCCACTTCAGTGCCCCTGAGTCCCATCGGTATACATAACACTCAAAAGACAAGAATAAGGAAGGCTCTAGAATGGCCTTCTCCCGTAGAGGCTTTACCAGATTTGAGGGCCTCAGTCCGTTCCGAGAAGACAGAGACCGTGTGTGTGATTTGGTTCCGCAGCTTCTTCAGGAAGGTCTGGTTGTGGGTGGCCAGCTGAGAGAAGTTGCTCAGTATAGAGGTGAACTGCTCAGCAGGGTGGGATGCGATCTTCTTCAGCTGCTCTGCGTTAGCCCCCTCTATGCCCATGGTAAAGATGCTCACTCCCTCCCGCCGGAGGTTGACAGCTGCCTTGGTCACGTTGTCTTCGGAAGCTCTATGGGTTACCAGCACAGCAATCTGAGGCACTCCTTGGTTCTTCCGACTGCCCCTCTGTGCACTGAAGAGTTCCTTCCTCGTCTTTCTGAGGGCAGCTCCAGTATAGGCCTGCCCTACACGAGGAGACAGATCCTGTATGCGCTGCAAGACTTCCGTCTTGTTGGTACCGGTGCTCAGAGAACTGATCACCCTTGTCTCATTGCTGTAGGCCACCAAGCCAACCCTCATGCAATTTTCCTTTATGTCAAGGGCAGAGACGCTTTCCCCCAGGAATGCTTTAAGATGATCTAGGTCCTCTTGGCTGCCATTAATGGCCATATCCAACAGGAACACCACATCAGCCACAGAAGGGCCTTGGCAAGCTGTGTGGGGAAAAAGAAATGAGTCAGCACAGTTATCACAGGAGGATCAGCACCTCTGCAGAGCATCATAAGACATACAGAACACACACTTGATCTCAGCTATGTAATGGAGGTATGATGTGATTACTTTATATATATACATATATATATATATATGTATATATATATATATTTATATATATATAATTTTATAAAATAATAAAGTGAGACATAGTGTTTACCTCATAGAGTTGGCATAGATATTAAATAGATGGTATACTTAACATGGAGCCTGGTAGATACAATTCACTCAAGGAATGCTAGCTATTAAATGTGGAAATTATTTAGGTACCACCTTTATTATTACTCAGTAGCTCAAACCTAAATATTGCAAAGGAATAATAAAAAGGGCGCATTTTCAATTATTTGGGAAAAACACTAGTAGTAAAGATCCCACATTTCTATATATTACCAATAGGTCATCTCAAGCTGATTTAACCAAGGGGGCAGACTGTGGAGAACACAGAAGCTATTTCAAAATCAAACAGCAGAATAAGCAATGTGGGGTTCAGGCTACCTGACTAGAAGCCAGGGGACATCACCCAGCTCTGGCCACACATGGCTGCTTGGCACTCGGGTAGATCACACCACTTGAATTCTTTGCTTCAGAATAGGATTTGCATAACCAGAGGTTGGCTCCAGTCTTGACATTCATTGGTTACACTATGTGATTCCCACAGCTAAAGATTTCTCCAGAACCAAAATTGTTTTCACTGAACCAGTAATAAACCCACAGCAAGAACAACCCAGGGAGGTGGCTGAGAGTGAACTGGGTAGCAAGAAGGAGGTACTACAGAATTTCTAAGTCTGGGGCTAAATAAGCCATGAAAAAGCCAAGACCTGTGGGATTCCTTGTTTTTTAAAAATGGTCACAATATTTGTATCTTTTTGAACATGCAGAGATATTTAATGTTTTTTAAAAAAAAAAACAAGCACCCACTGGAAGAAAAGGGTATTAACAGGACTTTAATTCTTTTCCCACCTTGATTTTTCAAAATCATCTTGACATTGGTCCTATGCACAGAGCCTCAGTCCACTGTCCTGGTGAATTTTGTTATCAATTTGACACACTTAGAAGAACTGCCTCATCAAATTGGCCTGTGGGCATGTTTCTGGAGCCTTTCCTTAATTGCTAGCTGATGGAGGAGGACTTGGCCCACTGTGGGCAATACCATCCCCTAGTAAAGTATGAGTATATAAAAAAGGTAGATGAGTAAGCTAGAGAGATCCAGCTAGCAAGCAGTGTCCTTCCATGGTCTCTACTTCAGTTCTTGATTAAATCTTTACCCTAGCATCCCTCTGCAATGGACTGTAAACCTGTAAGCTAAAATAAACCCCTTTCTCCCTACACTGCTTTTGGCCAGTGTCTTCTCACAATACAAAGAAAATTAGGACACTCACTTTCTACAATAATGTCATCAGCCATTCCTTCCTTGTACTGAGTCACATCCTTGATGATCTGTGTCATGTTTGGGGCAAACATGCTGAGGTCTCTGGCAGTCCTGAGGTTGAAATGGAACTGAGAAGTGGCCATGGCCTTCAGGTTTTCCTCAGAAGCCTTCTGCACCCCCACAGAGATGATTTTCACCCCATCTTCCCGCAGGGCTTTCGAAGCCTCTTCCACATCATCCTCAGACTCTGCTGAAGCCAGCACCACCAGGATCGGGGGGAACTGTTTCTTGTCTCTTCCATTTGTGGGAGCAGAGAAATAGGTCCTGTGTGCCTCCTGCAGGGCATTCCCTATCTTCAGGGACCCACCGATGAACCCGAAGTTCTTCTTCAGATGGTTCAGCATGGGGTTCCTGTTCTTGTAGGTGCTCAGCTGGAACTCACTGTGGAGAGCATCACTGTACTGGGCCAGGGCCACGCGGTACTTGTTGGCCTCTATGGGGAGGCTGCTAATCATCTTGTTGATGAAAGTTTTCACAAGAGGAAAGGACTTAATCCCTAGGTGATCTGAACTGTCCACCAGAAATACCACATCTGCATATTCGGGGCCTATAAAATCATAACACAGCAAAAAGGTTTAGAAATTTTCTGTCAAGTTTAATGCCAGCTACACCACACACACACACACACACACACACACACACACACACAC
>JANHMN010000020.1:4181095-4206164 GCA_030674055.1 Rhabdomys pumilio | reverse complement strand
TCATTATACAACTATATATATGCATATATACATATATTAATATATGTTAATATTAACATATTAATATATGTTATTAATATGTATTAATATATTAATATGCATACATATATATTAATGAAAGAATGACATTATTTCATGTATGCCAGGCTGGCTTTGAACTCTTGATCTTCTGCCATCACTTCCCAAGTGCTAGAATCATAGGCCTGTGCCCATCACCATGCTAGGCTCTGCAAGTCCTATTTTGACTTTATAGAAAATCATAGTCTAAACTAGTTTTACTTACTGACAGCTTTTTGTCTGGTCTGTGAACTTTCAGCACTTTGTCATAAAGGAAGACAGGTAAGTTGTATGTGCTGTGTGCCTTATCTGAGAAAATACAGTGCAGTTGGATTATGTGATAGGAAGCCTGCCTGTCATCAGCTCATTCTATGAGTATTATTAAGTTATTCAATATACATGAGCCTCAGTCTCCTCTGCTTTAAAACATGTAGGTTCAACTAGCAAATGCCCAGGCTATCTCCTCACTTCAGCCTTTTATCACAAATGGTTACTAGATAAATTCCTATTGAGTCATACTAGCTCCTGTTTTCTTCTGCCTTTGCTAAGAAAGTATCCCTGGCTTCTATCATTCAGTCTCTGTGAGCATCTGACCAAAGCTCGAAGGGTCATCTCTCATCTTTCAAGTGACCTCATCCCCAGCAATCTGAGACTCTTGACTTGATCACATAGCCAGAAACATTCAGGGGAAGAATGAGCAGAGGGCCAATAGGACCTTCTTCCAAGGGAAGGATGCTTGGTCCAGCAAACCCTGCTCAGGGCTGTAAAAGCCCTGAGTAAACTGTAATGGACCACTCTTCCCCACGTTTGGGGGCCAAACTGTAGCGGCCCACACTCTGCCTGGCTTGGGGGCCGAAAACGTCCTGGCCTGCGCTGCTGCTCTGGTCCACGGGTCAGGGTTTAGCAAGAGAGAGAGTGGGGAGAGCCGCGAAGATAGAGACAAGCCAGAGGATCTGTAGTAAAATCTTCTTTACTGTGTCCACCATACACACACCACTACACCTACTACTACTACACCCCTATTCATTCACACACACACACACACACTACAACAAGGAAATCCTGGGTATTTATAGGCTTTTGCCACGTGCCTTGTAGGTGCGTGGATACCACATGCCTTGCAGGTGTGGATATGACGTAAGCCTTACAGGCGTGGACAGCACGTGCGCCTTACAGGCATATATGGCGTAGATAGCACGTGGACAACACGTGCACCGCATGCCTTGTAGGCGTGGGTACCGCATGCTCCTTGCAGCTGGGGGCACTAAACAGCAAAACAAGCTATGTGGGATATCAGAGTGTGCTTCAGCTGTTGTAGGCTGTTGAAAACCAAGTCTCATGTCAGGGTATATGGCTCAAGATGGTTGCAAAGCTGATAGCTGTTTTCTAGCCGCTTTTTGCTTAAAGTCGGCTCCCAATACAGGGCGGTTTGATACATACATGGCCATCAGTGACCTTTCTCCTTATGCATAAACTCCTATATCTTGTGTAGGAAAGATATGGCTGATTGGCAGTGAGATGGTTTAAGTCCTCTATCATGTCTAAGCCATGTAATGTGTGTGTGTGTGTGTGTGTGTGTGTGTGTGTGTGTGTGTGTGTGTCAGGGGTGGAGACTGACTCTTCTTAAAACGCATAAGGCTCAGAGAGACAGCTGATGATATTTCAGGGGCAAAGTCTACTTTATCTCCACAAAACTAGTTTCAAGATTAGACTTCTAGAGGAAGCTATAAAAACCAATGTAGGTGGTCCTGGCCAAGAGCTGGCCAGCACTACGCTAACTACTTAAGCATGGCTAGAGGAGGTGGTGGAAGGTGTTTTGAACTTCATTTCACTGGACATGAGTTACTGACCGCAATTACTGACAGCGACAGCTAGAAGCTCTCTCTAGGGTAAACACAGGCATGCTTTTATAAGCATAAGTTAAACAAGCTGCAGCAGCAGGCAGCAAATCTACACATTTAGCCAAAGCAACATTTTTAGTCAAGTCAATTAAAAACAGAGACATTCTGAAATTTCCAGTGTGTAACCTAACAGAATTCCCAAGGAAACTTGGGATAGGCTGAATTAAGGACAAAAGGATAGTTTTCCTGTATTTTAACAGTTGCCCAAGATTTCCAAAGTATGCAGAGTAACCAAAAAACAAAAAAAGAGAGAGGGAGAGAGAAAACTTTGTCCCCACATCCTCATTAGCATTGAAATCAAGCTGGCCGAAGCAAATACCCTAACTTTAACTTTAACAGCGTACACTCATTTACTAGCGAGTGTGTATGATAAAAATTATGAAAAGGAAGTGCTTCTGTTTCTTCTTACCAGAATCTTGATTCACACACACATGGAAACAAATCATCACCAGGAACAAAATCAGCAGCATTTTCAGGTTGTAGGCTGAAAAAATCCTCAACTTGAAAGCTGAAAGGCAACCACAGAAAACTGTGTGAACGTTATTTGAGCATCAGGACTCACACAGGTGACGACAGACAAATTTATACAGTAAACTCCGAGTGATGAAAGGCACTGCATGGTGAAGGCTCATTGGCCTTCTAACTGTGAGGTGCCTTGGAGGAAAGGAAGGCTCCCTCATAGGTATGCTTTCCTGGTTCTCAGACCTTGAGAAGACATGAGATGTTGGGCAGTCAACATCATGTCAGTCTTTTCCCATGTCCCAGTGCACCCTATCTACTTACCGCCATGGCAGTGTGGAGTTCATTGCAGTGAGGTTTAAGACTGCTAATTAGATATGCAATGATTGCCATTTCTTTCTTTATAATTTTGAAATAGGGTCTCACCATGTAGATCAGGCTGGCCTCGAACTCAGATCTCCCTGTCTCTGCCTCAGAATGCTGAGATTGCATGCACCACCATGCCCAGGTATAATTTCTCTCCTATATTCCCTTTTTTTTTTAAATTCTTAACTTTAAACTTTATTACATATTTAAAAGGGTGCATATTTAAACTATCACACACTGAAATTAACCAGACCCAAAGACTATACAACTCGGTGAGCCTCTTTTATAAAGTTAGAGTAGACATTTGAAACAGAAGCTTTGCAGCTTCGTACTGGATTTTATACTTTCAGTATTGAATGCATTTTCTATGGTTATCCACCGTCAACAACAAAATGCCATGATAGAATTATCACTAAAAAAAAAATTAGCCTCATACCCTTTCATAACTGGTGTCTTTAACACCCATTCAGTCCTTCTTCATCCCCTAATATCTGCCTTCCTTGTTCTCTTCATGATATGTGGCATCTACATATACATATGCTATTGATTAGATTCTGCATACAAGGAGAGCATGAGGTTTCTAAGACTGTGACCTCACTTAATATTATGCATTCCAAGTTCATTCATTTTCCTGCCAATTTTGTGATTTCATTTTTCTATAAACCTGAATAGTAGTATTTCTACTTGTAAATATATTTTATATATTTAATTATTATTATCCGTTCATCTGCTAGGTGGATTCTAATGATTCGGACGTTATTCTTAAGTCAGAGAGGGGAAGAAGAAACTTGAGCTGTGTGTTGAAGATAGACCCTCATACCTCAGAAAAAGGAACTCAATCTGTGTCCCTCTGCTTGGATCCACACAAAACAAGGATCTCACAGTTCCAGCTTGGCCTAAAGCATCTTCATCTACCCTGCAATGCCTATCACGGAGTTAGAGAGAATATGAGATGTATTACCTTATTACAAATAAACAAACGCACAGAGTTTTCCCCCATCATTTCCCCACTAAACAAAAAGCGAGCCAGTCCATTTTTGAGTCATTAATATTATTTCCATGTCCACCTTAATTGCTACCCAAATATATATTCACCTGTGGCCCCTTCACTCCACTTCAAGGTTCCTCTCAAACTTAACATTTGCACAGTCAGAAAACGGACTTTTGACTGAGGAATTCTATCCCTGTTCCCCTGCCTGCTCCATTGTTCCTTTGATGTTCTCCAATTTGAGACTTTGTTCTAGTCCTTCATAAGAGTCTAGACAATTCACTCTTTGCCATGCCAAGCTATGCCAATCGCCAGTCATAGTCAAATGAAAGTGAGTGGGCAGAGGCTGGGCTCTTCAGAGGCCATCTTAGCCAAACTCTTCAGTCAAAGGAGCTAAACCTTAAAATAGAAAGCCCAAAGTAAGTATCATCTGCATATGCATTTTCCTACTAGTGTGTATAAGCAAATGCTGTGTGGTGTGTGTGTGTGTGTGTGTGTGTGTGTGTGTGTGTGTGTGAGAGAGAGAGAGAGAGAGAGAGAGAGAGAGAGAGAGAGAGAGAAGGGGGGAGACAGAGAGGGAGAGGGAGAGGGAGAGGGAGAGGGAGAGGGAGAGGGAGAGGGAGAGGAAGGAGGAAGAGGAGGAAGAAGAGGAAGGAGGAAGAAGAGGAAGGAGGAAGAGGAGGAAGAGGAGGAAGAGGAGGAAGAGGAGGAAGAGGAAGAGCATAAAACAATGGAAAGGTAAGTTCAGGCTTGGGTTAGCGGGGGCAGGGCTGGGCTGTAACTCAGCAGTGAAGGGTTTGCCCCTCCCTTCAGTCCCAAGATAAGAAAGCACAGAAGGTGAAGATAATGGGTCTACTTTTACTGTATCAAAATATAAACAAGTGACCGTGATTTAAATGATGGTCTACTACCATATAGGAGCAGATTCTCTCATGGTAATTTGAAAATATCTGATTGCTTAGAGACATATGAAGAAAGAGTGAAAGAGACACTTGATGTAATTAGCATAAAATTTAAATTCACAGCACACTCCACCTCAATGCCACAGTTATCATTCAAATGCTGATTGCCTCTCATACAAACAAAAGTGGGGGTCTCTTTAATCTGTGTTCTGCTGGGTCACATCTACTCAGAATTCTAGGTCTTTGTAAATTTCTGCTGTGGAGGCAAGAGTGCCTCGTTTACACTGCAGCTGTAAAGCCAGCTCAGTCACCCAAGCGTTGGCTCCAAGGCTGGCCAGAGCATTCAGAACTTGACCAAGCATTCTACTAGAGGTTGTTGGGAATCGGGGTCTGAAGAGTAGCTTCTGCCCCACACAAGCCAACTCACAATCCAGCCCATATCTACAAAGCAGATAGTTTAGAGCCCAGGGGAATGGAGAACCAACTTTGGCAACACTGAGATGAATATCATCTGTGAGGCATGCAGGACATAGCAGTTCTAGGCACTAGCTTTCTTTTTCTTCAGAAGCGAGTGAGTACATTATCAGCTGCTTTACCAGAAGAAACATTGGGTCTTTGCCAAGGCATTAAAGATAAAGAGCTGTCTACTCATTAACTCTTGATGGTGCTACCACTGGAGCAAGGTTATCAGGTGACCTATCACTTGGCAAAATCGACACTTTTCTGTGTTGTGGTGTTTGGCAGAGAAGAGAGAATGGAAAGTACAAATCTTTGTGTCTGAGGCTCAGCTCTTGTCCACACTGTTACATGATTCAGGACAATGTCACCCTTCTTCCCAAGGTGACTAATCTAAAGCACCAGTCCCCTGTCTCTTCCATCCAGAAGTTCCACAGTTCAGTGTTCCTTAATTTAGTCCCTATAATCCAACAAAGAAAATCAAATAAAAAGCCAAAAGCAATGGCAGGCCTGGTAGTGTAGGCCAACTCCCTGACACACTATTGCAAAAAGATTCCAAGTTCAGGGCCTGCCCAGACTCCAGAGTCTGTTTAAGGCCAGCCAGGGCAACTTAACAAGAAACTTGTATCAAATGTACATTAAAGGGTAGGCAGGTTAGGGATGTAGCTCGGTGGTAGAATATGCCAGTACCACAGCAAACACATTGACTGACAGGTGAGCAGACAGCAGCAGAGATAACAAAGCCTGCTGGAACCCTTTAGGACTTAACTGTGTCAAAGCATCTTCAAGACAAAAACCCACCAGGTAGTATCTGACCACTTAGAAACTAGAAACACAGTAGTTCAAGAGAAGCAAGAGCACAAAACATTCAGGTCAGAAACCAGCAAACTAAAAATGATTTAAAAAATTTAGTTGAGCTTTGAAGAGACAAATCTCAGAGGACTGGTCAATTAAAAAAACAAACAAAAACAAAACAACAACAGTATTTTCTTCATCATAAGGTCTTCTCTTAAGAGAAACTATTTAACCAGATCTGACCTGCTTGGAATTTTTTCCCAAGCCTAATCATCAAGGAAAAAGGAAATATCCAATTTTGGCTCCATATGCCTTCTCTGTGTTAGCCATCCACATGGGAGCCAGTAGGGACTCAACACTGCCCACTCCTCCCTAAGGAGGCAGGGCTGAGGAATACAGGTTAAATTTACCATCTGGAGGCTCAGGTTCTGTATCACAGGAACACAGAATATCCTCCTGCTCCATCAATCACCAAATTACTGAATGCATATTTACAGAAATTAATTTTACTCAGTGCCTCATACCCAACTACTAAGAAAATCTTACAGGTCAAAGCAGAAAGGTCAAACCCACAACTTGCAGAGACTCAACAAGCATGTGAACCAGTCTCAGATACAACGGGGATGGTGCAGTGAGTCTAGGACTTTGAAAGTGTAGATAGCAGAGAAGAAAAGCTGAGTAATGCATCAGATTCTTCATCTCTATCGAAGGGCTAGAAACGTCTGCTGGGAAACAGAACAGTTCATTAGAAACAGAACGCAGGGGCAGGCTTATTAGACTGGTCCTGGGGGAGGACAGAATCTCTGACAATGCAGTTATCTCCACAGAAACACCCCAAACTACAAAGGCAAAATGATGAGAGGAGAGGAGGGGGAGGAGGAGGAGGAGGAGATGAAAAAGAGGAGGAGGGAAGAGGAGGGGGAAGAAGACGAGGCCCAAGGATTACATGACTACAGAAGGGGAAACACCAGAACAAGGAACAGAAAACGATTTGAAGTGATGGCGAGGCTGTCCCCTTAGATTAGTGACGGAGTAAATTAAGAGGCAGCACAGGAGGCACAGAGAACAGTCCATGCAGAATGAATGCCAAGCACCAAGTTAGAATATTTCCTGAATTTCAGAAAAACCAAAGATAAAGAAGATATCTTGAAAGAAACCTAAGTGGTAATTTTTTTTTTACCCATAAAGGAAGGAAGATTAAAACACACCTGAAACTTCCTTGCAAAACATGTCTTAGTCAGGATCACTATTGCTGTGATGAAACACCATGGCCAAATCAACTTGGGGAGGAAAGGTTTTTTTCACCTTATGAAAAGGGTTTTTCCACATCACTGTTCAGCACTGAAGGAAGTCAGGACAGGAACTCAAGCAAGGCGGGAAGCTAGAGGCAGGAGCTGATACAGTGGGTATGGAGGGGTGCCACTCACTGGTTTGTTTCCCATGGCTTACTCAGCCTGTTTTCTTACAGAACCCAGGACCACCAGCCCAGGGATGGCCACACCCACAATAAGCTGGGCCCTCCCTGATCAATCACTAATTAAGAAAATGTCCTACAGTCTTGCTGTATGTTTTGCATGCATTTTCTCAATTAAGGCTTCCTCCTCTCAGATGACTCTAGCTTATGTCAAGTTGACATAAAACTAGCCAGTACACCATGAGAGCAAGACTGGAGCAAGGAAAATATCTCAAGAGCTGAGAGGATGTTCCGTTCTGCAAAGCTGTCCTTCAAAGATGAAGAAGGGGTCCAGAGAGATGGCTCAGTGGATAAAGATCTTGATGCACTAATGATGACCCAAGCTTAGATCTCAGCACTCAACACATCCCCCACGGGGGTGGGGGGAGTTAAGGAGAAGGTGCGAAAAAGACATAAGAAGAAAAGGATCAAATCTTTAATAAATGATTTGGGGAAGTGGACCATCCACATGGTAAACAATAAAGTTGGACCTTTAACCCATTCTACATACAAAACTCAACTGGAAATGATGGCTCTAAATAGCAGACCGGAAGCCACAAAGCTAGAAGAAAACATGGGGTAGGGGTGGGGGGGGGAGTTATCATGACAGTGGCCTGGGCAAATGGTGTTTGGCAACCACATCAAAGTTCAGCCTTCAAAAGCAAAAACAAATTAATTGCAGTGCATCGAATTGAAGCAGCAGCCAGCAGAATGCAGAGACAGCTTTCCAAGAGAGGGGAAGTATTTGCCAACTATATATCTGTAAGGGGTTAAGATAAAGATAATAAACTCATAGCTCACTATCTGAGACTGCTGATAACCGCAGAACAGACAACCTTGTTATAAAATGGGCCAAACAGACCCAGGTACCAGATAGACATTTCTCCAGAAAATAAAAATGGCCACCAAGTATATGATTTTAAAAACAAAAACAAAAATAAAACATCACCAATCTTCATAAAATGGAAATACGAACTCAAGGAGATGTCACCTCTCACCTGTTAGGGTGACTGTTACCAAAATAAGAGGTGAGTGATGGTCAGGGTGACCAAGGTTGGTGGAATCGTGCATCAGTGCAGCCATTGTGGAAAGCAGTACATAGAACCCCAGCAATGCCTCTTTGGGGAATACACCCAAGGGAGTGAGATCACCCTGTGGTCATAACATCTTCGCTCCCATGCTCACTAAAGCATTGTTCATAATAGCATAAGATATGGGAGCAACTTAGGCAGCTGTCGGGGGGGGGGGGGGGGGGGGATTTTTTTTAAGCATGATGGATTTATATATAACGTTTTATATGTATAAGAAAACTAATTAACTTTTAAAGGGAAGGGGGATTCTGTCATTGGTGATGATGTTAAAAAAAATAAGCCAGACACAGAAAGAAAAGCTGCACGGGTCTAATTTATAGGAGGAATCTTAAAACAAGGGGAAAGAGAAAGATGAGGAGGCGGAGGGTTGCTGGGGGAGAAGAAGAAATAGGGAAGCCTAAGTAGAAGACTACAAATCCACGCATTCGTAGAATAAAGACTACAAGTCCACACATGCATAAAGACTACAAATCCACACATGCGTAGAATGGGTAAGTCTAGATGTTCAATGTACAACTTGAGCTAACATATTCAGGAGGTTTTTTTTGTTTTGTTTTGTTTTTTGTTTGTTTGTTTGTTTTGTTTTTTGTTTGTTTGTTTGTTTGTTTTTAACTAAGGACATTTTAACTCACTACAAACTTTGAAGTTTAAAATAAAATCAATAAAAAATTATTTTACCCAGAATACTAACACAAACCACGATAACGTTTTATAATTCAAAGTATTTCTGAGAACAAGAAAATAGATTGTCAGGAACTAAGTCAGCAGAACCAGGGGTACACTGTGTGTTAATTTTTTTTGTTGTTTGTTTGTTTGTTTTTTTTTTTATCAAATCATAATTTTTACTTTTTAACACAGGGGTTATAAACACAAAAATGCAGAATGTGGGGAAGGGGATGACACAGAAACATAGATGTTCAGGGGGAGTACAGATATCTTTCAGAACAGGGTATCATCTGGGTGAAGGTTCAGGGGTCAGGTCACTATGACTCTTCCTATTATTCCCTTGTCATAATCTAATTTGGTGCTATCTGCCAAAGGCTGCCTATTTACAAGGTTTATGACTACTCAGGCTGGTAGATTTCAACAAAAGCTGCCTGTTTACAATAGTTTATAACCCTCTGTTTCAGTGTTTTTCCATAGAGACCCAAGCCTTTGTGTTAGCAGGCATGTATGTCAGGCCTGTTGCTGATTTTAGGCTTATGGCTGATTTTAGGCCTTCAG
Source organism: Rhabdomys pumilio (assembly GCA_030674055.1). Classification (NCBI taxonomy): domain Eukaryota; kingdom Metazoa; phylum Chordata; class Mammalia; order Rodentia; family Muridae; genus Rhabdomys; species Rhabdomys pumilio. The sequence goes on along the minus strand of JANHMN010000020.1, from coordinate 4,196,472 downwards.
TGTATAAGCAGGGCTGCCCCTGACATCTCCTCCCTTCTCCAAGTATAGAAGGGCTGTGGCGATTCTAATCTTGCCAAGGCGGGGATAGAGGCCTGACCTCCAGTAATTAAAGGGCACATTGTAATGGCTCCAGTCCTCCTGTCGTTGTCCAGTGAGGCATAAGGGCCATACCCGTCCCGATGTCTTTTTCCTGGAGAGGGGAAACTTTTGACATCTACCCCTATGCAGTCAGGCTTGTCCCTCAGGGAACCCAGAAACATATTTTTAACTTTTATTTATATTCCCTTGCAGTGCTTAGCCTCGCAGCCTCAGCAAGAATTCAGATTGCCAGATAGAGGGGGTTCTGGGTGGCCCTTCTCTGCTTGGTCTAGGGGTGGAAGCCCCCTCTTTTAGGATGGGTGGAGATGGGACTTAGGAACACCCTGGATAGAGAAACAACCTCATCTAGAGTCTCGTGGTCCTTATTCAGGAGTTTTTACCTTCTTGACACACATAATGGTTAACCTTGTAAAACTACAGGAGTGAAAGTTTAATCAATCATTTCATTGTATATGAAAATGTAAACAAAAGTTTCTCGACAAGAAGTGAAGGAAGGAATTGGTTGTTGGTGGTAAAGGATTATTTGTCAGGCTCCACTTTGAAGAAATAGTAAAAGAATCTCTGCTTAGGACAGCCGGTGAATGGCATACTTCCAGTCTACACAAAGGAAAAGTGAGCACTAGAGAATTGCTTGGACAGATGTTAGTTTGCTCAAAATAATAATGATGTATTTGATTCTGTATACTCAGGTATGTTCGTGTATACTTACGTAAATGTAAAAATGGGCAATGGTAGTGTTCAAATAGATACAGAAAGGAATTAGGATTATTTTGTTTTTATAAAGCATTTCATTACTTATGAAGTAGTATAGTGATACCCGAAAGAGATTTGAGTCAGCTGTAAATAAATTTTACAAACTTTAGTGTAACCACTAAAAATGTAAAGGTAAAAATGAAAAGGTAAAACTGTCCACGCACTCTGATAGCCCATCACACTCACTCTCTCCTCTCTCTCTCTCTTTCTCTCTCTCTCTTTCTCAAAAACAAACAAACAAACAAATAAATAAATATTTTTTTTTTACAAGTCAGCTTGAGAATATAAAATGCTGGTCACTTTTTTCTTGCCTTTAAAGTTTCATCAAGAGCACTGGAATCCTAAGAGGGGATCAGAAAAAGCCATTAAAAACAGAAAAAATTGTGTATGTGAACAATAGAAGTTGTATACACTCAGATAATTGTGACACTTTCATCTAAGATTCCTTCGTGGTGATATCTTAAGTTGCATGCTCCAGGTATCTGCTGACGTTCGTATGGGGTATGTGCTGTGTAGTACACGTGAGATCTGATAGCCAACCACTCAAGATTCAGAAACAGCACTGTATCACAAGATTAGAGACAGCCTCAAGGCTTAGTCTATGGACAGCACCTTTTGCTTAATTGAGTTCATGTAAAAGCCACTTTACTTACATTTCTTGTTACAAAGTAAAATTAGATTTATTTTTAATTTACTTGTGTATGTGGAGGGAGGTACGCTATGCACCATCACAAAGGACAGCTTGGGGCAGTTGGTTTTCTTCTTCTACCATGTAGGGTCTGGGGATTGAACATCAGGCAAGTGCCTTTACCTGCTAAGCCATCTTGGAAGTCTCAAACCAATTAAAAAAAAATAACCATTTCAGCATGTGAATAGCAATTTTTCTTTGAAATAATTTTTTTCCTCATCATAATGTATATACCTTTTCCCTCTTGTGAAAGATCTATCCAGGGAAAAGTGTAAAATTTATCTGTAGAGTTTAAGAAATGCAAAGTTACAAGTGTTCACCAGGATGACGAGCCCGCCCCTCAGAAGCTTCCATGGGGGTTCACTCCCTCCAAGTGTCTCCCTTTTCAGTTAGTACCACCAGAAATTTTGCTGGTCATTTTTAAAAATCAGTTTATGCTTTTACTTTGAAATAACGTACATTAATGTTGCTGTCTGATCAGTGACCTCTTCTTTATCTTCTTTATCCTTTTTTTTTTTTTTTTTTTTTTTTTTTTTTTAGGAAAATCTCAAGATTACAGAAAAGTCACACGATAAGCAATGAAGCATGTGTGTATGTTCGTGTGCATGCATACATGTGGAAGCCAGAAGCCGACGTCAATAGTGGGTGTCTTCCTCCATGGCACTCCACCTTGTGAGTGTCTGCCACTGAACTTGGAGCTCACTGAGTAGACTGGCTGCCCAGCAGGCCCGGGGATCCCTCTACTACCTCTCCCTTCTCTCTCTCCCTTCCTTTCTCTCTCTCTCTCTCTCTCTCTCTCTCTCTCTTCTCTTCTCTTCTCTTCTCTTCTCTTCTCTTCTCTTCTCTTCTCTCTCCTCTCCACCTTCTCTCCCTCTCCCTCTCCATCCTGGAATTAAGGCTTGAATCACTGGTTCCTGGCTTTTAAAATGGGTTCTGGGAATCAGAACTCAGGTCTTCATGCTTTTATATCAAGCACTTCTATCTCCTGGTTCAGAACCATGAGAGGAGACGTAACCTCACACTCTTCATCTAGATATCCAGCTGTTAGTGCCTTCTCTATGTCTCAGTCAGCAAAGAGAGAAATGTATGTAGATCATGTAAAAATGTGCTAAGCTTTGGTCTTCAGCCGTAAATGAACAGGCTTATGTTATGCATGCTATTTTACATCCTTGTTCATTGTTCTGAATTTTGTGATTGATTTATATTACAAATGCCACAGTTGTTCATGTTACGTTATTGCATGTTGGTCTCTGTATTTACACCAAATAGCTTGTTAATCTTTTTCCAGGATGACAGTTATTTGTATTAGCTTGATTTTTTTTTCTATTATAAACAACACTAGTTTGTGCAGAGTTGTGTAAACCTTGTTTATCTGTTAGTGTGTGTCTACCAGTGGCAGAGGGAATCTGGGGTAGGTGTCTTCAGGTTTTATGATAGACCATTGAGATGGCTCTCTAAAGATGCTGTTCTCCCTTCCCGCAGCCAGGCACCAGAATTTCAGTGCTCTGAATCCTATCTGACACCTAACAGGATTTTAAAGTTATGACAATTAGAGATGCAACAGTAGCGCTTTGCTTATTAATTTATATTTTCATAACTTTCATCTGATCAGTTTGTATATCCATTGAATCTTTGGGTCTTGGAAATAGATGGTGCCGATCAAGTATAATGATAAATTAGAAATGCTTATCAAAATAACACAAAAGCACAAGATCACTTTAAAATAGAAAAATAGTCACACATACGTTAACAGGAATAAAACAGGAAGTACTCAAGTAAAAAGAAGGCTCCTAGCTGTCACTGAAAGTACTTATATCAAGACTCAAGTTATCTGCTGCAGTGTCTGCACCAATCCAAATGGAAATTCCCAACAGGAGAACCTGCCCCTGGATGCTATAGCAACTTCAGTCACAACTGCTGAAACCCAGAAGCAACTGCAGTGTCTAGTAAAAGAGCAATGAAACCAGGGGCCTTCAGGTAAGGGAACATTATTCACCACAAAAACAGAAACAAGCAACTGGGTCATGAAAAGACACAGAGGAAATGAATGTTCATTTCTAACAAGAAGAAGCCCACCAAAAAGACAGCCTAGTGTGCTGTTCTAACTTTATGGTATTCTGGGAAATCAGGAGGCGAATGAAGGCTCAGTGGCCACTAGAGAGGACCAGCGAAGGACAAATTGGATGGTCAGAGAGCATGTCTTAGGGCTGTTGAGTTTTGTGACATTGTGATCGCAGACAAATGTCACTCTAAACTTGGCTAGACCCATGGAATGTATAACTCAAGAGTGAGTCCTAGTGTAGACTATGGATTCTGAGTGATGATTGCCACTGTAGCTCGATTCATCAGTGGTAAAAAATGCTCTGAAGAGATACTGGGAAAGGACTGTACAGGGACCAGAAAGGTCTTCAGGAGACCGCTGTCCCCGCAGCTCAACTTGATGGAATTCTAAACTTCCTTGAAACATAAATTATTTTTTTTAAGCAGAGGGATATCATAAACATAAGGCCAAGGAGAGTGGTTGTGTAGATGTGTGGTCTAGGAGGATGGGATTAGGAGGGAGCTCATCATTAAAATCCCAGTTTTAATGAGTAGATGTTTGTGGCTTATTAGCAAGCAGCATCTTACAAGGACCCATGAATGAGAATGTGGGATGGGCCGGGGCTGTGTGAAGATCAATCCAACTCTGTATATCCAAGACTCAATAACCATATGTAAATATGATACACACATTGGAAAATTAAATACTGTTAGAACAAAGGAAAGGACAGGTAGTGAAGCCAATGTCTCACTGAATGTGAAATTGGTTTGAAGAGCCCTGAAACTATACAGTGTTAGCTGCAAAGCAAGGAGCAGATTTTTGACCCAGAACAAAAAAAGCAACTTTCTCCAGGTCTGTACTTCATGGCATCAAGCAGGAAATAAATACATTTTCTACAACAAAATCCTACCAAAGAATAACCCAGGTCCCTGACTGGCCACTTCCAGACATTCAGCAGAACTAGGACTCAGATCATGGTAAGGTCTTAGGTGAGCTTTTGCGAGCCAGGACTACATCTCCCAACCCACTACAGACATACGGTGGGCACTGCCACCCACAGAAATAAAGAAGAGTCTCCCATAGGCTGCTCTTCCAAATGGTTTCCCTCTGACCAGCTGGAAAGGTCTCACCCTCAAACACCAAGTTTGGATTCAGGGCTCCTCTCAGCAAGGGACTCTGAGTGGCTTCATGGACAGGAATGGTCAGCAAGGGCATCCATGTGCCTGTATAAGAATGTAACTTACGGGTGAACCAGCATGCATTTGAGGGATTATCTGGTACAATGGGTATCTCCCAAACTAGCGTAGCCTCCAGGACCCATGATGGTAAAGATGGCATGAAACAGAAGAATTGTGAGCAGGTCTCTATAGAGTAGAACAAATCCCCGAGATACCATAATGGGAGGGGAGGGAAGTGGACTCCACTGAACCCATGTCTTCAACAAGCAATGCTGGGGTCACACTCCCATTGCACTGGACTCCTGCTGTGAGATTGTGGCTCTGCAGTTAAATCTCACAGGTTCTGGCAGCAGGTTGTCTAGCTAAACTGATTCCATGACTAGCAAACTGCATACCTAACTTTATAGATCAATGCTAGTTGGCATTATTTCTCTGTGGAGTGTGTGTGTGTGTGTGTGTGTGTGTGTGTGTGTGTACATAGTGGCCAGAGGCCAATCCTGGGTTTCTTTCCCCATTGGTCTCCATCGTATTTGAGACAAGGTCTCTCACTGAACCTGGAGCTCACTGATTCAACTAGACTGGCTAAAACTGGCTAGCAAGTGAGCTCTGGGCTTCCTTCAGTCTCTGCCTTCTTGGCACTGGGATGGCTGACTCATATAACTGTATCCAGATTTAAAGAAAGAAAGAAAGAAAGAAAGAAAGAAAGAAAGAAAGAAAGAAAGAAAGAAAGAAAGAAAGAAAGAAATAGTTACTGGGGATACTAACTTGGTTCCTTATGTTTTTGTGGCAAGCAGTTTACCAACTAAGCTGTGTCCCCAGCCCCAGATGACAGTTTTATTCTTGTCATTGTTCTGTTTACAATGGGACAATTTATATGGGATCTAGAAACGGCACTGGCTGAGGACATCCCAGAAAGAAACCTGACTCCCGTGTTTTTCCTGCATGCTTCCCAACCTCAGCACAGACACAGGCTAGTCTGGGCCCAACAGTTTGCACCTCTCCAGATCTTTCCACGGCCACTGTTTCCCTGGCTCCTTACAGCATATATGTGAAGCTCGTAGGAACTTCCAGTCCTTCTCACAGAGGACTGTCTGAGGCTTGGCAAGGCTGAGTGCTTCCAGCGCAGAGACCCCACTCTAACGCTTTCTCTATTGTGCCATTGCTGCCTGCAAAGCAAAGCTCAGTCTGATGCCCTGTTCTCCATAGACAAAGGAATCTTAACTAATGTGTTTGAAAGCCCTGGGTGATCTATGTTTGCTGCGATCTTATTTTACTTGAAATTGTTTCTTTAAGTTGTCTTCTGCATCAGTGAAGGGAAACCAGCTGAGGCAATCTCTCTGCCTACAGCTGATCCCATTAAAAGTATGAGAGAGGCGCTCGCTCTCCAATTTGCTTTTCTTTTTTTTTTTTCTGTGTCACCCAATGGACAAAAACCAAACCAATACAATTTTACAAAAGCCAACAATGACATCAGCTAGTCTGAAATCTGTTCAACAAAATCCAGGAGGACCAGAGAAGTAATAAAAGACATTGGTCACTGATAAAATATTTATTAACTCTGGCTAAATCAAAAGCATGGCTGGGTTAGTATGATAGGAAATATGGTCAAGATTAACGAATCCTGCTTACCAGCTCAGCAATTAAGCACAAAATAAACATTCATCAAATATCTGCTAATTGTTGACTTTATAAGATTCAAATTCAGAAAAGCAAAATATCACTAAAAAAAAATCCCCCAGAGAGAAACCTCATAAGGCTGATGTGGGCTTTCTTCATCAGCTGACATATTGAGTAATATCAACAATAAGAAGTTGGGGAACCAAGGACAATATAGTTCAACCTTGCATTGAGCAAAATTAGCATGGTGTGTAAGATCCCTTGGCTTAAGCAACCATGATGAGTGGGATACAGGACCATTCCTGAAATGAGGAAGAGCAAGGCCAGGGGTATAGTTTGGCTGGCAGAGTGCTTGCCTAGAAAGCATGAAGTCTTGGGTATGAGCTATAGGATCCCACAAAACCTGCTGTCATTATACCTGTGACCTCGGAACTTGGGAGGTAGAGACAGGAGGAGCCATAGTGGAAGGTCATCCTTAGTTAGGGCAGTAGCTTGAAACCTTCCTGATGCTACCATCTTTTAATCCAGTTCCTCGTGCTGTGTGAACCCTGCCCCATCCCCACCAACCATAAAATAAGTATTGCTATTTTGCTACTGTTATGAATTATAATGTAAATATCAGATGTGTGACCCCATGAAAGGGTCATCTGATCCCCAATGGGTCACAACTCACAGGTTGAGAACCACGGGGTTAGATAGAGATTTCTAGGCCATCATGGCCTGCATGAGACCCTGTCTCTAAAGAGAAAAGAAAATGAAAAGAACAGTGAACACTCAATACTTACTTACGTGACATTGTTCTAGGGGCCACAATTCTCAACAATCCAGTGGAGTATTAAAAATTACCCAACCTGTCTTACAGATAAGACTGAGCCCAAAGGTTAAGTAGCTTGCCAGAAGCCATGTTGCTATCAATGGTTTCACCTTAGTCAAATATTCCAGCCCTGCTTGCCTATGCTGCAGGAAACAGGAGATCTACCATCTAATTCTGAGCTGTAGCAAACACACACAGTAACAAGTAACTACTAAATTCTTAATAGCCAAAAGCACTGGCCAATCGTTGGCTAGTATCCCTTTTCAGCAGGATGCTCAGGTAGGAACTCAGAGGTAATCACTAAGTCATCTCTCTTTTATTTTTTTCATGTTCCTGAGTTTTGCTGCTGGTTTTAGTTTTAGAACACAGGTCTAGGATTCAGCCATTTCCCAGTACATTTAATATTTCCATTCTAACCTAAGACATCATTTACCTGAATTTTAGCAAAATATGCCTAGATTCCTTGTTCTACTCTTGATCAACTATTATTCTAGAATGCTTTATTTTAAAATAAAAAAGGAGCCTATCCTACATTTACTCAAATTCCTTAACTCGCCCATTATACCTTCACAGATCCGAGTGTTACTAATCCTCTGTCCCCATCCCCTTCCTACCAACCCATGCCACCCCAGCTTCACTGAGCCTGCCTCTCCTTATGTGAGACAATCTTGCTGTCCTTCAGAGCCTCTGCATCTTCTCCTCATTTCCCTCCACTGACAGGTCTTCCCTAGAGGGATCGGCTGCTAGCATCCTGTTGTGGTCTGAATGTGAGCATCCCATTGGTACATGTATTGGAACACTTGGTCCCAGCTGATGGTGCTTTGAGGGGGGTGGGAGGTTGTAGAACCTTTATGAGGAAGTAAATCACTGTGGATGTGCCTTGATACTTCAAAGCCCAGCAGTACTTCCTGCGACTTCCTGCTTTCCCAGGGCAGATGCCATGAGCTCAGCTGGCCTCCTGTACTAGCACCTACATCTGTCTTCCCCACCACCATGGACTCCATCCCTCTGGAGCTAGAAGCCAAAATAAACTGTTTCTCCCTTAAGCCACTTTTGTGAGGGTATTTTATCACAGCCACTGAAAAGCAGCTAAGACACATCTCCACTGATGATAACACCCCCGTTCCCTTTTCCCACTCAGCCACCATCACTGTCTTCTCTTTAGAGAACGCATCTTCATCTGAGAGGCTACGGGGCAATGTGTTTCCTTACCTAGGTTCTTGCTCACTTATAAATGACATCAGGCGACGGGCATGGCAGCATATCACTATAATCCCAACACTTGGGAAGCTAAGGCAGGAGAATTGTCAGAGGCTAAAGGCAAGCTGGGGTTGTAGTGTGAGTTCCAGGACAGCTTGAACTACCAAATGAGAGTCTACCAAAACAAACAAACAAACCAACAGCAGAAGCAAAGAATAAGACAATGACCGGGTCAGATGACTCAGTGACTGGAAGCACAAGGCTGATGGCCTGAGTTCAGTCCCTGTAACCCACTGTCTAGGAGTTACTGTTGCTGCGATGAGGCACCACAGCAGGAGAGTACTGACTCCTGAGCTGTCCAGCAACTTCCACATGCATCCCATGTCAGGCTCACGCATGTCTGTATTTGTACATACACACACCACAAACAAGTATCATACATACATACCCTACACATTAAAAATATTTTTAGGGGGCTGGTGAGATGGCTCAGCAGTTAAGAGCACTGACTGCTCTTCCAGAGGTCATGGGTTCAAATCCCAGCAACCATCCATAATGAGATCTGATGCCTTCTTATGGGGTGTCTGAAAACAGCTACAGTGTACTTACATATAATTAATAAAAACCTGTGGGCCAGAGCAAGTGGGGCAGGAGAGAGTGGAAGAAGGGAAGGGGAAAAAATAAATAAATAAAAATATTTAAAAATTATTTGTAAGAAGGAAAGAAGAAAAGAAGTCACTCTTCCAGGACATACCTTTAGATACATAAGAATCTCTCATACGATGGAAAGGAACTACCCCTGATGTGATACCAGGGCAAAAGAGAAACCTATGAAAGTAAGGAGCCCTGGGGGAGGAGGCAGGATGCAACACAAAGAGATGTAGCTCGCAGGCACAAGGCAATAAAACCCTCTGGATGCTGCTGTAAATACATGAAAGGTGCTTAAAGGGACTGCGGAGAGAGTAGCAGGCACACACAGCAACCGTCACAGGACAAGAAACTACTGGAACCCAAAGAATAACAAACAGAGTTTGAAAGCAAACATCAAAACACCAACCCATGCAAAGTATATCCACTGGAACTAGATCAAGTGTGGTAAATATCCGCATTCATATAGGAAGTGTAGAGCCAACAACTGCATTCCCAGCGGACAGCAAAGACAGTTTTATAATTAGATAACGCAGAAGGAACAGTGTGGAGAGAGAGCTGGCACGGGTCTAGTGGAAAATCCAGGGAAGATTATAGGTAAGAGGAGGTGAGTTTTGAAGAGGTTGTGGGTGGGAATGTTTTAGAATTAAAAGTGCAAATCATAGGGGCTGGAGAGATGGCTCAGCCAGTAAAGGCTGGGCTCACAACCAAAATGTCAAGGAAACACAAATGGTTCTGAGGTGGTGAAAATGTATCGGTGCTGAAGGCGATATGCTGTGCAGGTGATTTATTCACATCAATAAATGTCAGGAATAATTAAGTCTCTTCTGTCACAGGAAACGTTTTATATGGAAGTCTTTTATAATTAGAGATAAACATAAAAAATATTTACTGATTAGAAGAATAAACTGAACGAGCGGGAAGATGGCAGTGGCATAAGAAGGATCCCCTCGTCCTGGAGCCTGGTACAAACTCTTGCCAGCAATGAAACAAGACTCACCAAATTAAGAACTGCTTCTGACCTTTCTCTCTCTCTCTCCAGAGCCATAAACCTGTGGTTTTCTAGGAATCTTACTAGAAACCCCATTTACTTACAAGGAAAAGGCCTGAACAACACTCCTTGTGCAACCCCCCCTAACCCCCAGGTTGAGGTTATCAGACCATCCATTCGAGGCTTGTGAGAAACCACCCTCCAGTCTCAGCTAACACGAACAAGAAGGGGAGAGGCAGGCAGGGGCCTCAGCAATGTTTCCAGATCTAACTTAAAAGCCAACAAATACTATTTGTCTGTAGCTAATGTTATGATAATTAGCTGTGGCTCTTCTGAGGAGCCCATATCCCCACTGAGGTTTGCCTTGCTTGATGCAAATCCATCTTAGAAAAGGCCACGCCTATGCTCCTGATGCTGCTTCTATTCTTTACAAGTTCCTTCTTTCTATAAAACTGTAACGCCACTTCACCCTGGCCAGCACTGAGATTCTTTCCTGTGTTGAAGCCAGGAATCCAGAGACTTGGCCTGAATCAGGATTCTTAAAAGGTTAAGAGAGCCCTGGGCTGCTAAATCTGACAACTTGAAACTGACAGAAATTGCTTCTAGTTTTTTTTTTTTTTTTTTACCTAAATCACTACAAAAGGATATATTTGAGTAAGAAGAAAATTAAAACCAGTAAGAAAGAAGAATGGAATGCAGGAAACAATAGAAAAGGAATTTGAAAGCATAGTGGTAAATCTAAGAGGCAGTTGAAACAGTCCAAGAATTAATTGGAAAAATTAAAATTCAGGGGTGTTTTAAAACAAAGGAGAAAGCAATTAAGAAAAACAACTTTGGAGTTTGTATATTATTCAAGGGATGCCTAGATGCTAAGGTTGAACTGTGATATCACAAGAGAGATGTTCAAAAGGCAACATATTGAAAGGTATTCCCCCCTCCCCCCAATATTGTTTTTGGAAGAAATTTTCAAGAAGGAAACAGTATAGACCAAAAAGGAGAAGAGGAGCTATCAGAACATATGAAGTATTTTGAGAAACCTGTAGAAGCCACCAATCCCAGCACAAAGGGTCAACAGAGGAGCATGAAGTTCACAGTTGGAAGATAAGTGGCTAGAAAGCACAGGAAAGGCCCCACTCCTAGAAGTTAAGAGGGAAATGTGTAAAAATACACCAGGCTCTAAGAACATCTATGCTAGACAAAACCAGTCTTCCTGTAAGAGACTCTCCTGAGCCCAGCGTGCCCTGAAGAAACACAAGCCAGCTCCATGCAGAGAGCTCGGGAGAGATACTATACCAGTAACCACGTGGCTCAGCCATTTTCAACCCAGGTGTGAGGCATGTAACTGAAAAAAGATCTCAATGGCTACAGCCTTGGTTGGCTACCTGCTGACCAACATGGCACAGGAGACTTTGGTCAGCAGCCTAGCCCAGCCACAGAACCACAAGAAATAACTGTTACTTTAGCCCACTACTTTTTAAAATGAATTGTTCTACAGATATAGGTAACTGGTATATACAAAACTCCACGTCTGGTTTCTTGAGGTGCTGAGCTGGAGGCATCTACAGATCATTGAGTGGGGACATCCCAGAGGCAGAGATAGATGCAGTATTGGAGCAGAGGATGTTATCATTGTTTATATAAGTGTGTTTGGCTGCTCTAGTCTAGAAGTCCCTGGAAATATAAACCCAATCCATACAGCCCTGGACCTAAGGAACTCAGTGCGCCAGGAGTGAGGCATGCAGACCTGGCATAATATGATGCAGGTGGATGGGGGAGGGGAAGAGAGCAGGACTGAGGCATCTCAGTGCATTACAGGGAGAGCTGGTGGGGATCCTGAAATTCTACCTCCATGTTGTAGTTGACCTGAGTAGTGTCAAACACAGGCTCTCCCGGAGGAAATGAAGACCTAGGCAATGAAGATGGGGAGGGGAAGTTGTGAGTTCTTGACTTGAAATCAAGGACTAGGCAAACTGCTTCGCCTTGGCAAAAGCTCCATTGGGTGATGTGCGTATGAATCTCAGAAAGACACAGCTAAGACTCTACATCAGTGGTTCTCAGCCTTCCTAATGCTGAGACCTTTGAACACAGTTCCTCACGTTGTGGTGACCCCCAACCACAAAATTATTTTCTAGGCTACTTCATAACTGTAATTGTGTTACTGTTATGAATCATAATGTAAACGTTGGTGTTTTCTGATGGTCTTTTGACTCCTGTGCAAGGGTCGTTTGACCCCCGAAGGGGTCACAACCCACAGGTTGAGAATCACTGTTTTGTGTATTTCTTCGAACATGATTTCAACAAAATAAATGAAAACAGAATGCAAAATACAACATGTAAATCCATTCGTTTTGTAGTTTTCAAAGGTCATTTTATCCTAAGCACACACTCGCACACAGATTAGTGCCTGCACAGAAAGGAGGGCGCGATCCTGCTTCGGATTCTCCACACTAACCTATAAAGTACGCCCACCACTCCTGTCTTGTGGATGCTAACAATGAAACTTATGAAGAACTCTGCTCTCTGAGCCATGATGTAGAAAAGCAGAGAATTATGAGAGGGAGTACTGCTATCCTGCGCACAGAGACAGAGGACAATACTAAAACTCCTTCAGGACAGTTGCACAGGACAGTTTCCTGCAACAAAGCATCACTGTGCGCAGATGCCAATGACTGATAAATGATGCAAGCTGAGAAACCTGAGCATACTGAGCAACAGTGGCTTCCTCCGGGGACAGAGCATGCTTGGATGGAAAGAGATTTGTGCTAAGGAGTTGGCTCAGCCAATCACAAGGCTAGCAGGTCCCAATCTGCCAATCGGAAATGGCAACTGGAACTGAAGTCCAGCCTCCACTGCGGAGGCCATCTGCATGGAGGATTTCTCTTTGGGAAAACCTCCAGCTTTTTTTTTTTTCCACTGACAGATCCTGCCACCATCTCCTGATTTAAATATTAATCACTTCTGAAAATTATCACGACAATCATCTAATTCTCGGAAAAGCTTTGAGGCAGAGTTTACACTTGTTTCAAAATGAGGAAATAAAACAAAGACATCAAATACTCCGCGCTAGGTGCATGCTTCAGGACACTTGCTATCTCCTTGGTGACCTACCTCGCGCAGGCGCAGTGTGGAAATAGTCCTGCTCTTTTATCTTTTCTCACCCAACTGTGTAGGTCACTGTGATTTTTATCAATTTTCATCTCATAGGCCAGATTCTGAGACACAGAGCGGCAAGACTGGTTGCCAAGAACTAGATAAATAGCTTATAAGCTAAAGATCCAGGATGTGGAGTGAGACGGCTTGGCTCCCGGCTCCATCTAACCTGTGGTTCTCACTGTGGAACCAACTTCCCTCTCACCAGACAGCTGGTCCCACCCTGGAAAGCATGGAAAGATTTGACTGATCTGAAAGGGCTGGAGGATGGACTGTTTTTAACCCAGAAGGTTTAGGTAGTGCTTTGATTGGGAACAAACAGGTGCTGCCTGATTCTACTGACCAGGAATCAGCCTGCCGCAGGTGCCTGTCTGCTTTGCTAATAAGTTTTTAATAGATCTCAGCCTCACCTGATCCTGTATGAACCAGCTGCAGTTTCGTTTACATCACAGGGGCACCCTTGAGCGGCTGTGGCACTAAATTGTTTGTTATTCTGGATCTTTCCAGAAGCGTAGCCAACTTTTCCTTACTCCGTTTTCCTCTAAGTGTGGTCCTCTGGTCAGCATCATCAGCATAGTCAGGAAGCTGTGAGAAACATAGACTCCAGCCTCCACCCTCCACCAGAATCTGCAGTGTAACTAAGTCCCAGGTGGCCTACAACCATGACAAGGTGTGAGGAGTCATGCCCTGTGCCCTACTGGCTACTGCCACCCTCTCTAGTCTTAAGATTTATTTGTATTACTATGTTTGTTTGCTTGTTGTGTGCATGTATGTGTGGGGACACATAAGTGCTAGGGTGTGTGCACACATCATGACATACATGTAGAGGTCAGAGGACAGCTTGTAGAAGTCGGTTCTAGCCTTTCACTTGTGAGTTCCAGGTACTGAATTCAGGTCATTGATCTTAGTGGCAAGTGCCTTTACGCTCTCAATTCTCTCACCGACTGCTATCTGTCATCTTTATCCCTTTCCTCTCCCCTGGTCCTCTGTTTGAGTTTGCCCTCCCAGTGTTTTATCATTTTCCCTCAAAGCAACTTTTAAATCGGTGACCAATCATTCACTAGAGTGATTTTCTCTTTGACATCTGTTCCTCCATTAAACTGGAAGCCTCCTGAGCTTGGGATGTAAGATAGCTCTAAACGGTAAATCAGCAGGCATGCTGATGCAGGCTTACAATTCTAGTCCTTGGAGCTGGAAGCAAGGTGATCAAGAGTTGAAAGTCATACTTGGCTGTGTGGGGAATTTGAGGCCAACCTGGGCTACATGAGACCCCATGTCAAAAGCAAACAAAGCATAAATCTAGGCTGGGGAGAAGGCTCAGGGGGTAAAGTGCTTGCCAGGAAAACACAAGAACCCGAGTTCAAATCTCTAACACTCAAGAAGTAAATGCAGCCATACCAGCACACATCTGAAACTGGGGCCATGAGAGCAGCAGAGACAGGCAGGTCCCAGCAACTCCCTGGCCAGTCAAATGACTAATTTCAGGCTCAAAAAGATAAGGCAAAGCAATAGGGGAAGACATCTGAAGTTGATCTCTGGCCTTTACATGTGCACATGAGGGTAAGTGCACATGTAGACATACATGTGAATACATATACAACACACACATACATGTATGACATACATGTATATATACACACATATCTATAACTCAGACACATACACGCACATGTACAACACAGACATATATAAACAATACATATATAATAAACACACATATGTACAACACACATTCAATAAAGTCACATGTATGACACACGTACAACACACATACACAGCTTATATAAGCATACATGTGTAACACATATATATGCATGTGAACAACACACATACATGCACATAGAAGTGAAAACCACACTGACTTAATAGCAAGTAGGAAACAACCAAAAGAAGAAAGTCAATAAATAAAGTAAGTTACTAGGAAGCTCTGAGACCAGGGGGGTGGCACCTCGGAGGCCTGGGATGATTAGCAGGAGGCTTTAATTCCCTCCTTTTGCATTCTAGGGCAGAAATGTCCTATTCAATCACACAGAAATTTTCAAGGGCTTTGAGAAACCTCTGCAGAGCAAGGATCCAATTTCGCCAGCTGTTCACTAAGTGAAATAGCCATCTATATCAGGAATTTAATTAGAAAGCCCAGAATGTGATCCTGCCTGAGAAAGTTACATTGCAGGCAGCTGCTTTGCCCCAAGAGACCA
>JANHMN010000020.1:4170818-4181085 GCA_030674055.1 Rhabdomys pumilio | reverse complement strand
GGAACTTTGGAGGGGAAACTGTAATTTCCAACCTGGTGATCTTTTGCTATCTCTAGGGCCTGGCTTCACATGAATTCTCCAGAATACTATGTTTGTTTATCCCAGACTTTCCCCCACTAAATGTTGAGTGTTGCTTCTCAGTCCATAAAACCCAATCTCATGAGAGATGTCACTTGTACTTTATAACAGCCTAGGTGACTTCCATGTTATCTTAGGGCCAGGCCAATATCTGACTCCCACAGGTATTGTGTTTATGTTGAACATTGTTTCTGAGTCAACAGGACCCATCTTCATGAAAGAAGCCATATGTTTTTGTAAAAGGTTTCAATGTATACATGTCTTAATTGACATGAGGTGACTTTTTCTGGAATTGTGCTGTGCTAAAATAAATCACCTGGTGTCGGACTCTAGACATTTGGCCCAGCACTGGTTAACTAAGTTGGGCTGAACTGAGTTTCATTTCCCTGGAATCATTTCCCTGCTTGAAGAGGATCCCATGAGAATGCATCTGTATATGGCCCCAGATAGCTTCACTTGCTCCCACATTCACTCAAAGAGGTTGAGATATCGACACCTAGGGACCCTGATCTCTGCTCAAATGTTGCCTTCCCAGAGAGTCTTTCCTGCTCATTCAGAGTCACCTCACCAACCCACACAGTCAGCTACCAGCCTCTTAATCTATCCTTTACCTAAGGTGGTATTTAATTCCACTTGAAAGCTATCCCTTGACTTTCTTTATTGTTTGTTTCCTATCTGGAAGTAGGACTCTGTCCACATCATTTTTAATCATCTATAATAGACTTTGGACATAAAAGGATGCTGAATAAATGTTTGTTGGTATTCTATACTGTGATGATGTAAGTCTTGACAGGCTAAGAATGACTTATTTCAGGAAGATCAGGGAAAGCTGGCTTGGAGGAGAGCACAATTCGGACAGAATGGTTTGAACTGACCAGGCCAAGAGGAGTGTGGTGTTGGCTGGGGACCAGGGATTGCTCAAAGGCTCTGAGGTGGGGAGGAAAACAGTGTAGTCAAGAAATTAAAAGATGAGCTGTGGAGATGACTCAACTGGTCAAGTACTTCCATGTGAGCGTTAGAAGCTGAGCTCAATCTTCAGAGACCTCGAAAAAAATCAAACAAACAAGCAGAAGACCTGGGTACGGTAGCCTGAACTTAATTGCAGGGCTAGAGATGGGCAGATCCCTGGGGCTTACTGGCCAGCCTACTTACCAAGTTGTAAGCCAATGAGAGATGATTTCATAGAAAAACAAAGAAGGATGAATGTTGTGTTTTATAAAAAAGGAAAAGAGCAAAAGTTATGTTTGATGAAGGGCTCCTGAAACAATACTCAAGGCTTTCCTCTGGCCTCTACACATGCATACATTCAGTATAGCTGAAACACACACACACACACACACACACACACACACACACACACACACACGAGGGTGGGGGTGTCAAAGGACATCTACACAAACAAAACATAGAGAAAACTGCTAGGGTTTTTATTGCTGTGATGGAAAACACCATGACCAAAAACAACTTGGGGAAGAAAGGGTGAATTTTGCTTTGCCTCCCATGGTCCATCACTGACAGAAGTCTGGACAGGAACCTGGAGGCAGGAACTGATGCAGAGGTCATGAAAGGGTGCTGCTTACTGGCTTGCCCCAATGGCTTGCTCAGCCTTTCTTATGTCCCTCAGGACAACTAGTCCACAGTGGCACAAAGAGCTGCCACACCCACCCACATATCAATCATCAAATCAAGAAAATGTACTTCTGTCATGCCTACAGGCCAGTCTGGTGGGGGCATTTTTTTTCATCCAAGGTCTTTTCTTTGAAAATGACTCTGATTCTCTCAAGTTGGCACAAAATTAACCATCATGGCCCTAAATGAAGCTGGATACCAGGAAGTGGCCAGACTGCTCACGGCTGCTTAGGAGCCGTTCATGCTTTGTAAAGTCTTTATTCCTAGATTATGATCAGAGTTTTAACTGGGGGAGTTAGAGAAAGAACCAATCATTTTTACTTACCAAAGAAAATCTGAAAAGATTTATTAAGTCCCTGCTTTAAGCCACACAATAAAATCAGACAAGATTCCTGGAAATATTAACCATAGTCAGTTTTAATGGCAGACATTCAAGCACACACTAAACAAGTGAATCTACCACTGAACTGAATCCCAGGCCCTGAGCTGCTCAGTTCTGTGGCCTCTCACCCATCTCCAGCCACTTTGGAGCTTTATGTCCAGACTACAGTGATCATTCTCTCTTTTTTCCCTCTTCTAAAAAACAAGCAAAGAAAGAAACAAACAACAACGAAAACCCCACTTACTGAAAGCTTCCCCTTACCATGAAAGAATGATGTCTGAACTATATTATTCTGCTCATGCAAGAATGTAACTCAAGTGTCAGCAGAAAGCTTCTCGGTTTGTGAGCATTTTCCACTTCTCCCTGCAGGGTGGAGAAGTAGTGGCCAAGGCCAATGGCTGGCTGCCTCCCAGATTCAAATCTTTCTCACTGACCAGCTGTGGTCTTAAGAACAGCTGTTCCTTGAGACCCTTGTATACCTGTCATTAATCATCAGTTACCCTAATTTTCTTTATTTGGGAGTGAGGGGTAATGGTGGACCATATAGTGCTTTGGAGTCTCTACATTTACTGACAGAAAACTCCATGGGTAGAAGACTCAAAGATCTCCTTTCTGAAGACCTGAAGACCCAGCTCCTCTTCCTAGGGGTGGTCCTAGCCATCTCTCTCATTGAACATCTACATCTCAGCAAACTGTATTTCATGGGGAGTTTGCCAGGTACCAGGGCGGGGACATTGCAGATGCTTGCTGTGCCTCCAGTGTGCTACACAGCCAACCCCTGCTGCTTCGGCTGACTGTGGTGACAGCAGCAGAGGCTACATCTACAGCAGCTTTCTCCATAAAAAATAGAGAGGTCAGAGGCTGGGGAGATGGTTTTATGGATACAATGCTTGCTATGCACACAGGAGTGGCTTTAGATCCCTTAGTACCCGTGTCAAAGCTGAACAAGCAATAGCATGTTTGCAATCCCAGAACTCAGGAAACAGAAACAGGGGATTCCTGGTAACTTACAGCTAAAACTAGCTAAAGAAGTGAACTTTGGGTTAAGAAGAGACTCACCCGCATCTCAATAAATCTACAGGAGAACAAGTTAGAACACTCAATGCCAACTTCAGGCCTTCACACACATATGTACAGACACGTATATGCACACGCATTTGTGTGTCTGCATACATGCAAGCACACATACACATGCATACCATATACACAACACACACGCAAATGCAAATGAGAGAAAAAGAATAGTGGAAAGGTGCCTGTTGGAGCACCAAGGAAGAGGTAAGTTAGCAGAAACTTGAAAACCCACAGGTTTAGAGAGCAAGAGAGCAAGAGAGCAACTATTTAAAGTATTCTGCACCACAAAATAAATATTTGTGAATTTATTTAGTTTGGTCTGTCAGGGAAAACTGCTCTGAGGACCTAATATAAATGTCATTAGTCATTAATTTACCTATTTTCCTTATAGTGACCATTCATTACAAGTGATTGTTTGGCCCGTAATTATTAGAACTATGAACATGGTGGGGCTGAGGGTTGCAAAGTTTGTGGTACCCCAGGCACTGCCATCTTGAAAACAGCCTAGTTACAGATCCTAAGGGAAGTGTGCCAAGGCAGTAACTTGACAAATATAGCTAAAAGTCCTTAAATCCTGACACCTCCCTGGGGGCCAGTATCTCAGTTTCTGCCTCAGTTGCGTTCTTAACATGGCTGTCCACTACATACATCTGAGTTTGTTTTTACCTTCTTCACCAAGTGGTAGCAGCCTGGGAATTCATTTAAGGTGCATCGCCAGCCAGTTAAATCACCCACCAACGTGCTAGGAGCACCCTGACAACAGTTCCCAAGAGACCCAACAATTAGATGCCTAATGGCCCCTCTTCAGGATGATGGCAGTAATCAGAGAGAAGGGAGTAAGCCAAGCAGCCTTCTCAGTGGGGAGAGGCTTATTAAGTCAAAAACTCTTAGAAATAGCTCCATTCCCATTCTGATCCAGGGAATGCAGAGGTTGACAGCTGGAAGGAAGGATAATTTGGAGAAAATGGTGGAAGAGTATGGCAAGACTTGCTTTTCCAAAAGTCCACGATAGGATTGAAAAGACATCAGAAAAGGCTGGTGTTTTAGCTGGATTACCAATGCCTTTCTGCCTCTGGGCTTCACCCAATCATACTATGTCAAGGAGAGCCTTCAACCTCTACCTCCTAGAACATGGCCTTTCCCATCTCAAAGTGTGATAGGGTCAACTTAAGCATCTTTCTATCTTGGTGACTTCAAAGTAACCATTACTAAATACCAGCTATGTGTATGCCAGAGACCCCAAACCCATAATTTCATCAAATCCTTTCACTCTTCCTAGCTTGGTTATTGTTTCCACTATCCTACTTCAATGGGAAAGTTACAGTTCAAAGAGTGTCTGTGAGTTGCCAGTGGTTGTCAGCTAGTAAAGAACTTGATGCTAGCTCATTTATTTATCTGGAAATATTAGTGGAGCATCTTCTGAGTGAGCAGAGCTTAGGCCAGCCTGGAGAACACTCGCACACATTCACATGCTCACACACTCTTATGTGCGCGCGCGTTTGCGCGCGCGTGTGCACACACGCGCGCACACACACACACACACACACACACTCTCACACACACACAGATCAGAGCAGTCAGTTTACTGGAGAGCAGTCTGATTAAGGAGGATCATGTCACTGTACCTATCCCCAGTAGATGTAATCCAATAATGTTTCTCTTAGGAATGGGTATAGAAAGTACTTATGTGGACAATGGATGGATGCAGTTAGCCAGGCCCCGTAGTCTAGAGAATAATACTGTCCTAGGCAGAAGAAATCTCAGATGCAAATGGCAGGAGGTGGGAGAGAGTAGAGTCTCCCTACAAACCTAGAGGAAGGAGCTGGAGGCGGGGACTCAGGCATAGACAGACAGGAAAGGTAGAACTCAGGTTAGGTGATGAGAAGACTTTAACCAGGATCGGGATGAGTTTTATCCAAAGCATTGGAGCATTGTAAACAGAGAAAAGTATAAGCAGATGGTTTAGGAAGATTCCCTGGGTTGAAATGTGGAGGTTGCAGTTGGAGGATCGAGAGAGCAGGTGGGGAGGGAGACCAGGAAGCCTGTGTTAGGTGAGTAAGAGAGGTTGCTGTTGAAACAGGGAGTCACTATACAAGGGGCTTAGGAAGGTTTGCTAAGGTTGGGAATCAAGTTAAATTGTTGGAAATTAGAATTAGAAACTGATGGGCTGGGGCCATTCATGGGGCGTGTGGGAAAGGACAGGGCTTTAAGGTTACTTTCTGGTGAGGCCATTGGATTGTGCCATTCACAGGAAGAGTTGAATACTGTGTGGGATTTGTTGGGAGTTACAGTATGTGCAGTTCAAGTTCCTTCTGGGCAGTCAGAGATCCAGAACGGGGTGCTCAGGAGAGGCCTGAGGGTGCAGATAAGAAAGTTACGCTTAACAAACGATGACTACCACAGAGGGGACTGGAATGTCAGGCAAGAATGTGTAGGAGCCAGCTTCACATTCATGAGAACACTGAACCACCTCTATCAACAGCAGAATGTGGTTTTGTGGTGTTCCTCTAGTTATGGGGTTGCAGCAAGCTCCCCTCTGCTCTGAGATCACACTGACTCCTCACCGCCTCCCTCCATGTTCCAGGACAGTTTCCTAAATGCTAACGGGAATTTAGGAGCAAAGTCAGGACCAAAAAGCCAACCAAGCCAGACACAGTGAAATAGCTTTAGCTAGGCACATAATTCTGTTCTCTAGTCTGAAAGCAGGGATTCCATTCTTAATATTTGACTCCAGTGGTATTGTAAATATGGCTATAGATCCGTAGAGTTGAGCTACCTAAATCTTCCATGTGCACTGAAGTAGTAGCAAGAGTTTCCTCAAAAGCAGACCCTGAACAAGAATCCATATGGCCATGCGTCCTAGTTTGCTTTCTGTTTCTGTGATAAAACATTCTGATCAAAAACAACTTAGAGGATGATGAGGTTTATTTGATTTGCATTTCTGGGTCATAGTTCTTTACTGAAAGAAGTCAGGGCAGGCATTGAAGCAAGAGAAACACTGCTTATCAATTTTGTTACTGACTTATGGTCAGATAGCTTCCTTATACAGCCTCCCCCTCCCCCACCCCACCCCGACCCCAGTCTAGGGATTGGTGATGCCTCCAGTGGCTCCTTCTAGATCAACCATAAACCAAGATAAATGCTCACAGACTTGGCCTAAAGCCAATCTTATTGAGACAATTCTTTAACTTAAATCACTATAGATTCTGTTTACACTGACAATAAAAGCTAACCAGGACAACAAGTTATTTGGGAAGTGATTCCTAAAAGCATGAAAGTGGAAAAAGAAGGCAGAGGAGGGAAGGAAACCAACATTAAAGTACAGGCAATCTACCACTGTGGGCACCTGGAACTCTCTTCCCTTGGCCCCCTGAGCAAAATGGACAGATCAGACCCAGGGAGTTGTTCACAAAGATGGGGTATTCCCTCACTGACTTTAACCTGATATTAGGTACAGCATCACTCCCAGGAGTGTTAACTCATGAACCGGCCTCACATGAGTCAGATAGACACCCAAGGCAGAGAAAACTGCCAGGCAGAACTGCAGCGCTCCAAGAAAGAAGACTGCAGAATACACTGAACGCAAATGAAGGAGAACACAGCCAGGGTCCTGACGTCATCTGCCAGCCAGCAGAGCAAGGCTGGACCCTGAGATCTGGACACTGCTTTAAAGCCTGTCATCATAGCATTTTAAATGCTAACTGTTCCCAAGAAAATATAGAAGTAAATGGACTGTGCGCTCACCTATACAAGCTAGCTTGGGGCAAGGCAGGAGTACCGATAAGACTTCCGTGGACCATTTGAGGTTTTGTGTGATTTTTTTTCCCTCACTGAACAATAACCAAACACGATGGTGATTTTTCTATGAACTTCAAAGTTCAGCTGTTTTAAGACTCAAATCATGGAGACTCTGGGTCAGAATTTCTAGCCAAACATTAATCAAGCTGTTTTTTAAGGACCCAACAAATGATTAGCTTATGATTTTTCAAGCCAACACAAATGCCTTTGTCAACTAATCCTGGCAAATGCTTCCCCACTCTAAAGTTTAGAGAACACAGCTATCAGCATACGCTAAGGTCAATGAAGAGCCCTTCCCTATAAATGCTTAAATAGTTGTGTATACATTTAACACCTTTTGAGCCAATAATTTTGACGTTCAGTTAAATTCATTAAATTCATTTTTAGTGCTCTATTTTTCTTCCCTTTCTTCTACCATTCATACATTTGGAGAAAAACTTTTCTTGCCAAAAGTAAAGCAGAAAATTTCCAGAGACTTGTTATTTGGAACCATAAAAAGTACTTAATTCTTAGCATTATCTTGGCCAATCGAGATCACCCAAAGGTGAGGTGATAGATTGGCAGCATCTTGCTTTGGCAAGACCGACCTTCAGTGTGAACAGTGGTATTTATGTTTTCCTGTTCCCTGCTAAGAGTTTGCATGTTAATAGTTTTTCCCTGAGGTTGTACAGCTTACGGATTTTCAGAACATCATGAAATTTTGCCCATTCCTGAATTTTCTAAGAGCATCTGCCCAGCTTTCAAAGAGACACACACTCTTTGAAATTTCAAGCCAGAGTCTTGAAATCCTAACAGCTGTTTATTTGCTAAATATTTGAGTACCTACTAAGTGACAAGGTACAGTGGGAAACATTGAGGATAAGAAAAGCACGGGGCATCTTTTCCTTTGGCATACAGCTTGTATTGGCTAAAGAGTATCCATTTCTGTCCGTGGATATCTTTTCCAAATTCTCGTGCCAGGGCTGTAAGCTCACTCCAAGTTCAGTGTTAGCAAGAGGGTAAGAAACCAGCAGAGTGACTGCAGGGAAGACCATTACTTCTTCATTAGGTGTGCCTATTAAACAGCCACCATGTAGCAAAGGACCTCTGTATCTTCTCGCTTCCCCTTGAGAAGCTTGAGATAGCTATAGAAGAGTGCTTTAAAATCTTGAAAATGTAGGTGTACATTATAGATTTTGCACCTCAGTAGATATTCTGAATGCCCCTGCTACACTTCATACTTAGGGAAGAATTTTATTCCATTTATTTATTTATTTATTTATTTATTTATTTATTTATTTATTTATTTATTTGCCTATCCAGTGTCCCATACAGCCCTAGCTCTAGTTGAGGTTATCCTTGAACCCCTGAGCCTTCTGCCTCTGCCTTTCAAGGGAAGGGATCTCAGGTGTTCATTCCACACCAAGGCAGTTCTACATTTTAACAGTCATTCCCTTCTGCTGACAGTCAGAGGAGCGACTGGGGAAATGGCTTAGAAGCTAAAGTGTTTATGGAGCTAACATGAAGACCTGAGTTGGGATCCCCAGCCTCTGCATAAAAGGTCAGGTACTAGGACACATGACTGTAGTCTCGGTGCCGGGGAGGTAGAGATGGGGGTGGGGGGAATGGGGAGGTTCCTTCAGGCTCGCTGGTCAGTCTAGCTGAATTGGAGAGCTCAAGTTTGCTGGGAAACTTGTCTCAAAACTCGATGGAGCAGACAGTTGAGGGACCCGCCTGACATCAACCCACACACAACGGTGGCGGGGGTGGGTGGCAGGTAGGGGAGAGAGTAGAGTGTGGACTAGAAAGATATTTTTAGCATCACAGAACCATAATCCACAAAGTCAAAAGCAACAAATATGCTTCGTCGTTTTCCTTTATATGTATGGGTGTTTCACTTGCATGTAAGTCTGTAGTACACGTGTGCCTGGTGCCAGCAGAGGTCAGAAGAGGGTTACAGACGGTTGTGCACTGCCATGTGGGTGCTGAGAATCAAACCCAGGTCCTTTGCAAGAGCAGCCAGCAGTCTTGAGCACTGAGTCATCTCTCCAGCCCCTTACACATGACTTTTAAGGTCACCTACCTATGGGGAGAATTTGATTTCTCTGGGAAAGTTTCCTGAAACTTTAAAGTTTAAAGTATGAGGACTTGTGAGTTTAGCACAGATAACCTTTCCCCCACTCTGCTACCTCCCTCTCGGCAACATCTCTTCCAGGATAGCTGCATGCCTGAGTGACAGGCCTTTTCTTAAGTAATCTTTATGAATTGAAACACTTCCAGGAAAAAAAGAGAGCTCGCACCCAAGTTTCTGCTCATCATGTGATACCCTCCACGGAAACAAGTTGTTCACTGGGCTGGCAACACTGGATAACATTGGGTTTACACTGACTGAGTTGTCCCAAGCAGTGGTGTCTGCCTGATGGCTTTCCTGCTGCTCCCCTACTGGAGAGCACTCTCAGCCTTGAGTTTTCCTAAGGCTGTTAGAGGGAACAGGTGAGCAAAACAAGGCTCTAAGAGGTCAAAGTCAGGGTTCATCAGGTTCATCTGTCAATCAAAACTTAGGCCACTCCCCACTGCAAAAACCAACAGTCACAACAAACAGGGAGGTCAAGAGAGGCCCTGGGACATGGGTTAGTAGTTACCAAACAAGCCTGAGGATCTGACTTCTGTCCCCAGGAAGACACTGGAAGGAGAGGACTGACCTCTGTAAGTTGCCCTCTGATCTCCAGCTGTATGCCATGGCTTCTGCGTAGCTCCCCCACCCACCCTGCCCCCATCCACATACACAGAAAATAAATAAAACGTGGTAAGAAACTAAAAAAATACTTTGTCCAATATTTAATTAGAAAGGAAATTTATGTCACATACAAAAGAGTAAGTGGGCTCTGAGTGGTAGCATTCACCTTTCATCTCAGCCTTCAGGAGGCAGGAGGATTTCTATGAGTGTGAAGCCAGTCAATACAGTAGTGAGTTTCACATGTTGGCCAGGGCTACATGGTAAGACTCTGGTCTCCAAACGAACAAATAACAAGACAGGTCAAATCAGCCAGAACAGAGGAAAGAAAGTAAAACTAAAATGGTCACCATACTTGTTTCTGGGGACAGGAAGTGTGGGCCTGTTGCTTTCAAATGTATAACCATTCGCTGGGCCCTAGTTACTTACCTTGGAATATAGTTAACAACATCATTTTTAGTTTTTGAGAAATTCTGAGCCAGGTCACATTTACTGAGGGTCCAACCCACCATTTTTAAGAGCTTTATATTAGTGGGACTGTGTAGCACACTGTGTCTACAGGTGAACGGATGCGGTGCCTGCCTCTAGTCATG
>JANHMN010000020.1:4156392-4170808 GCA_030674055.1 Rhabdomys pumilio | reverse complement strand
TGTGTGTGTGTATGTGAGTGTATATGTGTTTATGTGTCTGTCTGTGTCTGTGTGTGTGTATATGAGTATATATGTGTTTATATGTCTGTGTGTGTATGTGAGTGTATATGTGTTTATGTGTGTGTCTGCACCTCTTATGTGTGTATGTATGTATGTTTATGTGTATGTGTCTATGTCTCTATATGTGTATATGTATGTGTGTCTGTCTGTGTTTCTATATGTACATGTGTCTGTCTGTCTATCTGTATCTCTATGTGTGAATATGTGTGCTTATGTGTGTGTGTGTGTCTGTCTGTGTCTCTATGTGTGCGTACATGTGTGTATATGTGTGTATGTGTGTTTATGTGCATATCTGTGTCTCTATGTGTATGTGTGTTTATGTATGAGTCTGTGTGTCTGTATCTCTATGTGTGTGTCTGTGTCTCTATATATGTATATGTGTGTATATGTATGTGTCTGTGTTTCTATGTGTGTATGTGTCTGTCTGTATCTCTATGTGTGAGTATGTGTGTTTATGTATGTGTGTCTGTCTGTCTGTATCTCTGTGTGTCTGTATGTGTGTATCTGTCTGTGCGTCTGTATGTACATATACATATGCACATGCACATACACATATATCATATATACATACACACATACATCATATACATGCACACACACACACACACACACACACACACACACACATACATATACGAAATCAGAGGACAACTTGAGGGAGCCAGTTCTCTTCCATCTTGTGGGTCTCAGGGATAGAACTCAAGTCTCCAAGCTTGGAGACAAGTGTCTTTACCCACTGAGCCATCCCACTGGTCCTTCTCTGCATTTCTGATATTATGAATGGGTAGAAGGAAATGCCAGGATTTCGTCTAATGGTGCAAACATTTCAGGCTTTTTATTTCAAACCGCTATTTTAAGTTTCTGGATTTTTGTGAGCACAGCCCCAGTTGTAAAGCTAATCAGCGGCACGCATAACAGTGTGACTCCACACTGGCACCCTTGGGATTTAGTATTATAAGCAATACCTCAAGGGATTTAGTATTAAAAGCAATACCTCAAGGCCAGTGAACTGCCTCAGTGAGGAAAGTCTTTGTGGCACAAACATGAGGGCCTGAGTGCAGATCTCTGCCCTTATGTAAAATCCCAGCACATCGGTGAGCACCTCTGTAACTCCAGCGGTGGAGAACATCAGGACCCCAGGGCCTCACTGGTTAGTCAGGCTATCTGGGGCAGCAAGCCCTAGGTTTAGAGAGACCCCCTCTCTAAAGTGAGAATGGTGGAGGACAACACCAGACATCAATCCCTGGCTTCCACAGGCACATACATGCCAACTATACCCCCACGTACATGTGAACACACATTTTTAAAGTGCCCTGAATTATGAAAAAAAAAAAAACAAACCCATAAGCAGCCTGAGGTGAGAGGTGAAAACAGTTGGTTTCTCTCTTGACCAGAAACCCTACAAACTCTTAATAATCAAGAGGTGAAATCTTTATGTTCACTTTAAGAGCACCCAGGAAGTTACTGAGCCCATCAAGGGTGTGCATATGTGAAAAGCCACCAAGTATCTGAAAGATGTCACCTTAAAGAGACAACGTGTGGGGTGGGAGAATGCTTCAGCAGCTATGAGGCGAGCACTGTTCTTCCAGAGGACCCGAGCGGAGAGAAAGCTCAGTGGTTAGAGTGCTTACTGCTCCTGCAGAGGTCCAGGATTCAGTTCCTAGCAGCCAGGACCAGTGACTCACAACCGTCTGTAACTTCAGCTCCAGAGGATCTGACACCTTGGTAAGCACCTCCACTCATGTACACAGACACACACAGAGACACACGGGCACACACACAATTGAAAGCTAAATAAATGATTTAAGAATAAGAGCAGTGGGTGCCACCCTAGCAGTACAAGCCTGCAAATAGATAGATGTCCCCAGGCCCAGCAGCACAGATTCAAGGAGTCCAAATGAGCATTACACATTTAGTTGAACTAGTTTAAAACTGCAGAGGGTATCTGAGAAGGAACTGAATGTGGATTCTCTGGTTATGAATCATCTCCAGGTGAACCAAGTACCCATGATGCCCAGTCACATTTACAGAACTCACAGCAGGACTGTTCCATATCCCAGTGTCTCCTGCCGTGTGGAGGTGAGACTCAAAGGAATGAACTGCCTACACCAGAAAAGGAGGTCGCATAGAAGGGAGAAATATTCCAGAAGAGACTGAGGAAGTGAACGCTTATGCATGGGAGTAAATGCAAAGAAAAACAAACAAAACAGAAAGGGGTGCTTATCAAATATATCCTTTAAGATGGTTAGCATGTGACTCTAGAGATGGCTCAGCAACTAAGAGCTTGTGCTACTCTTTCACTGGACTAAGTGGGTTCCCCAGCACCCGCCCTGAGCAGCTCATAACCACATGTCACTCTGGCTGCAGGAGCGCTGAAGCCCTCTTCTGAAGTCTTCAGTCACCAGCACTGATCCATTCCACACACACACACACACACACACACACACACACACACACACTTAAAAGTTAAATAAATCTCTAAAAATTAAGTTGGTGATGTGACTTCTGTCCCGTCTTGAGTCTTAGGTAATCAGCAACACCACAATTTCTCAGTGACACCCAGTTCCTCCTGTTGACTCCCTGGCATTCACAAACTTCCTCTTTAAACATCCCCATACTAAAGATTTCTGAAAAGGACCCACAAGAAATCCTATCACAAAAGGCCACAAAAAACAAAACAAAACAAAACAAAACAAAACAAAACAAAAAAAACCAAAAAACAAAAACCAAAAACCAAAAAACATTACTTCCTAGTTCCAGGATTTTCCCTTCCTCCCCTAGTCTCCTCTGGTCAGAATTACTTCCAAGGTTGAGTATGAGCCAGGCAGTCTGGGCTCCACTCATGGTAGAATGTCACTGGGAACTGATTTTTAAAAAGACACGCTTTGCCTGCCTCCCTCAACCCCTGCACCAACAATAAAACCCTGACGTTGTCTTTAATAGATGTGTGTGACACTGGGCAGGGAAATTTAGATGCTGGGTACCTGCAGGTTTGGCAACGGCTTTCCCTGGTTACTCGGCCCTATATGCCCACCGCACTCCAGGGCATATGCTCGGGGTGGGAACACAGTATTGGGCAAGGCACCTCTCATTCCTGGAGAACTCCAAGTGTGTAGTGGGGAACTCCCAACCCAAATCAAGGAATGCTAGTTCATGTTGCTGATTTTCCAACAGTCAGGAGGAGGAGGAGGAAGAGGAGGAGGAGGAGGAGGAAGAGGAGGAGGAGGAGGAAGAGGAGGAGGAGGAAGAAGAGGAAGAGGAGGAGGAAGAGGAGGAGGAAGAGGAGGAAGAAAAACAACTAACAGAGCCCAGAGAATTCAGCTCACCTCACTCTGTCTGGAGTGGATGAAAACCTCCAAAGAGACACTTTTAAGACCTTTAAATACAGTGCTTTCCTTCACCTTAGTCCTTCTCCTCAGCCTCTCTCATCAGACTGATCCCCTGCCTTCCACCACTGACTGTTAACTTTGTTCTGTCTCTTTCTTTCCCAGAGAACATCGGCTGCTGAACTTACCTCAGGGAAACTTCTATACAGCCTGGAGTGGATTTGAGGAGTGTACAGCCAGAGTGCACGGTCCCCAGCACGGGATAGCTTAGCAGCTGGAGAACAGGGGGGCATCGATGTGACTCCGCGCAGCAGGGAAGCCTCTGGGGTCCTGCAGGCTGCAGCTCCCACGCCCCTGGCTCAGCAAATGAATGCTGTTCTCCCCGCCCTGGTGGCCCCCAGGACTCAGCATGCGTGCACGTCTCAAGCCTTGGGAAGGTGACAGAAGAGTTAAGGGTGTGTTTGGGGGTGGGAGGTGAATCTTGGAGGCTGGCACTATCCCGCCTGCTTCTCTGCAATGTGGACCGCCCCCAAACCCCTGGGCTGCAGACCCTGGGGAAAGTGAAAGGTGGGGACTTTGGGGCACGCTTGGAGCTTGCCTTCACTCTCTGCGCTGGAGCACACCAATCTCCGCTCCTAGTGCTAACTGCTGTCCTGGAGGCTTTGCATAGGCTCAGGAGACTTCTTGGGAGAAGAATGGGGTTTAGTGAGGTAGTCCAAGAAGTTTCGAATGGTAGAGACTTCTCTCTTCTCCCTGCCCAGAAAGTAGTCACTCTATTCGCTTTCTTTTCATTCATCCATCCTTGTATTGTGCAACTAGCACAAGTATCTGACTACCTGCTGTGCACCTTGACTAGGTGCCCCAGCCACAAAACCATTGAAGTTGCACTGTCTGCTCACTGTCTGATTGCAGAGACAAACTTGGAGACAGAACATGAAATGGATAGCCTCGTTTTGGAATGGGTACCACCTGTTCCATTTGGGCTACCCAGTATCAGCTTCACAGAGGACAAGTTCAAGATAGAAGTGGTTTGCCACAGAGAATAGCTTAAGTGTCTGCCAGACTGTGCCAGCTACAACTGGCCAAATCCTCAATCCTACTTTCTTTTTCTTTTCCTTTTCTTTTTTCTTTCCTTTTTTCTTTCTTAAAGTTATACTTACATATTATATGTGCATGTGTGTATGTCTCTCTCTCTCTCTCTCTCTCTCTCTCTCTGTGTGTGTGTGTGTGTGTGTGTGAGAGAGAGAGAGAGAGAGAGAGAGAGAGGGAGGGAGGGAGAGAGAGAGAGAGAGAGAGAGAGCACAGCTTTATGGAGTTGATTCTCTTCTTCTACTAGGAACTGGAGTCATCAAGCTTAGCAGCAGATAGCCTAATCCACTACCCCTTAGTCAGGTCCTCGGGTTCTTTCTTAATGGTGTATAAAGACACGCACTAATGTCCCTCACTGTGTGTCCTGGATCGACCACAGACTTTGGGTTCTGTTTCAGAGATTCCACACCAGGATAGGTAGCTTCAAAATGATGGTTCTGTGCCTCCTGTGGTTTGGCGAGAGGGCAGCTGAGAGGACACCAAATTAGTCGCCATTAGCAGGTCTCAAGTGATTAAAATCAAGCAGCCCACGGCTTTATAGTCTTCTATAGTTATTATTTGTAACAGTGCACTTTAGAACTCAAGGACACTCCCCTGACTCCGAAGTCAGTATGCAAAGAGTTGAGATTTCTGAGTGGTAGAGTTTCTCATCAATTGTCTGTCTACCCAAAGTCACTTGCCAAAATGTTCTACATACTCGAATGTTGCCTGTTCTGTAATTTTCTCATAAAAACCCCAGTGTGACAAGAGGGCTCCTGGAAGTCAAGAGCCTGAGACTCATTGCTCTGCTAGGAAGCAATAAACTCCAGGCTCAATGCTCATGGAAGGCTTGTGAATCTCTTTAACATTCTGTTTGAAGCATCCTGATGCTTTGGGCCCTAGGATGTCTAAACTGATTGCACACCTGTATCAAACCGAGACCAGCATTCAAAGAACGGGTCTCCTTTTCCCCATTTTAGATCAGAACAACAGGAAGAATGAGACTCTTGAGTTATGTAAAAGAAA
Organism: Rhabdomys pumilio; assembly: GCA_030674055.1. Lineage (NCBI taxonomy): Eukaryota > Metazoa > Chordata > Mammalia > Rodentia > Muridae > Rhabdomys > Rhabdomys pumilio. The sequence continues at coordinate 4,165,328 of JANHMN010000020.1, read as the reverse complement.
TGAGTGACCCCCAAGTTTTCACCATTGTGCAACCCATGATTTCTAGACAGGAGACACAATGGGCCAATAGCCAGTGGGTCTCTGCTGTACTTCCGGAGCCTTTTCAGAAACATCTGTAACTTAAGGGAAAGCCTGGGTGCCATGTGTGTTTGGGTGCACTTTTGAAATCTGTGACAGCCGCATCCAACAAGAGATAAATCACATCAGAGGACAAGCTGCTCCATCATGGACTGTGTAGGGCTCAAGAACTGTTGGAGACCCGTACTCTGGCTTGGGGGCCAAAATGTCCTGGCCTGAGCTGCTGTTCCGGTTTACGGGTCAGGGCCTAGCAAGAGAGAGAGTAGGGGGAAGATGCAAAGAATAGAGACAAGCCAGAGGATTTGTAGTCAAGTCTCACGTCTCTCTCTCTCTTTTTTTTTCTGTATTAAAGTCTTCTTTACTGTCTCCACCATACACACACCACTACACCTACTACTACTACACCACACACTACAAGGAAATCCTGGGTATTTATAGGCTTTTGCCAGGTGCCTTGTAGGCGCGTGGATACCACATGCCTTGCAGGTGTGGATATGACGTAAGCCTTACAGGTGTGAACAGCATGTGCGCCTTACAGGCATGTATGGCGTGGATAGCACATAGATAACACGTGCACTGCATGCTCCTTGCAGCTGTGAGCACTAAACAGCAAAACAAGCTGTGTGGGATATTAAAGTGTGCTTCAGCTGTTGTAGGCTGTTGAAAACCAAGTCTCATGTCAGGGTATATGGCTCAAGATGGTGCAAAGCTGATAGCTGCTTTCTGTTTAAAGTTGGCTCCCAACAAAGAACCACCCAGGCAATTCACAAATGAAAGCTGGGGAAAGCCAGCTACTATTTACCCGGGAGGAGCCATACTGACTTTAGAACCGTCTTCAGACCTCAACCCAGCTGGATCTCCCCCTTTAAACCCACAAGCCACCCAAGTCACTTTCTCTTGGGTCTCCCAGGGTCCAATATTCCTCCCTCTCAGCTCACACGACCCCTGCCAATTCATCCGTAGCCCTGGCAAACATCTTCATAAGCCATCTTGCTGATCAATTACTCTGCTGCCTTTAATGACCTAAGCTGTGAGCTTTGGCTCACTGCCACTACCTAGCGTGGCAAGAGAGTACTGGTAGCCCAGCGGGGGGAAAAAAACCCTATATTTAAATTTTGAAATTAAGTATCTATCAAATATATATAGCTTTTGCATAGCATAAAGTTAAAAGAAAATGCAAGGCTGAACTATCACAAGCCGGTAACTGTCTATCCATTAAATACCATATATTAAATATAAAATTACTAAAGAACAAGCATTTCGAAGAGTAGAATCATTTATAGTAATACTCTATCTGAACATTTACATACACACACACATTTTTCTTAATGGTCTTCTAAAGCTATACTTCATATGAAATCTATCCATTTTAATTATTTTAGTATGTCCTCAGATACATGTGACTTTAGAAAGACTAGAACATTTCTCAAAAGGAGCCCCCTGCCTGCTGGTTGTCAGTACTCAATTTTTCATACCCACAAGCCCTTGGCTACTAGCCACCTGCTTGCTGCCTCTAAAGGTTTGCCGATTCCAGGTATTTCAGAAAAAAAGAAACCATATGTGAATCTAGCTGGCTGGCATCTTCCCTTCAGTGTGATTTCTGGTTTATCCAAGTTGTAGCGTGCATTGGTGCTTGATTCCTTTTGTGGGTAAATAATATCTTCTGTGGAGCTGTTATATACTTTCAACCAATACACACTTGGGACATTCCTGATTTTTTTTTCTCATTAAGAATGTTACTGTAAACATGCTTTTTGTGTGCGTGATTTGTGTGGGCATATGTTTTCTCTGCTTTTGGGAACATATCTAGGAGGCCATGACTGGGCTGTCTGAGACGGGAACTTTGTGCTCTTACTTTGCAGGAACAACTAGACTTTTCCCAAGGGGCTACATCATTCCCACCAGCAGCATAAGAAAGCTTTGATTTTGTCACATCCTTGCCCATGGTTGTTAACTGACATTTTAATGATGGCCATTGAAGTGTAGTTTAGATTTTTTTTTCTGGTAGTGCTGAGAAACTTTTCATGTGCTATTTGGAGGTTTGGCCCATTTCCATTTCTTTCTGGATTTATTTATTTTTACTTTGCCTGTGCATTTTGTCTGCATGTATATATGTGTACTGTGTACTGTGTGTGTGTGTGTGTGTGTGTGTGTGTGTGTGTGTGTGTGTGTGTGTGTGTGTGTATGTTGGGTGCCTATGGAGGTCAGAAGAAGGTGTCAGATGCTCTGAACCAGAGCTACAGATGCTGTGGATGACCATGTAAATGCTGGGAACCGATTCCTGGTCCTCCACAAGAGTAATAATCACTCTTACCACTGAGCCATCTCCCCAGCTTAACTTGGTCCCTTAGGTTAATTAGGCTGGCTGTGTATTATCAAGTTCTAGAGACTTCCTCCATCATTTGTACCCCTTTACCTGAATGGTTCATCAGCGTTCTCTCTGCAACACGCTCTTTTACTTTCATGTGAGTGGCCTTAGAAGAGCATATTTTCAATTTGATGAGGGTCAATTACCTAAGTTTTTTCTTTTGTTGCTTATCATGTCCATGTTATGAGTAATAATCCATTGTCAAATTGAGGTAATGAAACTTTCATGCACATGTGTGCACACAGGCCCACACAAGCGAACACATGCGCACACACACAATTAAATTTAAATAATATATTCAAGGCCAGACTTGATTGCACTTGCCTGTAGCCTCAGCATTTAGAAAGTGGAAGAAAGAGGAACGTACCATGCCCCTCCTGCCATCAGTGGCTTCCTTATTGCTATACATGAGCTACATAATAAGTCTGAAGCTCAAATAATGATAAATTTAAATCAGATATCTTATTGGATTATTAGGATTTATTGGTTTGTTTAATATCTACTATGTGGTAAATACTACATACCTAGGATTCAATGTGGTAGATAAAAACACAATCAGCCATAGATTCTGCCTTTGGGACCTAAGAATCAGTGTTGGAGATGAATATGTTAGCTACTCCTCAGTAGCTAACATAATAAAGGGCTATGTGCACTGGGAAATATGGCTGAGTCTCCAGGTAAGGAATGGATGCTTGAAATAAGCATTTGACCTGGCGTTGAAGGAGAATGAAAGAGAAGAGAAGGACAGTGACACAGAATGAGACAATTATGGAAGCCACGGATGCCAGGAGGGGCACGATACACAATGAAGTAAGAGGAAGCAGGGGGACTGCATGGACAATCCCATCCACTGAGACAACGAACACGGAAGGAGGGAGATGTCTGGGCCAGAAGGTGGCAGAAAGGAGTTCTATCTTGGATACTGAAGTTTCAGCTGTCTGGGAGCCATTCAGGTGATGTGTGGCTGAGTAGCCAGGTGGCCGGGGATAGGTCCAGGCTTGGGTGTGAGCTCTGAACTGGAGACATGGATTTGGGTTCATCGTGAAACCGGTAACTAAAGTCACAGGTGTCTGAAGTGGTGGAAGAGCATTCATCGGCTCCACAACACTCAGTCATTTCATTCATTGAAGAAGTACATGAGAGCCAGTCTGTGGGAAGTGATATCCTAACCCCTAATGATGTACACCAGGGAACAAAGTAAGGAAAATCACTCCCCTGGGGATCTTGGGAGAGGGACTAGTAGAACCTTATTGGAAGGCAGGGAGATAACTGGTTTTGTTCTTTTCTGGTGCTAGGGACTGAGCCCCTTGCCTCTGGAGAGCTTTCAATACTCACAGGAAGTAAACTTCAGAGACATCTGGAAGGAAAGAGTTGCAGCAGCGCCAACAGTCCATGCAAAGACCCTGCGTGCAGCAGGAACATCTCTGTGCACTGTTGCCAAAAGACAAAGCCAATGTGGCTACGACAGGAGAGTGACAAAGCAGATGGGGGTGGGGCATGAAATCAGACAGGTGATGGATGAGTGAAGGCACGTTGTGAGGAGAAATGGAGGTCTAGAACAGAGCAACATGGTGTGACTTCTGCTGATGAGGTGTCTGTAAGACAAAGATAGAAAACAGAGTTCTGGGAAATACCTGCCGTTTAAGGGATGAGGCAAAGAGGGCCAGTGGGAAGGTTAGTGGAGGTCAAATACAGGTCATCTTAAGAATGCTTAGAACTTAAGACTCCAGCACAGGACAATTAATAGTGAAAAAGTGGCTGGTGAGGGAGAGACCAGGAAACAGCCTAGCCCAGAGTCCACTGTCTGACAGCTTGTAGGAAGAGTCTTATAGCACGTAGTCGAGAAGCAGGGAGGGTTCCAGGGCAGCCTCATACTGGGAATACATGGGATGCTCAGGCAGTGTGGTGAGCCCAAGGCTGGGTGGCTTTTGAACCATTCACCAAAGGAGATTGACTCCCACCTGGCACCAACCCTTGTTTTAAGATGGAGGTGGCATCATACTTACGCCCTCTCAACTTGATCAGATTTAGAATCACCTTGGAAATGCCTCTGGTCATGTCCAAGAGAGTGTTCCCAGAAAGGTTTAACTGAAGAGGGAAGACCCACCCTGAACAGACTGTAGTCTCAGACTGAATAAAAAAGAAGAAAGCAAGCAGAAGCCCAGCCTGCATTCCTCTCTGCTTCCTTGATGGTGGACTCAGTATGACTAGCCACCTTACCCTCTCACTACCATGCCTTCCCTGTCAGCCACAACAAACCCTTCCTCATCTGTTAAATAAATAAAAAAAAAAAGTCAGATGCTTTGTTACAGAAATAAGAATAACCAATACAGACAATTGAGTTCTTATTGTGGACAAGAGAGCTAGAGAGGTCAGCTGGGAAGAGAGAGTGGATATCACTAAATATCACTCCCTTCACTTTGGGGCCCTCTGTGACTATACAGAGCGTGTTGAATACTGATCTTTCACCAACCTTGCAATAATCCAACTTTAATTTCATGCAACTAATTCTCAGACTACACTTTCCAGTTTTCACCAAGAGCACAGACACAATTACTTAGAGCCCATGCTGAGTCACTGGGAGCAAGTCATCTTTGAACCCCCAAGGTTGTCTCCCTGTTCAGTCACATAACCAGCAAGAAGCTAAGAGACCCTGAGCCAAATTCCCTCACTCTGCAAGCGATTCCACTTGTATGATTTATGAGAGGTCAATTCGCTTTTATAGGCCATTAGGGGGTAATTAGGATTCAATAGGAAATTTCTAAATTCCCTTCTAGGGACTGAATGGCAAGTACTCTGTGCTTAAAGGAACAGGAAACAAGCAGAACCCAGGAGAGGGTAAATTTCGCAGACCTTCCATAACAGAACCTCACTGTAACCAACCACTCTATAATTCTCCAGGACAAGTGAGAGAGGACAACTGGACTTTGTGAGTCTGACCACTGACCTCTAGACTTATTTACTTCATAGCAACTTTCTCCTTAATTATTTGGCCTCCCGGGGGTAGAGGGGAGACTCAAAAGCTTTCCCTTGGTTTGATTTCTGAGTCATAACAGAGTACTAGAAAGCCCAGGAAGCTAGCAGAGATGTAAGGATGAGTTACCTCCATGCAGTAGATACCTTTACAGATCCAGGCTGAGTCACACAGCTACTAACTTGAAACCAAGACTGAAACTCAGGAAATGGAGCAGAAAGCCTATGGAGGTAAGACACACAATAAAGCAGGCTAGTATATACTATGTGAGTGATGGATTTTGCTTCCAAAGAGAGTTGTAATCTGTCTCTGGTTTGTACAATTCAGCCGAACAGCTTTGCTGTCTTCCCTGTGCTCGGCACAAGGACTGTCTCATTTCCCCTTAACTCCCACCCGAAAGCAGAACTCAAGACAAGGATTTGTGCGCCCGTAGACGATACCTCTAGGGGAGAGGAGAAGCGAGATAGTAAAGGGAGGACAGCCAATACAGGATGTGTGATCAAGAGATCACCGGACAGTGAACAGCTGGAGCTCAGTCCCACTGGGGAATGCTGGGAAACTGCAAAATAGACTCAGTTCTACTTTGCTGCCAAATCCTGCTGTGCTATTGGCTGAGAGCTCAGAAGGTTGAGCTCTTTGGCAATCAGTGTGGCCAGCCCTGGGAGCAGATATGGAATCCAGCATGGAGAGAGGAGGAGAGGGGGCACGGTGACAACATCTGCTGGAGATAATGTTCCAGTCTGTGTGCCTCTGCAAGCCCCTGAGACTGTGGAACAGCAAAACAGCAAGGGAAATTATGACACAGCTGAGATTTGCATCACCCAGACCAAGCAGAATGCAGCATGCAAAAACTCTTCTTAAGGTTGTGTGCAAGGAAGTGCTGAGCCTAGCCCACTGTCCCCTCTTCCAAGTGTTGGCCTGTCCCAAACTATGTACCACTCAGCGTCGTTGACCGGACTGGTCCCCTGGTGCTCATGATGAAGGTGGGCTAACATTTATCAACCCTTGTGAGGTACTTATTTCTATATTTAAAGGAAATTGGCATGGCAGAAGTAACCCTCTGCCAGTCAGAGGAGTTGAGTCATGTGCGTGGGGCTGGTTAGAATTGTGTTAAAACAAAAACCAACACTTGCTGATGCCTAGTTTCATTAAGAGTTATTGAAAAGTATATCAAATGCTGGTTTAGAATGTGATTAACCTTAACCTGACAAGTGCCATTTTTCTGGATAAGTCTTCAAGGATTTGCTATTTCGATTGCTTATCCAATTTACAGTAACAAGTTCCCCTGACTCAGAAGTAGCATAGAATCTCTGAGGAAAGGTTAAAAACTCTAACAGGAATGCTTTAGCTCTACATACTTTCTTTTCACAAAGAGGTAGGTTACTCTTGTAGACTTCATTTTTCAAAGTTTTCCTAGTGCTGAAACAGAAGAAAATGACTCTTAGAAGTTAACTCAGGATCATCTCTCTGAGGTCCTTACTCCTTGGTTTAGAGTTCTTTTTCCTCCATGTTCACAGGTCTTTCCTCTGCAACTGTGGCCCTGTTTCTTCTTCCGAAAGGCTTGCTGGATTAGAGACCACCTTAATGCCCCATTTTTATTTTTACCTCATTTTTTAAAAAAACAAGCTCTCGCATCATTGCCCTGGCTACTTATGTAGATCAGTGTGGCCTTGAAATCACAGAGATCCACCTGCCTGTGCCTCCCATGTGCACCAGCACAATCCCCTCATTTTTTATCGCCTTTAAGTAGAGTTGTTTTTCTTTCAGCTTAATTGGAGAGTCATCGACGTACAGAATTGTATATGGCTGAAGTATATGTGATTTGGTGTATCGTGAAATGGTTACGTGGTCGAGCTAACTCATGCACGCATCACTTCAGATAGGCATCTCTCTGTGTGAGAATGCTTAAGACCATTCTTCCATGTATGAGATTTCATGTGTAAAATATAGCACTGCTAGCTGTGGCTGCCATGCAAGTACAAGCTGAACCTGCAAAACATATTCCTATTATAATTCTCTGTACCCTTTGATCTACGTCTTACCCCACCCACCTTCCCCAGGCCCCGGGGACCACCATTCCACTCTGCTTCCCATTCTGACATCCCCCCCCCCATTATCCCACATATAAATGATACCATATGTTATACAGCTTCTTATTTATTTTCCTTATCGTACTGCGAAGTATCAACAAGTTGAAGCTTATGAGTCTGCAGTTCTGACAGGTTTGTAAGGAAACCCCTTGGTACTATGCATGACATTCATAGAAAGCAATTTTTATTTACTTTTTTATGTGTGAACTTAAGCATTTATGTTTGCATAGATGTCTATGCACCAGTGCATGCTTGGCACCCGCAGAGGCCAGAAGGGGGCGCCATATATCCTGAACGGGAGTTGAAGATGGCAGTGAGCTACCAAGTGGGTGCTGGGAACCAAGCCCTCTCCAGGTCCGCTTGGAGCAAGTTTTATTTGCTGTTCTTCTCTCACTTTCTAAATGTCCATGATTTTAAACTAAGGCATATTATGTTTCTATCATAAGTGCAGAGATCACATAATTTGAGGCTATACTTTCATATAGAAACAATGAAATTTCCAAATATCAACTTAGATATGAGATCACTGGGCAACTTGCTCTCCCCTGGAGGCATGCATCGGCTGTGTAAGTGTTTAAGGAACCAGAAGACAGCAGCCATGACACAGGCTTTAGGATACAATGAACAGCGTGGAAAGCCACACCCCCAGCTGCCCCAATCACACAACTTTGTAGTCATTCCCAAGGCATGAGAAGGAAAATATTGAATCTGGAGAGAAGCATGTTTTGATGATCAGACAGTCAAAAGAGCTCAGATAAGGTTCATTAGAACTGTTAAGACTATTCCATTGAATCAGAGGTTGAGGTCATGCCCCGAATAGGGAGCCTCTGATCATTTGCTCAGCTGTAGAAGATGGGCTATCTGAACTAGCCTGAACTAAATTCCAGGCTTCCAAGGAGACGGCAAATCTTTATTGTTCAGAGTAATCACAAGTCAGTCGAGATTTCCAAAGGATGTGATTCACCCACTTAATAACAACTTAACTAGAGCAGCCGTTCTCAACCTTCCTAAGGACACTTTAACATAGCGCCTCACACTGTGGTGACCCCCAACCATAAAGTGATTTTCATTGCTACTTCATAACTATAATTTTGCTACAGTTATAAATTGTAATGTAAATATCTCATATGCAGACCCCTATGAAAGGGTCATTTGACCCCCCAGGGAGTCATGATCCATAGGTTTGAGAAACATTAAATTAGAGTCTTTTGGTGGGGAGGGTCTGTACCTATGGATGTTAGCCAGGTGCTCTACCATGGAGCTGGATCCCTGCCCTTCTATCAGCTTCACTAGAACAGTCTATAATAGACTAGAGTGAGCTAAGGAAGATAATTAAGACATTGAAATTTCAATGATGATTATTATAGTACTGACATGTGTATTTTATTATAGTGGTCATTTTTCCAATCAGCCATTTTCTGTAAGG
>JANHMN010000020.1:4118341-4146765 GCA_030674055.1 Rhabdomys pumilio | reverse complement strand
ACACACACACACACACACACACACACACACACACACACACACACACAATCTCTACCTCCTGTTCTCATCATCTGGAACTGGTAAATTTCTGAGCATCTTAAATCTTATAAAAAAATTTTTTTTAAGTTTCCTGTCTCTTGAACCCCTCACCTCCCAACCCCTACCAGGAGGGAATATTGCAATCTGCAAGAAACATCTGTGCAATGAAGTGAAAAAATTTTTTTTCCAAACTAAAGGACATGAGTTGCCAAATTGGAAAAAAAAATGAAAGATTGTACTAGTTATTTCTCTCCACTGTGACAAGATAGTTGATAAGAAGTAATTTAAGAAAGAAGAGGTTGATTTTGGCTTGCAGCTAGGGGATGCAGTCCATCATGAGAGGCAGGGGTTGGAGGGGAAGCTGGTCACATTGTGTCACCAGCCAGGAAGCATGGAGTAATGAATGCCAACACTCGGTTCCCTCTCTCCAACACTTAGAGTGAGTTTCTCCACTTTAGTCAATCTAAGATGGATCCTGGTGAGATCTTGGTTCCCTTTGTGAACTAAATTTACTCAGTGAATTTAAAGGCACCATGGAAAAGAAATGACAAATCCTTGAGAGTTAAGATGTAACTCAGTAGTAGAGCCCTGCCTGTCATGCAGGAAGCTCTAACTTCAATCTCCAGGACCCAGAAGATAAAAGAAAATGTTTGAGATGTGTGGTACAGGGAATAAAGTGTCACCAGGGACCGGGGATATGGCTTAGTCAGTACAGCAAGCATGAGGACCTGAGTCTAGACCCCTAGAAGCCACAGAAAAGTCAGGCAGGTATGTCAGCTGCCTGTAATCTCAGCACCCAGGAGGCAGGATCCCAGAGCGAGCTAACAAGCTAGGCCAGCCAGATTCAGTGCAGGGTTCAACAAGACAATCTGCTGCAGTGCACAAAGTGGACAGTGATCATGGAAGGGACCCGGCATCAGCTTCAGGTCACCACAGGTATGCACACACATGTGCATACACACCTGTACACATGTGTGTTAATACACATACAAACATGAATATGGATCATGCAGACATATACATATCCAAAGAAGGAAGAAAGACAGAAAGGGAGAGAGAGGGAGAGAGAGAAAGAGAAGAGAAGGGAGAAAGAGGAGAGGGAGAAAGAAAAGGAGAGAGAGAAAGAGAGAGAGAGAGAATATGAAGAGTCTTCAGGTGGTCAGAAAGCATCTTTCCCCCCAGGTGACAATAGCAGACAGTGATGTCACTCTGATGTTTGGAAGACTCTGAACCACCTGCCCAGTGCTGGGAGGCACCTTCAAGATGAAACATCATGGACGGAGCCATCATTGTCTTTAGGGACATACTCCTCATCAGTATCCAATCCCCAGAGGTCAGCACCAAACACAGACTCATGAACAACACTGAATGAACCAGCAGGCTGTGTGTAGGGAGCCGACTTTAAGCAGAAAGCGCTAGAAAGCAGTTATCATCTTTGCAGCCATCTGGAATCATTTACCCTGATAGAGACTTGGTTTTTCAGCAGCCTACAACAGCTGAGCACACTCTAACAAATATCTTGTTTATCCCACATAGCTTGTTTTGCTGTTTAGTGACCCCAGCTGCATGGTGCACGTGGTAAAATGTCTTCACCTGTGCTCTCCTGCGTGTGCTTATAAATACCCAGGATTTCCTTGTAAGAATATATACTGTCAGTAGAGTTAAGAGGTCAATATGAGTCGATACAGTTAAGAAGATATACAGTCAATAGAGTTTAGAGGAATATGAGTGAAGAGGACAATATGCGTTAGTAAAGGAGTCAGAAGCAATAAAGGAGACTTGAGACTTGACTCCAGAACCTCTGCCTTGTCTCCATTCTTCGAGACTCTAGACCCCTTGACCAGAACAGCAGCTCAGTCCTCAACAGTTTGGCGCCAAGCGTGGGGCAGATCGGTTCTCAACAGCTGTGTTCGTGCACACATATGTACATGCATGTAATGGTAGCTGAAGAAGAGGTCTTGAATTTGAAAGGCAGTGGGTGGAAAGAGTTGGAGGGAGAGGAGGGTGAGACTGATGTACATATAGTACTCATAGAAAAAAATTCTCAAAAAAATAATTAAAGGTAAAAACAAATTAACCAATGCTCAAGTAAAATGTGCCACTCAGCTCTGCTAATGACAAAAGTATCACACCATCAGCCCTCTCTGAAGCTGTTCACACTCATTCCTTGGCCAGTCATGAAGGTTATCTATCACTAGTGTCACAAAGAGAGTCATTAAGGCTGGCTCCCAGCTACTGCTGGGGCACTGTACCAAGCCAGACACTGGAGAAAGCGCTTTCCACAAGTCAAGTCTCACAAAACCAGTTTCACAGATGAGAAAAATGGAGGTTCTGGTAAGTCAAGCCACACGTCCAGCGTCAGATAACCACCAGCTCACAGAACAAATCTTACTCTTTTGGTGATTCCAGATTGCACTTTGAACACATCATTAAAGCCTTCTAGGGCATCAGACAACAGAGAAAGATCATTAGCACTGAAAGTTCAGAGTGAGCCATTTATCATAGAAAGTGTGTTCACCAGACAGCAATCCCACTGGCCAGGCAGAAGGACTCTCACATGGACTCTGCCCACATTGCAGAGCATAGCAAACACCACACGAGATGTGACATGGCAGAGACACAGCTCAGTGGCTACAGCGGATGCTGAGGAACAAGCCTGGTTGGCAGGTGTGGGGCAGGGTGTGAGTTCAGAAAGAGCAGCTGATTTTTAAGTGAGGATCAAAATAAGGCGAACCCTCTGCTTGGAGAATCTCAGAGAATAGCTGCAGATGCTGAAGAAGGCAGCAAATTCCTAGTGACAGTGTGTATAAATGAAAGGAATTTTAGGGGGATTAGTACAAACCCATCAGTTTACTGATAATAATAGGGAATAGGTCGACAGTAAGAGCTGGTATTGTTTGAGAATCTTCCATATGCCAGGCGCTGTGCTGGGCACTTCATCCAGTCATTCCACAAGCTATGCCAAGCCTTTATCCCCACTTCATGGGTGGCATGGTGACTCCCTCAAGACAGGGAGAGCCCAATTCTGTAGATTTCTCTCTCTCTCTCTCTCTCTCTCTCTCTCTCTCTGTGTGTGTGTGTGTGTGTGTGTGTGTATGTGTGTGTGTGTGTGTGTGTGAAAAACACAATCTTTGAAAGAGCCAGGCAAATCCAGATCTAAATCCCTCTTAACTGGGCACTGGGAGACCTTCTCTTTCTGAGTCCTGGATCTGTCATTTATGGAGACAGTGGCATCTTATGCTTGTTGGTCGGCATTAAGTAAAATGGTGTACAGGCTGGTGAGATGGCTCAATGGGAGATGACCTGAGTTCTACCCTCAGGACTCACAGAGTGAAAAGAGAGACCTGATTCCCACCCACTGTCTTCTGACCTCCACAGTCAAGCCCGGTACATGGGTGCCTGTGAATCCACAAAGGAGCATATCCATGTACACACATGTATACTAACATATAGAATAAATAAATAAATAAATAAATAAATAAATAGTAATAATTGTATTGTAATAATTATATACTTATTACAATATCTTGTACATAGTGGGAACTCAGCAAATCTGGGGTTTTCTTTTCTTTTTCTTTTCCCCCTTGTATAGAAATGGTGTTCATTTCCTCTTTTTAGTATCTGTCCTTTTAGATGATAACCAGTGTATATTACACTAATATATCACCATGTATTCATACACATAAGTGAAAGACTTAGAGCGAGAATATTAAGAAACAATTCTAATAAGCTTAAGAAACACAAAAATCTCTCCTTTGCCTGAAACCCTAATATAGTAAATTGGATTCTTCTGGAGCTTAGCTGCGCATTAGGATCAATGGGAGCATTAAAAACGCCCATGGTCAAGCTGCGCCCTAAGATGAGATTCAGCTACCCATGGTTTAAAGAACCCCTCGAAGGCTTAGGCTTCTAGTAAGCTATGAAAAGAGAGGGCCATTTAGCTACTAATGAAACGCTTTTCCAAGGTCAAGCCAGGGACCAGCCACATCAGCATCCTCTTCAAACCTGTTACAAACAGGGCTATGCAGACCATATCTAGAACTTCTGGTGGGAGGGTTGCAGCCTGTGTGGGCCCAAGCTCTCCATGACAATCTGATGCAGCCACCTAGTCGTCTTCTGTCCAAACCAATGATGAGTGTATCCCCCTGATTTTACCATTTACACATGTCCCTTGTATGTTCAGTCGTCTCAGCATCATTATACGTTCTTATCTGAATAATTGATAATCCTGTGGCCAGTGCTCTCCCTCTACAATTCCCTGTTTCTGCAGCAGGCAGTCCCAACCTCAAAACAAGTCTAACCACATCCCTTTCCTATCCTCAAGGGCACCTCAGTGCTTCCAGAATAGAATGTGCAGTGTGCAAGATTCTCCCTGACTGCACTGTGCTTATCTCCCCACCTTCCTGTCCCATCCTCCTCCTCCTCTTCCTTACCTTCCCACCCCATCGTCTTCCTCCGCCCCACCCCTCCTCTTCTAAACATTGTGTTTATAGTTCAGACCCTTTCTGAGGATGAAGAGCTAGGAAAAACCTCTCTCCCTGGATTCCTTTCAAATTTCTGCTTTTTCCAGTTTGTATCTAGTCATTTTTCATTCAGACCAAAGGGCCCCTCCTGAATGTTTGGGCTCCAGATGCAATTTCCTGCTTCACGGTCCCACAGTGCTCCCTCTGCCACCTTTGCCCTAGAATCTCCATGCTAAAGTGCAACTGTCCCTTCCTGATTCAGTCCTAGTTAGATCATGCCCCATGGTGGATGCTCACACACCACGCCATGCAGAACTGCAGAGCTCCAAGGTGTGCCTGTTCCTCCATAGAACTTCAAGCAAATGATATCTAAGCCAGGTCATCTCAGTGTCGGGTGATTACACCGGTCACTTGGGGATCTGGTTACAGTGCAGAGTCTAGCAGAGTGGACATGGTGTCCAAAAGTCCTGCATTTCTTTCAGGCTCCCATATGGTGGCCGTGGGCCACCAGATATGACTTAGGTGGTTAGAACCAAGAACATCACATTTGCAGGTTAATTCATGTCATGCTAGAAAAGACCATTTTGTTTTGCAAGAATGCTAGTAACTGGTCAGAGATGAGCTGTGCTGTTTATTAATCAGTTCTCATAACATTCATCATCCTGGAGTTTTATCTATTTCTTTTTGGCTTGTTTGTTTGAAAGAGACTGTAATCAGTCCACTTGTGAGCCTGTCCCTGCACAGCTGCAGTCCTCGTCTGTGTTAGTCAGCTTTCCATTTTGGAATCCAAAGATAAAGCAGCTTTAAAAGGTGAGCAGTTTATTGTTGGGGGTTTCCGTTTGTTAGCAGCTGGCAGTGTTGCTTTGGGCCCTGTGACAGAGCAAGCCATCACAACAGGTGCAGTGTCAGAGGAAACTGCTCACTCCACGGCAGCTGTGAGGTAAAGAGGAAAAGGAAGAACCCGGCACACCAAAAACCCCTTCAGGGGTACTCCAATATCCCCTTCCAGGACTGACCTAACAATCCCCCCACTAGGACCTCACCTCCTAAAGATTCATCCACTTTTCTATGGTAACAACTGGGGTCCATGCCAAAAAACACATGGGTCTTTGGGGAGATACTCAAGACTCAAACCATAGCACCAGCACAAACAAGAGCTTCCTTATCAGCAGCCTTTGTATGGAGGCCAAGAACTGAGAGTTAAAAAAAAAAAGAAAGAAAGAAAAGAAAGAAAGAAAGAAAGAAAGAAAGAAAGAAAGAAAGAAAGAAAGAAAGAAAAAGGATAGGAAAAGAAAAAGAAAAAGAAAACTTTTCTCAATGCAGAGTCTATATTATATCTGGGAACCAAAATCTTGGAAGAAGAAGAGTGGCCAACAAGATATAATCCACAAGATAAGGCTCCCTCTTTTAATCCCTTTTGCATAAAGACTAATCATTACTAGGTGTCTGCCAGCAAAGGCCTGAGTTCCTAGTGATTAATGTGGTGTTCTCATGGTGAGCAATGGAAAGCTACAGAAGAGGCAGAGACAGTGACGATGTCAGCGGTCTGGGGTCAGATCTCCACGGTACCAGCAGCAGGTGAACGGTACTGACAGGTTCCTCTATACTCAGGGGAAGGGGCTTCCATTAGAAGAGACTGAGCAGAACCTTCATAGACTTCCAGTTACACCAGGCAGCATTTACCCCCAAGGCTCACACAGATCAAAGAGTCGGCGATCACAGTTAGGCATGGCGAATGAGGGTTTCCAGAGACATCACAGGACTCTTAGTCATCTATAATTCTGACCAGCTGTTCTAAATGCATCCTCTCATGTTATGTAAGGTTACAGGGGCTTAACAGGTCATTTCTGGGAAAAAAAAACTTTATGGCAAAATGGGTTCTTAGTACACACACCATGGTTCCTTTTGAGGAAATTCAAATTGATTCTAATTGTGGAATGTTCAAGAATTTTAAAAACAATTTGCTCTTTTTTTAAAAAAAGAAAAAAAAAAGGCAAAACAACAAATTGTTTTTTTCAACAATTCACCTTGCTTTCTGCAGCACTGACCTCCAGGCCAGTCACACTGGCCGACGCACAGGCCCTGCTCAGGGACTGCCGACATGTCTCCCTCTCCGGAGCACACATGCACAGCTCTAACTTTGGGGAGGGGGTTGTCATCACTCATGCCACTCTCCTCCTTGTCCCTAAATCATGTTTATCTTCTATGACTTTGCTCTGCCATCCCTTCATTTGGATTGCCATCGCTAAGTGCCAAGGATTGTCCTGGGAATGTGATGGGCCAAGAAGCAGAGATGCCGATAGCCTCCACAAGTGCATGGGTCCTTATAACGCAGTGAGAGCCCAGAGGGCGTGGCCCGGGGGACCATGAAATATACAGTAGGTGGGTTACTCTGCTGTGACGGCTTATCTTCATTGTCAGCTTCACTGGGTTTAGAATCACCATAACCCATCTGCAGGTGTGTCTGTGTTTCCAGAGAGGCGTAACTGAAGTGGGAAGACTCACCCTGAAGGCCAGTGGAGCCATTGTATGGGCTGGGGTCCTGGACTGACTAAAAAGAAGAATGAGCATCAGCATTGACCTCTCTCTGTTTTGTGACTACAGATGGGTGGGGGGGGGTGGCCAGCTTCCTCAGCTCTTCCCACCGTGTGTACCCCTTCATGATAAATGATACCCTCAAAGTGTAAGCCACAATAATCCCTCCCCCACACTCCAGGGAGTATATACATAAATAAATAAATAAATAAATAAATAAATAAATAAATAAATAAAATTTAAAATAGATTATTTTGGGTTTAAATGGCCAAAATATATATACTCATTCAGGAAGCTCTTCACAATGACAGCGAAATGCTTGCCCATTATCTTCCTCTTGCCTATGTGCATGTGAGTGTGTGAGTGTATATGCACATGCGAGCTATACGTGTGACAGTCAGAGGATACCTCAGATGTCATTCCTTAGGTGTTATCTACTTCCCTCCCTCCACCCCACCCCCGTGTGTGTGTGTGTGTGTGTGTGTGTGTGTGTGTGTGTGTGAAAGAGAGAGAGAGAGAGAGAGAGAGAGACAGAGAGAGACAGAGAGAGACAGAGAGAGAGAGACAGAGAGAGAGAGACAGAGAGAGAGACAGAAAGAGAGAGAGACAGAGAAAGAGAGAGACAGACTGACTTGGCCGGGAGCTCACCAAATAGTCTAGGCTGGATGGCCAGTGAGCTCTAGAAATATGCCTGCTGCCTCCCCAGCGCGGGGGTCACAACCATCTGCAGTAATAGCTGGCTCTTTTACAGGGACTCTAGGGCTTGAACTCAGATCCTCATGCTTGCAAGGCAAGCTGAGCATGACTGAGCTGTCTCTCCAGCCAGTCCCTCTTGCTTCTTATACACGTCAAGTTGTGCTGTGCTCTATGCAACCTCAACTGACTACTCATGTGTCTGTGACCACTATGACTTCCCATGTGACATCTGACATGTGACCACCCAACTGTCCCTTAAATGGGACTAACTCAGTTCCTCAAGGTGAATGAGATTTGAAAGCTATTTTTTTTTAATTTCCTTTCTTATTTCTGACAGGATCTTAAATGTATGTAAGGATTTACTTAAATTTTGTATTTGCTTTTTTTCTCCCATGACTTCAGTTATTCTCTTAAACCACATATGATCAATCATCTAAACATATAAAGAATTTTTCTATTAAACCCGTAAGAAGAAATAAGATATCATGGTGCCTATTAGATGCCCCACCTCACCTCTTTCCACTGTGGAGTCTGGAGTTTGGCTTAGGGGAGATAGAACAGAGTCCTTTCCAATGCCCAGCTCCTGGGCAGGTTTCAGCTCTCTTGTCTATTTAGGCCATAGGCCTGCAGGGGCTAGAAAACCCATTACTGGTACCTGTGTTGATCCACTTCCCTGGAGTGCCACCTTTACCCCTGCAAAAGGGAGACTCTACTCCAGGCTGTGGAGGGAGGAGAGGGGTGATAGAATATTCTGATTATCTTGTTCTTTTATGGACATTCTTCAAATGTTGCAAAGTGTCTATTTTTCCTGGCACTGAATTCCCAGGCTCTCCTGTTGTTGACTGTCGTCCTTTACTAAAGTCCTCCATAAAAGACAGGGGCCATTGTTTCTCTGGCTTTTAAATACATAAGCGATGCCACAGTGTATCTTTCTGCAACTTTTTCTGGCTTGATGTTCTCTCTGAAACTCACACATGTTTATGAATGCAACTCACGTTTATTGGTTTGACTGCCCTGAAGTACTGTTAGGTGCATATGATACATTAGGATACATTAGGATACATATGATACATTAGGATACATGGTTGCTTTTAACTCTGGTGCAAAACATAGTTTCCTATGGTTCCTGTGCATATGTGTGAAGTCTTTATATATCCACCTATTGATGGGACTGTTGCTGAGTTGAAGAATATGGATTGCTTCAGTGTTGTCCAGCGCTATAACGATCTTCCACCAGTCATGTGGTGTCTATTGGTTCATACTCGGTCCACACACTTCAACACCACTCTCACTTTCAGGTTTAAGGGTCTGATGCAGCCTTCATGCTTCTATTAAGACACACTGACAAAAGTTCTTATGGACAAACAAAGCTATTAAATAAATAGACTTTGTTTTAGAGATTTCCAAAGCAATAACTGGCTACTTAAAATTAACTGGCTGTGTTATTTTTAAATTATGTAAAAGACAACAGTCACAGAAAGGAAAATTATGTGGAACAAGTATGAAACTGTCCATGTGGTATTCCACCAGCATATCCATTTCATTTTCGCACAATGCATGCTCATTGGTTTGGCAATTACTTGTTGCCTTAACCAAATTGAATGATTTTATTAGTATATAATAATTGTACAAAATAATGGGTTTTATTATTGCCATTTCCGGAGAGCATACAAAAGACTCCAATAACATTCACCTCCTCTGAATCTCCTTTTATCCCCCTCTCCCTTCCAAATCCCTATTACTTCTCATCTTCCAAACCCCGCCCCCAGTCCTGAAATTCCACATATGGAAGAAAACATATGATATTTGTCTTTGTGAGGCTGGTTTATGTCGCTTAACATGAAAGCTTATGGTTCTCTCCATTTTCCCACAAGTCACATGACTTTGCTCTTTATGTCTGAATCGCACTCCACTGCCTGTGTATGCCTTGTTAAACTGAATGAGTGTGTAACTAATTCACTACTGCTTTGTCTTATCCTGTATATGTGTTTTCTAAGTAGGTCTAACGTGCTTTCCTAGGCTTGTATTCTAAAGCATCTGAGTTAGACTACAATTAAAAAGAATGCACAGAATAAGTTTATGGCTCAGATTTGGTTTTTGTTGATGTTGTTGTTTCGTTCTTTTTTGTTTTAGAGACTTTTTGATACATTAAGAATAGACCTGTTTCCATATTCATATGTTGACATGATTTCTTTCGTAGCAAAACTCAAGTACGCACAAGGCAAAGCACACTAAAATAGAAAACAAGTTTCCCCAACACAAGTGAGCAGTCCATAAAGCAGCCTCTCCTCCCCTTTTCTTTGTTATGAATTTGTTACTTTATAAATGTCCTGGTAAAGAAAACCCACTGATTCCAGGTAATCATTGCTAAATGTAAACTCGGGGTCCTACGAGAACCAAAGCTACTGAGTTTAGGGTTGTATAAAAGGCTAAAAAAGACAATTGGGACATTCCAATTACAAATTGCTTTTACTCGAGGGTCTAATTTGAGATGTAGATGTGATGACAATCATGACAAAAATCTTCTTTTGGCAGAAAATCATCCAAATTGATCAAAGTGAGTGAGCCAAGCTGCCACAGGGAAGCCTGTTTTGCCTCTTCTTGTTCAGTGTCCCCATTCCTCCTGAGAGATGAAACTCAGTCCTAGTTTTGAAGGTCTGTTCCTTGACATCTTTATCCTGAAGAGTCTTTCCCTCAGGTTTGGGACTGGGAAGTAAATTTAGTTCTAGTTCCTGCCCCTACCCTTCTAATAAGTAATTGACACTTTCTGGATGGAGCCACTGCCGCAGGGAGTCCCATCTGCCAGCAAACACTCTTCTTTCCTGAAAGCTCATCTTGCATCTTTGACATCTGGAAAGCATGAAAGACACCTTGCTCTTAGCATCACGATATTGGAGAACAGTGTTTCCTCCCGAGCCTACTCCTGTAGGTGCCAGATAGGATTCAAACAGAAGAATCAACGATAATCCTTGCTATCTTCAACAGTCACACTAGAAGTCTAACCTAGAGTGATCTAGGAGGTCCATGGAGAAAAATATGAACACTGGTAAAACTGTATAATGCATAGGACTGTGAACACACATCTCTCTGGTCTACCCATGGTTTGAAATCCCCTGCTTAGTGGCTTTAGTAGATGCAATTATTATGTAATCATTTGAAATGGGTAATGACCGTTTGCAACATCTGGCTCTACTAAGAATTCCTGTGGCCTTTTTATAGCATTCATTTACAGGACAACATTCCTCCCCTACCCCAGCCACCTGCTCCTGACTTCCCCCAAGGTAAGCTTTTGATTGCTAATTCCAGCACCTGCTATCCCTCAGCGGCTGCTGTTGAGCAAGAGAGTGGCTCAGTGAGTACCTAGGATGTATGCCCTTGCCCTATAGCAGCTCTCAGTCCATCCATCAGGGATCTGAGAGGGAGGAAGACCCAACTTCCAGCCTCTGATCAGGATAGCTCTGCCTCCTAACTCAGAAGCCTAACTTCCAGCTAGGCCCAGGCTTTGGCTGCCCTCTATGGGACAGTTCTGAGATAGCACCTCATTTGGTGTCTACTCCTTCCCCAGGATGCTTCCTCCATCGCTTGATGGATTCTCCTGTGACAGTTCCACGAATGGATTTCACGAACGTAGGTTGTCAGCTCAGAGTGAGTTTCAGGGGAAGATGGCTACGTGCCTGTCTCCATGAGAAATGTCATGTTGGTTTATTTTCCTCCCCCTGCACCTTGGAAAGCTTCTAAATTTCTAAATCTAAATTTTCTTAACAATTTAAGTCATTAAAGTATACAACTGCAACATCCTATAAAGGCTGACATTTAAAATAAAGTTCCTGTGGGGGCCAGAGAGATGACTCAGAAGGGAAAAGCCCAGGCTGCTGACTTGAGGTCAATCCCTGGACTCCATGTTTGAAAGTCCAATGTGAAAGCATGCTTTTAGAATCCCAGCATTCCTACTGTGAAGTGAGAGGCAGAGACAGGAGAATAACTCAGAAGGAAGCTTGCAGGTAAAACCAACCTAGGGTATGCATTTCTCTTCCTTCTCCTCCTCCTCTCCCACCTCTTCCTCCAAACAAGGCAAAAAGAGAGAAAAGACTGGGTCCTCTGACCTCTACCCCAGCCCCACATAACACGCTCATATACATCACACACACTCAGACATACAACAATAACAAAGTTTAACATGTTTTTCAATGACACTTCCATATTTCTTTTATCAGATGGGGTTTCACGTAGCCCAGGCTGTCCATGAACTCCTGATCCTGCTTCCTAGACCTCCCAGGGGCTCGAATCACACACAGATGCCACCATTCATGGCTACATTTCTTTTTTTCTTATCCAACAAAATCTAAGTTACATAGTGGTTTGATATCAGCTATCCATTGTCTAAAATATGTTTACGTCATGTCTCTCCTTAAACTTCTACTTCCATCCCACTTCCAGCATAGGATTCATTCCAACTGTAAAAGATTCGTATGCTTTAAACTTTAAATTATTTGCCTGATCATACCTTTCTGTTGGGGAACTCTGTGTGTGTGTGTGTGTGTGTGTGTGTGTGTGTGTGTGTGTGTACTTTAATTTCCTGTGTCTATAAGTCTAGGTATAAAATTTTTGTCAAGATGGAATATTATTAGAATTTACCACAAGCCTATATATGTAAACTTTGATCATTTTAGCAGGGGAAAGTAGGCATTTTATTGGAAATTTATTAATTACATGGATAATTTTTATAATATTTCTACTTCTGCCCTGGCCATTTCCACCCAATCTCCTTCTTAGGAAGATCTTATATCTGGCCCACAGCACCTTAATCAGATACAGCATGGCTAAGAGAGATGCCATACTCATGGAGGGTGGCAGGGGCAGGGCATTTGTAAGAGATGAAAGAAGGCCTCCAAGATCTCACACATAAAACATGCTCTTTAAGACTGGCCTTTTAGACAGCCACACTCTGGCATGTCTCTATGTGTCCCCATTAGAGATGATGCATGTGCTCCAGAAGGGAAAAGACCCACCTTACCCAAGCTCCTCATTAGCCGTGGTGGAGGACCACAGCAGCTGGATGAGCTTTAGAGATTGTGAGCTAGGTTCACAACGAAACCCAAGCTGGCACTGGGGACTCCTCGTGCCCAGTCTGGTGAGCTGTCCACACAGCCATCCGTCAGCTCTGAAACTCATCACAACGGCAAAAAGCTAGCACCCACTGAATTTTCAGTCTAGGCCACATGCCTTTTGAATCACGTCACATACATTTAGTGCTCGAATTAGGCTATGATGTAAGCTCTGTTAAAGCCTTCACTTTACAGTCAAGGAAACAGGGACTCAGAGAGGCAGAGCAAGCAGCACGCCCAACGTCAGATGCTTAGTGACTGAAGAAATCTTCAACTACTGTTTCCAAAATGGGCACAAAACACTACCTCTGTAAGCTGGCTCCTCAGACAGTGTGCTGTGCTTGAACTGATTTGACTATAGCTGTTCTCTCAGACTTAGTGACTACCAACTCATGAAAGACAATGAACTCTCCTGCAAACACAGACTACTTGTCAGTGGTTTCCCAGAAGCATGAGATCTTATACATTGTAATATCTAGTTGAAGGATTCCTATTTAAGAAGCTGATTCATACTCGGGATCCACAACACTAGGCTGGCGGGTCTAACTCAGAATCTACAACACTAGGCTGGTGGGTCTCAAGCATCAGCCTGTATGAGATTCTCTCACATGTTCTCACTGACAGAGTTTTAGTTCAGTAGGTCTAAGGGAGGACCTGAGAATCTGCATATCCGGTGAGTGCTAGGTGATGCTAATGCTGCTGGGGTTAGGTTCTACCGATCTGATCATTTTCAACAGTGAACTGCCTTAAGATATGCAGCAGGAGTGATCCAGGCAGGATTCACAGCAGTGTTCTCAAAACTTGACCGTATACCTGAAGCACAAAGGGAGCTTTGTGAATAATGCTAACTCTGTATCTCACCCTTAGACAATGATCTCATTTGTGTGGGGTGTGGTTTTGTTCTCAATTAGAAACTACTACAGACAGTGCCCTAGTATGTATGAATATGTGTAGAATGTTTTACAAACACACACATGCACACGCACATGCACACGCACACATGCACACATACATATGAGTATTAGTTAAGGTTTCTATTGCTGTAATAATATACCATTACCAAAAACAACCTGGGAAGGAAAAGGATTTTCAACCTTAAATTTCCAGAAAACATCACGAAGGAAAAGCAGGGCAGGAACTCAAGCAGAGGCTGCTTACAGGCCTGTTCCTCATGGCTTCCTCAGCCTGCTTTCTCATAGCACCCAGCACCAACTGCCCTGGGTTGGCCCTACCCACAATGGGCTGGGCCCTACCCACATCAATCATTGCTTAAGAAAATGCCTCCATAGGTTTACCTACGGGCCAATCTGGTGGTGGCATTTTCTTCATTAAAGTTCTCTCTTTCCGAATGAATCTAGCCCATGCCAAGTTGAAATTAAAAACTAGCCAGTAGAACAATCTAGAGCAAGTATAGAGTCAGATTTCTAACCTCAGTGTGATCCATACATATTTAGTAGACAATAATTTCCCAGCAAGATCCTGGAGCACAGCAGGACTGCTGCTGGGCTGCTGCCCTGGAGACCTTTGTGGCTTTCTGTTCTCCATTCCTTTCTTTCTCTTAAATTACAGATCCATAACTATTCCCCACCCCCATTTGGTAAGAAGCTGCCCTTGGTCCTCATGTAGGTCTCAGAATCACATCACAACAACCTGGTCCTCTCTCCAGGCTGGAAGGCTTGGGTTACAAAGGCAGAGGTGGAGTGTTCAGAGTCAGGATGCTCCCCACCTGTCTGAGGATGCAGCTCCTGCCTTCCTAGAACATTTTTGGTTCTCATTTACGCCTCCTGCTTCTCAGCTCCCTGACTCCACATCTGATCCTCAGAGCCATTTTCTTCTCTGGTTGTTCTGAACACAATCAGCTCCCTTCCTGCCTTCCTGAGATCTTCTCTCTTTGTGTTCCTGGATGAGCTTTGCTAGCACTTCTCCTTGGCCCCATGCTTGTCATGGGAAAAGACCAGCCAGACAAGAGCCCTTCAGGGTCTCCAAACAAGGACACTGCAGACTACCTTGTTTGCTGTTCACTGGAGCTGGGGTCTCTTCGGAACATGGCTCTTCCTTATCATTCACCATGATTTCCCCAGAGGTGAGGAGCAGGTACAACTTCTGGATCAGATCAGCAGCGTCCTCTGAATGGTTACCATGACTGTTCCCTAGGAGGAAGAAATGCTGCTCCTGAGAACCGGTGTCTCCAGACAGCTCACTCTCTCCTGCCTCGATTTTGTACACCTCAGGGATGAGTCTGGGGTGAAGGAGAAAAGTAATTAAAATGGTTAGCCAAGTCCCTTGTAAGATTAAGTGCAAATCTAGCCACATACCGAACAGAAATCCATCTTAGGCACGCGATAGGAATAGTCCTAGTGGGGCTTATGCATGCAGGGGAAGTTTTCTAATATTCAGAAGGAGAATTAAATGCATATTTGTCTCAGAGGTTTAGGATTCCACATGAATGTTTTCATCGCTAGAGTTTTATTAGAGACTTGGGGTTTTGCTTTGCAAAGTCAGAATTCCTACAGCTCTGACATGTGCTTTCTGAAAGGCAGGATGTTTTCTCTGCCACGTTTTCCTTCCAACCATTGATGCTGTAAGCTTTGCTTGGGCACTAGCCAATCTGAGTTGCATTGTGTAGTTATCAATATGAGATAGCTTTAATAAAAGCAACATACATGGTTGTTTGTAATATAAAATGTGGCCCTGCATAATACAGATAGTGTTCTGTCTTCTGCTAGCCAGTGATGTCATCACCAACACAACATTTAAAAAAAAACCCTTGCCCAGCCCAAATCCTATATCCTGAAATGAAAATGCCCATTTACTTCACATTCTTAGATTATGACCCACTAACACTGGACCAGATATTGCTTTGCATTCTTAAGGATTGTTTCCTAGGCTGTACATGCCACATCTGAGATTTCTTAACTCACAATACACTGTCTTCTGTGCCAGCATTCTCTGGGCCAGGGAAGGTGAGATCATTGCACTTGGCTTGCAGGTCTTTGCCGGGATATTTGTTGATAGCACCTGGAGATAGAGTGGGATTCTTAGTCTAGTTTTTACCTTCCCGCATAATGCCTATCACCCAAAAAGTCAGTTCATCTTATCCTGGAGATGGAAGACTCTTCAAAAACAAATTAATCTTGTGATGGACTTTGCAAAGTCAGCAAGCTGGCATTGAAAGACCTTGTTCTTGCCAAGTCAATGAGATACAGCAATAATTGAGTTAAAAGTTCCCATGCCTGGTGATACAATTCAAGGAATTCAATCTGAATTCCTCCTGTTATCTATTCTCCCCTCATCCCCAAACCCCAGAAATGGAGGCTCTTCCTAATAGGCTCTGTTGGCTATTGAAGTTGTCTTCCCTATTTCTACCTTGTGGTTGAAAGAAGGCACTATTTTTGACTCAGTAGTAAATATATTGCCTGAATTCCATGATTCTTAACTCTAAGCTGAGTCCTGGGATTGTGTGTATGCCAGAACTCCTAACCCTAGCAAGCTCCCAGCCACTGCACATAACCACACAGCAAGGCTTTTGCTCTGTCCCTGATTCCTAGCACAGGCTAGGACTTGTTTGATGCTCTAAAAACTTAGCCTATTCCATAACTCTGTCTAAAATTATATATATAATACCAAGGACAGAAGCCAAAGCAACTACTCTCAGAGTGCCACAGTGGAAAGGCACATTTCAAATCTCTATGTGATTGCATTTAAGCTATATCTTGAAGAGAGGCTCTAGAAAATATCTGTATCTATAAATCATAAGACTTCAAGTCAGAATGAAGGCTGGTGAATAATGGCAAGGTAGACCAGATGTCCTTGGAAAAAGTGGAGGGTAGTGTCAGTAGAGGTGTTATTTATTATAGCAGTACACTTTGTTAAGGGTTTAGTAACTAAAGTGCAGCTTAACAGAAAAGGACATAGTCCTAGGGTCAGAGTGTGTGAGGTTGAGTCTAGAATTTACCAGGCATTAATTATGAGCTTTTGAGCAATTTATTTAATGTATCCAAAACTTAGTTTTTCCTTTATAAAAAAAGGGATCTAAATTTTTCCCTTTGAGGGCTATGCTGAAGATTAACTGATGTAGCCAGTCAGAGAACCAAACACTTAGCAAATGTTCAGAAGTTAGGCTTAAAGGAAACCTTTCAACTATTGAAGGCTCTCCTGCCTGGAACTCTCTACTAAAATGAGATGCATTCGATTAAGTTGGCTGATTGACTGCATGCAGAGACATCGATAAAACAACAAAGGAGAGAAACTTGAGTGACTTACGTCTGATTGAGTGAACAAATGGCTTGATGAACTTGATGATATAGTCCAAATCTGGCTCATGTACCCGGCCAAGCCTGACTAAGTGATGTTCCAGAGGGTGGCTTGCTAATTCTTCTAACTCCATGTCATTGTGTATAGGACCAAAGGAAAATACAAATATGGAATAGCCTTGGCACTTGGCCCTCAGAGATGCATTCCTTAAAACTTCTTTGTCTAAAGGGTTGGTTTCACCTGCAGTTACTATAAAGATAACTTTGTTTTTCCTCAGATTAGGCATTCCTACAAAGACATTGTCAATTGTCCACTGAAGGGCATGCCCAATAAAAACATCTCCATTGAGCTGATGAAGAGACTCTTGGAGATGATGCTTCATTTGTTGTACAGTGTTGTAAGTGACCAAATCAAATTCCAGGTAGACTGGGCATTCTTCAGTGTTTGGCAGATAGCCAGGGGGAGAGTAGGTCAGGACAGCCACTCTGTCTCCCAAGACAGAGGTCAGTGGAGCCGGGGCAATGTGAAAATAATCCAGCACTGAAGTTATAAAAGCTTTCACTTTCTTAAACTGTTTATGTCCTCCTGCTTGCTGAGAAGCATCTACGAGGAAAGCCACATCCATGTAATATTCTGGAAGAAAAACATCCCCGGACTCATGAGCAAGACCCAATTCTTTTCTGCCATGATTTTCATGTTCTGCAATAGAATAACTTTAGTCATTAATGGTGAAAGGGTTAACCTGAAACTCTAAGACATGAATGTAAACACATGCCATGGAATGCTACTAATCCTCCTTCCCACGCCATGACGGACAGTACTAATCAATATAACAGCAGATATCACTAATCAATCTCAGTATTTGTCCTGAAATACATTCTTCAAATCTGCCTTCACTTGGTTCAGAGTTATTTTTATTTGACACATGGTGTCACATAAGAAACCTAATTGCTACTAACTTCAGGTTTTTCTGAAATGGCTGATTTGACTCCAAAATATCTCAATGCAAGAAGAGAAATATATGCCCAGTTTTAGCTTTTCCTCATGGTTACAAAGCCTGCAACACACATTCACATCTACTGACTATTTCATTATAAGGAGTAAACACAAGAGAAAGTACAGCTATCAAAGTTCCAACTCATGTGCTGGCATATATGGTAGATAAAAGCAACACCTACAAAGCAACAGAGGCAGGTATAAGTCAGTACTGACTTTGGAGCCTTGCTGCTATGTAAGATATGGCAATCTCTAAGACTTGGGTACTCTGAGTGGCCGTTATTAGCCCATGACTAGATAAGGAACTCACTTCATAAGGGAGGTCAAATGGTATCAGTAAGCACTGGCTAATCAGTTAACATGAATTTCTTTCTACAAAGTATTCTCAGTGAAGAAATTAATACCGAAATTTACACATTTGTCTATCTCTCTGTGTGTATGTGTGTTTGTATGTGTGAGTACAAGTGTGTGAGTATGTGTGTGTGTGTGTGTGTGTGTGTGTGTGTACAACTGTACTTGCTATGTACATGCATGTGGAGAGGCTGGATGTTGAAATTGGGTGTCTTCCTTTATCACTCTCCACATTACCTTTTTGAGACATGGTTTCTCATTGAACCCAGCCCTTGCTTTTGCAGCTAGATGGACCAGCTGGCTTGAGAGCTCATGGGACTCTGTCTCCATGCCCTACTTCCCACTCCACCCATACTCCAGCACTACACCCATACCCCAGCCCTGGTGTTACATTTCAGGTCCTAATGCTTCAAGGCAGACTCCCTTTCCACTGGGCCAGCTCTCCATCCCTCTCCTTTTATATTCTGATACAAGCTATTTTGCGACAGACCACCATTCACAGTGATATTGCTTTAAATCTATGAGATTGTGAAAACTTTCTACACTCCTGGGAGAGAAGGCTGGATGGGGAGACAGGGAGAATCATCAGCTCTGTGAGACAGGAAGTAGATGGTCAATGTCCTTTTTCTCTCTGAAAGAAGTGTGTTTGTAAGCACACTCAATCAGTAGCTTTCTAACTGGCAAAAGATGTGTTGATTCCTAGTTCTGCTCAATCTGCTAGTAGAAGCTCTTACATTTAGTGTTTTATTTGGTCTCTAAACAATAAATGAGCCAACAATACTAGATTAATGCTATAAAAGTTAATATCAAAATAGGATGCAACAAACACATGATTAGTACAAATGATTTTTATTAATACTGGAAATGCTTTATTAGACAGGTTTTTGAGTGTTCAATGAACCCGGGGCAAATCTACACTACCCTTTTGTCTATTCTTGGATTTGACTTGGTAAATCACTTTTTAGGGTAATTCTTGTATCTATACTCACTAGGAATAGTGGTCTAGCCCAGGTGTGGTAGTATACTTTTTTAATCCCCGAACTCAGGAGGCAGGCAGATCTCTATAAGTTCAAGGTCAGTCTGGCCTACATAGCAGTCCCAGGCCAACGCTATATAGTGAGATCCTGTCTCAAAAAAAAAAAAAAAATCCAGTGGTCTAAGAAATGGCTCAGTAGTTAAGAGCATGTGTTGCTCTTGCAGAGGACCCAGGTTCAGTTCCAAGCACCCAAAGTGTAGCCCACAGCCACCAATAACTCCGTTCCAACAAATCTAATACCCTCTTCTGACCTCCACAAGCACCAGGCACACATATTATACACATGCAGCTAAAATATCCATACACACAAGTAAATAAATCTAATTTTTAAAAAAATACAATGGTTGTATATATAGTTTTCCTTTCATGGAATTTCTTTGTCTGGTTTTTAGTGTTAAAGTGCCATGACTTCAAAGAATGAGTTGGTCAATAGTCTTTCCTCTTATGTTCCCTAGAAATGTTTGTATAGAATTGATATTCATGGCCAGGTAGTAACTAGCATTAAGAGACTGAGGCAGAGGAGGCAGAGGCAGGAGGCAGAGGCAAGAGGGGGGGGGGGGGGGGGGGGGGGGGGGGGAGGGAGGCGGGGAGAGGCGTGGCAGGGAGGCAGGAGGCAGGCAGATCTACAGTTGGAGGCCAGCCTGGTCTACAGAGTGAGTTCCAGGACAGCCAGAGCTACACAAAGAAACCCTGACTCCACTTTCAACCAAAATTTCAATTATATACTGTGATTTTTTTATTTGTTGCAATATATTAAATTTCAGAGTTACTTTGGGGCTCAAAAGCTAGGATTTCTAAGTCAGTATGTCCATTTCACATAATAAGCTGTTAATGGTGAGCAAAGTATTATATACTAACTAGATTTACCACATCTGTATAGTATATTATATGTATTTTGTGGTATTGAGATTATAGAAAGTTTAGAGTGTCAAACATGAATTTAATGTGTATTTTTAAACAAATTTATGGCAATTAAAATATTTGGAGACAAGGGTTAAAAAAAAAAGAAACCCTGACTCAAAGAAATATTTTTAAAAAGAATTAATATTTATCATGTCTTAGAAGATTTGTTGAATTTGTGGTAAAACCATGGGAAAACTTCAAGTACAAATTCAATCATTTTGACAAGCTAGTTAGCTTATTTCTTCTTGAATGAGCTGTGGTGATTTTCATATTGTAAGACATTGTATCTAGTGTATACACAAAAGTGGCTCATTACATTTCCGTTACCCTTTTGAAAGCTGCAGAACACAGAAGATGCCTCTTCTCCCTTTGCTAACATTGGTTATTTGTGTCTACTTTTTCTAGTGAGTCTGATTCAATAGCTTTATCAATTTCATTAATCTCAGAGATCTGACTCTTGGCTTTACTGATTTTTATCATTTTTTTATTCATCGGGTCCTTAAATGTTACTGCTTTTTTCTGCCCTCTCTGGGATTGTTTGTCTTTCTGTTTCTGGCTTCTTAAGATGGAAATTGAGGTGACTGATTTGAAGCTATTCGTATTTTTTTTAAACCAGCATAAGCATTTAATATTAAAATTCCCTTCTCATTCTGCTTCGTTGGGGTCTTGAAGATCTGGAATGTCTGTTTCATTTGTATTTCTCCCAAAATGCTTTCTGATTTCTTTATTGATCTGTGTTTCAGTCATAGATTATTTTCAAGTGTTTTATTTATTTTCTAAAGGTTTGGGGATTTTTCAAAGATTCTTCCACAAATTATTTTGACTTTAGTTCTATTTGGGTCAGAAAATATACTTGCTATGACTTAAATCCTTTAACATTCTTAAGCATTGTTCTAACACATGGATACAACATGATCTATTTTGGCAAGTATTTCATGAGCATTTCAAAAGAATGTACACTCTGCTCTTGGGTGGAATGTTCTGGAGGTGCCAAGTAGTTTACATGAGCTGATATGTTATCATGTGTCTGTTCTTTGGTTTTTTTTTTTTTTTTTTCTATCACATATTGGGAAAGAAAATGGAAACTCACTGATTTTTTTAAATTCTAATTATTGAACTTTTTTTTTCATTTGAGTAATTTCCATTGCTATATTTTCAAGTGGCCTGCTATTTTTTTTCTTTTGTCAGATTGAAGCTGCCTGCCCTTAACCTCCTCGCTGGTATACTCCTCCTAACACTATAGTTTTCTTCTCTACGGATACTACTTGAGCACTAGAAAAAAATGGCTCAGTGGATAAAGGCTCCTGCTGTGCTGGCACAAGGATCTGAGTTTGAATCCCAGCACCCAGGTAAGAGGTTGGCTGTAACTGCACTGCGGAGTGCAGAGACAGGAGGGTTCTGGGGCTCACTGGCTGCCACCCTGGCTCCATCCATGAGACCCTAAAAAGAATAAGGCAAAGAGTGGTTGAGCAGGACACCAAGTGCCCTCCTCTGTGAGAGTACACTCGTGTACACATGCACAGACGCATGCGTGCACGCACACACTAATGCTGCCTCTGTGAGTAGTGCCAGGAGAGCATTGGAAGAACTACAGATCTCTGGAGTTCTCTCTGTACAGCTCTCCTCTCTGTACTGTGCCCTTAGATGTTGGTCTCCCTGAGTTCTCAGATCTCTTTCTTCATCTCTGAGAACTCACGAGGCTCACCTAAAATTCTCTCACTTCACATAGAATCTTAGGTCAGGAAAGCGGAGACTCTGTGCTGCTCACTTCCTTCGTCTCTATCTGCCAGGATCTTCCTAAAGTCCAGTTTATTTCATGTATGTGAGTATGACAGTACACTGTCACTGTCTTCAGACACATCAGTAGAGGGCATCAGATCCCATTCCAGATGGTTGTGAGTCACCATGTGGTTGCTGGGAATTGAACTCAGGACCTCTGGAAGAGCAGTCCGTGCTCTTAGCCGCTAAACCATCTCTCCAGCCCATTGTCTAACTGTTGCCTCAGCTGTGTGGATTTCTTTCCCTGTTGGTTATGCTGGATTTGGTCCTGAGGAGGTTCTGTTATGAAATACTAATCACTGGGGTGGGGCGGGGGAGTGACTGCTTCCTTCTCTCAAAGCATAAAGAACTGCTCACACATGTACTAGGTTCTTAGTATATTTATAGAGACCAACAGGATTTGACACCTCATAAGCTTGCTTGAAATGGACAGTTCTCCCATTTCCCACCAGAAACCCAGTTTAAGGTTCTTACTGAATTTATGGTCCAGATGGAAATCCCGATTAAACTGTTGATCAGTGGACAAAAAGTGTGTCCTGTAGTGTCCTTTGCTGTCAGGGCTACACAATGCACAGCACCATCAAACAATCTCTGAGATTCACAGCCACAGCATGTGAAGGACTGTACAGAGAATAGAATGGGCATTTCTGCCTTTTGGGAGTTCACCGTTCTGGACCTGACCGACCATTATCTGTGGTATCAGCAAGAGCCCTGGCTTCCAGCTATTGATTGTCAGTCTTTTCAGGAGTCAACCAGCAGACTTCCATAAACATAGAAGCCATGATTGCACAGATGCTACAGTTGGAGGAGAAAGGACCGACTGACCAGAGCAGTAAAATGCCATTCCATAGTTTTCTTTTTATAAATAAACTAAAATCTCATTTCTCCCCTCCAAGTACCCAGCAACAAATCCTCTTCTAAAGAGGCACAAACCACCTACAAGAAACCTTAAAAATAATTTCCCTCTGTACTTAGATTCTCATGAAAAAAAAAAAAAATCAAAGAAACTAAACATAGATGACCGTGCTTTGAAAACTCTAAAATTTAGTTCAACCCTAAAGTAGGATTGTTCTATTTTGAGTCTAAATTCATGTAATTTGGGAAGATTTGAGCTTCAGAAATATTTCTCCTTTAAGAAACCTGGCAGGAGCCTAAGAAGAAAAACCCACGCACACAGCTCACAGCAATGCTCAATGTTCTCTCAAAATGTCAACGTAACTAAATTCTTGCCTTCGGTTCCATGGAAGAACTGAGTTAAAGGGCAGAGGGCCGATATCTGGCTTACTATGACGCACAAGACTTGGATGGAATGAATGATGTGCTCAGGTTTCCCAGGAAGTACACCCCAGAGATAAGCCCAACTTTAACCAAAGATGTACAGCGTAAAGCCAAGTGCGGGTGGGGGTGGGGTGGGGTGGAAGGGAAATTTAGGGAGCAGGGAGCATCTACTGAGCGTGAGCCCTCTGGATCAGATGTGTGTCTGTCGTGACACTTGTGGAAAATCTCATAGACATCTGTGAGTTATCTAGTGGGTTATTTTGGAATTTAATCAATGACAAAATTAGCCATGGGTTTTTCATTTCCTTTTATCTTCTTTGGGGTTTATTGTTATTGTTATTTTGTATTGTTTTGCTTTTGTTTGTTTGTTTCTTTGTTTGCTTTTCAAGACAGGGTTTTTCTGTGTAGCCCTGGCTGTCTTAGAACTTGATATATAGACCAGGCTGGCCTTAAATTCAGAGATCCGCCTACCTCTACCTCCTGAGTGTTGGGATTAAAGGCACGTGCTGTCACTTCACATCTTAGTCATTTTTTTTTATAAGCTATGAAGCTAATTTATGTATTGAGTTCTATTCATGTGAACAATACCTGATTTTTTTTTCTTTTTAAAAAATGGTGTGTGTGTATTATCTTTGTGTGTGTATGTGTGTGTTCCTTCATGCATGCATATGTATCTGTGTTCCTGCATGCGTGCTTATGTATCATCTGCATGCCTGGTGCTCAACGAGGCCAGAAGAACGTGTAGGATCCCTGGAACTGGATAATTATGAACCACCATGTGATGCTGAGAACAAAGCCCAGGTCCTCTGACCCATCACACAGCAAGCTCTTAACTACTGAGCAGCCCCTAGAGCCCCGTATAGCTGGTGTTGTTAAAGTTCAACATTTTCTCAGCATTCTAAAACATCGGCAATGCTTTCTTTTGTTTCTGCTTTCTGGTACTAAACTGAGTATTCCATCCACTTCAGGTCTCCGCAAACCTTCTCTCATCACATCTTCCTTTTAGCAAGAAACTGGGATTACCACTGCTCCCACCTCACACCTGAGCAGACCCAAGCTTGGAGATGTCCAGTGATTTAGCCAAAAAATGAAAGCCTATAAATAGAGACAGAATCTATCCCAAATGTGTCACCATGGCTGACTCCTTCAGAAGAAGGAGTCATCAAACAGCAAGGTAGGAAGAAATCATAAAGCACACAGTAACCAGGTCGAGAAAGGCTCAGGGACCTTAGATTAGAAGAAAGTTGTTTTCAACCTGTTGGCATTCCTTCTGACAGAAGTATGGCATGACATAAATAAAATTGGTCTTCCTTTTCCTCCAGTGGGCATTGCAGAGCCGTGGTTACAGACAGGTCTGAGGGGTTTGAGTCTCATTTCTGCCTGTTGTTAATTCAGTGACCCTGGCTCTTCTCCATGCCTCAGTTCCTCCCTACAAAGTATCATGCTAATATATGACAATCTCACAAGGTTTTTGAAAAAAAAAAAGGAATAGTTTGCATGGTTCACAACAAATTAAAGCACTACACAAATTTAATCTTTATAAGTAAACAAGAAGGAAACTCCCGGGGCTACAAAAAGTTCTTCCTGCAATGGTGAATTCTGCAGAATTTCGATAAGAAAAGAAAATGCAGCCTGTTGGCCTAACTTACAGACGCACTCACACGGGGCCCAGAAATGACAATTCCACTGTGTTCATGCATGCTTATCTGCAGAGGACTTGGCAGAACTTTATGAACCTTTCCATTTCACACCAGTAGCCAAGGCCTGTCCTCCCTTCTGTCTGGTGAGGTCATTGGCTAAAGGGTTCCAGGGCCGGGAAAGCAGGGGAGGCGGGCATAGTTGGTGCACACCACTGCATGTCATTAATGCTCCAAGGGGAAACAGAAACCCTTACAATCCTCTTATTTTTCGGTGTGAGGACCTCTCCTCAGTTAAGTAGAAATAACTTTAAAACAGATTTCACCCTTTCCCCTGAAGATAGGACAAACATTCCTCTTGGTCTTGATTTTTCTAGGTGGTTCTTAGACGTTGTGCTCAGAAACAAGAGTCAGCAGAAAAGGCCTGCTTCCTGAAGAAAAGCCCTGCCTCCTTTGAGAATCACTATACCCAAAGCACCTGCAATCTTGCCCTTTGGTTTTAATAAAGTTATTCTGTGCTTTAGGTTTCTAGGTGGGTTTATTATAAGCAAGCTTTAAAAATTAAATTGAAAGAAATTTTAAATACCAGAACTGTATCACCAAAATTATTTGAAAACAACTCTCCAAAATAATGATGCAATTTACGGTGTTTTCAGGTTTGGTAAATGAATGCACTTCATCATTTGTAAGTGATCCTGTAACTATCACCAACCACACAGCATGCATTGGTAAAACTGGTCAGGTCTTTGGTGCAGATGGTCAGAGGCTGATTTGACACAGAATATCAGCTGATTGACATTCCAGGGATGGCTCAGAAGCCGACTCTGCCACCCAATGCAGATTTAAGTTTAAGCACATGTATATGCAAGTTGAATATGTGACAGCAAAAAATCAGAATCAAATTACATATTCAAGAAGAGGACAATAAGTGAGCGCGCGGTGGCGCTTGGGCGTCTGCCGGCGGAGGGTGGGCACGCCCCTTCCTGTGCCGGTTCGAATCCCGTGAGGACTCTGTTGTGGAGTCTGATGGGAAAAAAAAAAAAAGAGAAGAAGAAGAGGACAATAGCTAAATATGTCCGTTCGTTGAAGGGACATTATGAGAGTGTTTAAAAAAACCAGTATGGAGTTTATAGCAATTTGGACAATGTTAGACATGATAGTGTGTGTGAAAAATAGATCATGTAGTTGTAAAGCTGTGGAAAGCAATGCGCCTATGGGGGAGACAAAGGATGCATCCAACACTGAAAAAAGCTCAGCTTGATAAATGTTTTTGAAGTTTTATGCTCAAAATTTTATTATCACTTTATGGTTCCTTTGAAGTTTGTTTTGTTTTGTTTTGTTTTGTTTGCTTTTCTTTTCTTTTTTAAATTAAGATCCTGGCGTAATGATGGGGCAGCAGTGGACAGATGTAGATGCTGTAGGCCTCCACTCATACCAGATGCCAGAATCGACCTTCAGCTGTGGCAATAAAAATGGTCTACAAATACCGCAGTTAAATCCTCAGACCCAACATGGTATAAGGAAAACTAGCCCCTGCCAAGTTGTTGTCTAACACTCTACACACACACACACACACACACACACACACACACACACACACACACGCACGCACGCACGCACGCACGCACACTAAACCAAAAACAAATGCACAAAAGCTTTAAATCCATCATTTGGGGGGCTCCACTCCCTGAACTAATAATCGACTAGGTCCAGGATGAACATTATAGGATTCATTTCTAGTGAGTCCCCAGGTTCTGCTGCCAGGAGGGAGGAGCTTCCCTGGAAGAGTCACATGAACAGTTGATCTCAAACCACAGACCATATAGAATCCATATAGCCTCATAGAGTGGGATTGGGGATGAGCCTGGTACGAGCTGGCAGAAGCATCAGAGGAAGAAGCTAGGAGGGGGAGACAGGCAGGGGTTGGGTGTCTCTTAGAAGACACCTCAGCCAGACAACAGGGTACGGGAACTACAAAATTCTTAAATAGCTGAGATCACAGATTTTTCCCTTGAGCCTCTCCATTCAAGGACAGAAAGGTCAGCCATCAGCTGCAGGTTAAGTGATAAGTGAGCAACACACAGGGTATATGGAGGCACTCATCAAAGTTATCAACTAATTTATACCGTGCATCTGGAAATTATGAAGGCTTAGCTCTCAGTGACTAAACATTTGGAATCACAGCTGACCCCAGAAGGACAGCACATCACGCAGAAAGTCCTTAGCAAATTTTGGCAACTGGCTACAAAAGATTTGAGAAAGAAGAGAAGGATGGAGCGGGCGTGGCAGGGTGGGGAGAGACAGAAACAGACAGAGACAGAGACAGACAGACATTTGAGACTCAGATTTACTTGTGGGAATATAGACATAGACGTGCCATCCCTGGGTCTGAGACACTATCCCCAGGCTATCCCAGCCTACAGTCCTCTACAGGAATCCCCCCACACTTCAGAACTTTGGTGAGGTAACTGCTTACATTTTATTCTCCTGATAGAAATGTGAACAGGCATTTCTTTAACTAAACTGAACCCCACAGTGGCTGCAAGGGTCTTGTTCAGACATCTGGAAAACCAAACGGAAAGCCTTTCTTTTCTTGAATTGCTGCCATTGTATCAGTAATGATGGTTGCAAGGAAGTCTCTCTCTCTCTCTCTCTCTCTCTCTTTCTCTCTCTCTCTCTCTCTTTCCCTCTCTCTCTCTCTCTCTTTCCCTCTCTCTCTCTCTCTCTTTCCCTCTTCCCCTTCCCCTCTCCTACTCCCCTCCCCTTCCCTGTCTTCTGCTTTCTCTGATCTATTTCCATTGGAGATGGTCGTCTCTAACAAAGCCATCACAAGCCACTCTTTCCCACTCTGACCCTCTGCCAAATGCATTTTATTCTTCTCTGTAAGCCTGGTGAGAATGGATTCCTGTGCCTTGAGGAAAATCGTAATCCCCGTACCACTGAGTGAACAAACAAAATCAACACTATCTGATTAAGAGAGTATCTAACTCTCTTGTTCAGGGTATGCCGACATGAGAGTTTAAAACTGCCCTAATGAAGTCACATACAGACTTAATACATAGACATCACGGGATGACACATGTCCAAGTTTACTGAGAATCTTCTTTTTTAAAGCTAACATAGTTTATTTTTCAACTAATAACTGATGAGCTTTCAAATTCTTTACTATAGTTTTACAAAAGCTAGTTTGGCTATCTTAAAAATAAAGTTCACATGCTTTTACTTCCAAAATACTTATGGGGACACAAGTGTTAAATCTAAGAAACAGAAGATATAGCCAGGAAGCTGCTAAGAATCAATAATGTGGTATGAAGTTCACTCTTTTTTTCTTTTATATTTGCATATTCTAGTC
>JANHMN010000020.1:4074179-4118331 GCA_030674055.1 Rhabdomys pumilio | reverse complement strand
CACCTCCATGATCCTCCAATACAAAAGATGAGTCTTTCCCAGCATTCAGCTCTTGGCCAGCCAGGCTGTTCTTGCTTGCAGAAATCTCATGCAGTTCAGCAGTCAATCTAGAAGAGAAAAAGGTAAGTTTCAGCTGAGTCCAAATAAGTTGGAAAGATGCAAATAAATTATCCAAACATTATAATGTGGTTCTTTAGTTATTTATTAAAAGAATACGTGGTGATAGCTCAGTTGGTAAAGGACTTGGTTTGCAAGCATTAAGACCTGAGTTTGCTCCCCACAAAGCCCCATGAAGAATCTGACCATAGTAGCATTTGCTTGGAATCCAGGCACTAGGAGGAAAAGCTGAGTGGACTCCTGGGGTTCTCCAGTCAGCCAGCACAGCTTACTTAGTGAGCTCAAGCCAGTGAGAGACCCTGACTCAAAAACAGACCCCAAACAAAAGAGGATGATACCTGAGGAACAACAGCCAAGGTTGTCTTCTGGCCTCCCCATACACACACACACACACACACACACACACACACACACACACACATATATACACAGCACCCACACATATGAACATCCATATGCGTACACATACATACACAGAGAAAGAAAAAACTGGGTGCTGGAAAATTCAAAATTAATATCCTCGAGTTCACTTATAACCTTATATTCCCTTGGGATAAGCCAAGACTGATTTGCACAGAGTTGTCAATAAAGTATGCGGAAGTCATCCATCAAGCAGCCCCTGGGAAAACCCTGTTATACCTCAGACTGATACCAGTTACTATAGAAAATAGTCACTTAATGGTCAAAGCCCTGTTTTGAGAGGAACGAGGCTACAAACGAGACCCTTGGTAATGGGGCTAGCATTTAGATGGGTAGGTTTAGGGTTCTTTGTGAAAACCTTTCTTCTAGGTTTTAGAAGTAAGTTTTTATTTAGATGATAACAGAAAATATACACAAGCATATTCTTGACAATGTCACTTTTAATTTAGTATTGCCAGTTGTGTTTAATACTGGTATTTGGGACCCAGAAGTATTATTTAGCTGTGAGGTGGAACAGATAGATGCAACCTATGAAATAATGCTGTCACAACACACAAAGGCCAAATGACACACTGCATAGATGTCTTGTATTTGTGTGTGTGTGAGTCTGTGGTGAGAAGCTAGGCTATTGGGCAGCGTGGCATTGTTTTGTTTGATTGTTTAGATTTGATGTGTAAAGTTGTTTGGGTTTAGTAGTTGCAAAAGAATCGCAAGCATTATATTTACAGCTCGGCTTGTGTTTGTACATGTGTAAGTAACGATGTATCTTGTCTGCAGCTCCTCTTAAAAGAGGATTATTCGAGGGTTATTCGAGGGAAGCTGTTCAACTGGACATTAAAGTTTCCCTGTCTTTCCAAGGGGTTTGCTGCCGAACATGTCCTTGCTAAACTATCAAATAAATGGAATCTGGCATTAAAAGAGTGAGCACATGCATGAATTCTAGTTGCTTCCAGATACCTGGAAGAAGCCATATCTTCTTTCGAGAAGCTATCTTGTGTAATGCAGTCAGATAAGGGAGTAACTATACGCCCAGACCAGTTTTGGCCAGGGATCCAAGCTCAGTGAGGCTCCAGCTAAAAGCAACTGATAAGGGCTATGCTCACAGTATTTGAGGGACCAGATTCAACCAATTGTTATATTTGTACTCAAGATTTACAACATGAATGAAAATCGTTTGCATGTGCAACTGTACTATAAGGTCTTCTGTGGGATGCTTTGAGGTCAGAATAAAAACTCAGATGCACATCTAGATTTAGTGAGATAAGACACTGTACCTTAGAAGAGGTACAAAGGGTTCAGAAAGAGCACTGTATACTGTTTTGTTTTTTTAAAAGACATGGTCTTTCTAAGTAGCCCAGATTGGCCCTGAACTCACAATTCTCCTGCCTCCACCTCCAGAGAACTAGGGTTATAGGAGTACATCCCCATGCCCAGGCTGTGGGTTGTGAACTGGGTGTGGGGTAAGAATCAGTTTCACAGAGGAGGCCGCTTTAGTCAGGACCATTAAGTATAAATGGGACTTATGGGAAGGAATGGGAGTCCAGGCAGCTGACCAGAAACCAGGCAGATGAAAGGGTGTAGCTCACCCAAGGTCAGTCCAGTGCAACAAGAACTCAGAGCCTCCGGCTCTGGGCATCGAGGTTGAAGATAAGCTGTGAACTTTTGTTTGTTCTTCAGGGTTAAAGTTTATCAGACACTTATGCCTCTAAAGGCAAGATTTAACGAAATTCACAGTTTCATTTAAAAAAAAAAAAAAAGAGAGAGACTTCAAACTGGAAAGCGTACTGGTATGTGGCCGATGCTGTGGAAGGTAGAATCCATGAAGAGCCTTTACCTCAGAGACCTTGTTAGATTCCTTTGCCTAACAACCTGCCATCAGCCAGTCACACAACCATCAGTTAATTAACAAGCACTTGGAAACATAAACACTCGGCTACCCACCGGAGGCCATGGAGCAATGCATCTCCCCTCTCTAAATCAACACGCCCACAGTCATCCTTCAGCATTGGTGGCGGATACTGATTAAATCCACCTACGGAGGGAACAAAGTTATAGTTTGATTTCCAAACTAGAAATTGGGTTTTCTAGGCAAAGAAAAGCCCAACGGGAATCCTCTCAAGGCAATAAAACATTAGCAACACATTTCAAAAACATTTGACCACAGGTGAAAATACTGATAACTAGAAATGCCACTCTCAACTTCAGCTTCTGAGGATTCCGGGAGCCAAAGAGTGACAAGGATCATGGGAATATGCTCAAGGTTCACCCTTGAGGGGTGGGTTAATTGTAATGCAGGAATACATGAGTGCTGCATGCCCAAGCTAACAAAATCTGAAAGACAATTCTGATTCTCATTGTTTTTTTCTCCCAGACTTAAACTACCAGCTCAAACATAGAAAAGTTGGTGTCTTATTACATGATATTATTTCTTTGCTTCTGCACCAATAAACAAGAAAAGGGGCTGCAGAAAGGATTTTAACTTACTGCCAACACAATATATCTCTTTAAACTCTTTCTGTACTGTCTATAAGCTATATAGTGTACCAAGGACTATAATTTTTCCTCTCATGCAGGAAAACAAATTTTGATGAAACAAGGCCCTTGGTTATTGAAGATCTAAGACTCAAGCGTGAAAGCATCTCAAAGAATCTCTGTAGTTTCATTTCTCTGGTTCTAGGATACACTTTTATTTTCTATTTGTCTAAAATGAGACTGTGTCTCTGATTAGTTCCTTTGACAGTAGCTATGGGCCGAAGGAAGAATCATGTCACAGCTGTTACTTCTGTATACAGAAAAGCCAAAATGCCCAGAACTGGGGCTGGCACTCCGGGAAAAGGTTCTCAAAGGACCAGAAAATGCAAAAGCAGCTATTTAACTCCAACAGATGAAGTGTGTTTCTTCAGGAAAGCAGGGAGCTTGGCTCTATTGCAGAGCCGCTTCCCCAGCCCTGTAGGACCAGACCTGAGTTACTCTGAGTCTTTAAACTTTTGATATTGTTAGTCATCTGGAAAGCACAAAAGACAATATCATGTGGAAATGACAGACAGCCCTGCCTCTGGGTCAAGAAATCAAAATTCTAAATTTTGAGTGTTCACAAGAGTCTCTTGCAGATGAGAAGTTGTTTGGGAATGACCTGGCAGTCTACCGCACAGGTGTTCCTTGTATGCACGCACCAGAGTGACATACAGCGATGTACAGCTAAAAGAATTACTATAAAATAAAAATAAAAATAATAAAATAAAATTCTTTAATTGAAATGTTGGCATCAAAATGTATTTGAAGGCACTTTTTAAAATTCCCTTTTATGGCAGTCAAATGAGACCATGTTAGGTTTAAAGGCAATAATCTAGCATTCCCAGGAAAATGGGTAATGTGTTCAACGACAGAATATGAGTCATAGGAGACACTTTCCTGTTGTGCTGTGGGGACAGTTTTTTCAACACCAGGGAAATGAACGGTGCCAAACCTCATTCGAAACCTGCCAGAATTCCAGAAAGAACAAGCTCAGCTGTTTTCCAGAGTCTTCCAGAAGACAGTGCCATGGTTTGGATAAATGTCCCCCAGAAGTCCATGAGTTTAGACTTGGACTCATGAGCCGGGTTACTGGGAGACACCCTACTCTTTAGGAGGTAGGGCCTAATGTGAGGTCCCTAGGTCATTGAGGTGCACCCTTAGAAGAGCCTTGGGACCCCTTCCCTTCTCATCTGCCTTGTTTCCTGGCTTCTGACGGAGGCAAATTTGTTTTCCTCACACTCCGGCCATGATATGCCAAAGGCACAAAGCTTTCTGAGTCTGGACAGTAAACTCCACAACCATGACCAAAAATAAACCTTTTCCCTTTTTATCAGTTAATTGCCTCGAGTATTTAATTCTGTATTAGGCAGAATAACACAAGGGTTCCTCAACAAACTTCTTGGCATTTCAGTCTTAGGTTATTTTTGTTCAGAGGGCTGGATGTCCATCCTGTGAACAGTAGAGTGATTATAGATAGCATCCCTGGCTTTTTACCTACTTTACATTAACAGCTCTTGCAAGTAGTAAGAGTCAGAAAACTGTTCCAGACATTTCCAGACAGGACGAGGTGCTATTTCTAAACCTCGGCAGGCTGACACTGTTACTCTTTATCATTTCTGATGAGACAGAGTTCACTGACCCTGCACTTTTATGCTCCAGCAATCATTGTCAAGTTCTTAAGAAGCTTTCTAGTGCTTACTCTCAGTCTTTGAACTTAGCACCTCATGGGTCACTTTGTGGGCTGGCTTGTATCCCAAGGGTAACACGTTACAGCATGCTGGGCTGGAGCCAGAGTCCTTAAAGTATGGCCTGTGAACCACAACACTGGCATCACTCAAGAGCCTGTGACCAATGGTCTCCAGCTCCACCCTAGCCCTTCTGAACAGGAGCTGCCTCCAGGTTTTTAGAATCCCCATGAGACATGATTGGTCATCACCACACCCTCCCACCACTCTCCAATTGATGCCAAGATTGGGAAATGAACTCATTTTAAATGCTCAAACCATATTTTTCAAAGAGCTGCTAGGACTTCTTCTGGGTGAGAAAATACAGCGCAGGAGACCACCAATCACTCTGTGATTTGGGCAAGAGCTGTTCTACCATAGCAAAGCCTCACCATCTTATACCCAAGGCATAAGCAGGAGCCACTCAGGAAATGTACTCACTTTTGCCCCCAGTCACTACCTAATTTGTATATTTGAATTAGTTATGGATCTCATGATATTGATCTTAGGTTATCAATACTACTACCAAATACCGCTCCATTAAAACACAGGAAAATAATTGAATAATGACTTACGTCTGACTGAGTATACAAAGGGCTTCAGAAATTTGACAATATAATTCAGATCTGGCTTGTACATTCGCCCAAGTTGTATCAGATGGTGATCAAGTGGGTAGCTGGCTAATTCTTCTATCTCATCTCTTTGCGTGGAGCCCAGAGAAATCACAAATATGACATAGCCTTGACATTTGGCCCTCAAAGCCACCGTCTTCACAAATTCCTTCTCCTCGTGGTTTTTTCCAGCTGAAATCACAATGATGACTTTGTGTTTTCTTGGATTGGGGGTTTCAAGGAAGAGACCCTCCATGGCCCACTGTAGGGCAAGACCAATGGTGGCATCTCCATTCAGCTGACGGAGGGAAGTGTGGATATAGTTCTTCATAACTGATTGGTTGTCGTAGGTCGTAAATGCAAACTCTGTCTTCACCTGGCCCTTCCTTCTGGAATTCTCTGAGGGAGAATAGCTCAACAAAGCAACCCTGTCACCAAACCCAGAGGTTGAAGGGTTTGAAGTGATGTGAAAGCTGTCAATCACTGAGCTGACCATCTTTTTCACGGCTTGGAAGTCATCGCTGGCAATGTTACGGGAATTGTCTAAAAGGAATGCTACGTCCATGTAGGAATTCTCAGGCAAGAAAGGCTCTTCTGCACAGGTATTTGGAAAACACTTGTCTGAAAACCCAGAGAGATGCATCGTGGGATCAGTAGCAGCACAAAACATGGAGAGCTTCCAAGAATTAATAAACTTATCAATACTTCTATTTCACATTTAAAATAACAAGTAATGGCCAATGTCCCAGGACTGTTGTGGCAACTAGCAACGAATGATAGGGGAATCTATGTTGAAAACAGATTTAGGTGGCATGTGTCTCTGAAATCCACAATCACGCCCAAACTCACATAGGAAGTATTTTCAGTAGTTTAGAGACTCTCAATACAAACTACAGCACTGTCCCAGGAGAGACTACACCAGTCAGGTAATTTTCAAAACCGGTTTTCACATTCTACAGAAACTGTAAAAACCCTAAAGATTGGAATCCTGACATAGTGCACTTTCCAAAGCTGGAAAGTTGAAGATAGAACCTACCGTCATAAACAGAACTGTGTCTCTAAAGCCCAATCCAACAGCTTACTGGGAAGGCATTAGGTAAGCCTCCTGCACAGTCAGCCGTTCCCATGGATCTTACCATAGCAAAGTGTGCAGCGCTGAAGCTTTTCCAGTGGCTCATAACCTCCAGCTGGAGGAACTGGAATCACCTGAAACGCCCCGGTGTCATCAAACTGCATTGAAAAGCAGAAGCAAATGTTGTTTGTGCAATTTAAACCTTTATTAGAAAATTATGTGCTAATCATTAGGAAAAGCTTGAAAAATGCTCACTGTCACTTTAATTTGTATTGTAATCCTTTGGTTTATTCTCCCCTCCCCCATGTGTGTGACACTCACACACACACACACACACACACACACACACACACACCACCACCACCACCACCACCACTACCACCACCACCACCACCACCACCACCAGCATCCCTATTTCATGAAAAGGATTTTTAAAATGAGTTTGGATGCTTTGCATGCATGTCTGTCTATGCACTGAATGCATGCCAGGTGTTCCTGGGGCCAGAAGAAGGTGTCAGAGCCTCTGAGATGTAGATGCTGGATAGCAAACACAGGTCCTCTGAAAGAGTAGAGAGCACTCTTAACTACCAAACCGTCTCTGTATCCCAGTCTTAACATCCCCTTCCCATAACTGCAAAGCTGGGCTGAGTTTAACAACGGAATACACATGTCACCAGCTTCTAAAGTTAGGGCCTTCAGAAACTGTTTATTCATAGGTTTCCACCAGTCACTTTAGGTGGTGGCGCCAGAACGTTCCTGCTGCACTCCATCAGAAGGTTCATCTTCCTGATGTCTCGTGGACCTTTTCAATTCCAAACAACAATAAAGTTTCTTTCAAATAGCAATAGACTGGAGTCATTGAGCTTATTCACATTCTCGCTTGTGACCCCTCCGTCCTCCATTGTCTCTCCTATGACTACCTCTCATTCTCATTCCATCTG
The DNA here is from genome assembly GCA_030674055.1 of Rhabdomys pumilio. Classification (NCBI taxonomy): domain Eukaryota; kingdom Metazoa; phylum Chordata; class Mammalia; order Rodentia; family Muridae; genus Rhabdomys; species Rhabdomys pumilio. The sequence continues at coordinate 4,110,932 of JANHMN010000020.1, read as the reverse complement.
TTTCTTGATTACTGTTTTGCTCTAACGTTCACCAAAATGGGCAACATGCAATGTTCATTCATTAAGCCGTTGAGCCAATCCTTTGAGTCAATACCTAATTTGGGGGTCCTTTATTTTTATGGTCCTATGCAAAGCAGATGCCTTTATTACGACGAAAGGAACATATCATTTCCAGATGGTGACAGGCAACCCCTCAACCCATAGCTTAGCTCAGGGTTGTTTTTCTCCCTCCTTCAGATCACAGAGGGATGAGGAAAGCCACACCCTCTGCCTTTCTGGAAAGTGCTGAGTGGCTGAATATACTTGGAATCACTTCAGCCTTAGAATGAGAGTTATATGTTACTCCTCTAACTCTTATAAAACCGGACACTTTGGGTCTTACTCTCCAGCTGACCATTTTTGACCCCTCATCTAAAGACTACAAACTTACTCTGTGAACCAAGGAACTGATTCACAGGATTTAATCACATGCTCTATGTTCATTTATTCATGCATCCAACAAATATGGATTGGATGCCAGCAACGTTATAGGTACAGTTTTGACGTTAGGGGTACTGAAATGAGCAGAACAAATAAAAATGTCTCTGCATTATGCTCTAGTGAGGTAGAGCCATCATACACACAGAAATAAGTAAATCATCTCTGTGCTGAGATAATGCACAGCAAATAGCAAACAAGAGGTGGGTAAGGCTATAGTCTCTCAAAGCTATTCCCACTGACAAGCGTCCTTCCAGCAAGGCTACTCCTTCCTAAAGGCTCCATGGCCACCAAAGAGTACCACCAGCTGCCACCAAGGATTTAAATACTGATCCCATGGTAGACATTTTAATTCAAATCACCACAGTCCTCACTCATCTGTGCACCTGTATTGTAAGCCCGATGAACCCATTGGTTTGCTAAGCTACACTTGGGTGGAGTTATTACTTTGGTTTGTCGCTGGTGTCTGAGACATTTGTTCATGTAACATGTACTGAATCAGTGGAGAGAAATGTGGCCAAGGACGTGCAGGGCTCACAGCTGTCTTCCATTGCTAATAGTGGTGTGAGCCGAGTGTAAGAACCACAGAAAGTGAGAATACTGCTGACTGAAAAAGAGCACTTTCGGGGCAATGGCAGGAATAATCTGTGACTAGGATTTGTTCAAGAGAGACTATAAGAGCCAGGTTGTTGTCTGGGCCTGCTCTCAGCTCCCAGCTTCCAGGATGGTGAAGCAAGATAATTTCTTGAGTCCATGAATTCAATTTAAACAGCATATCAAGATAGGAGAGAAACAGATCAAGAGGAGAAAAGAGGGGGGAGGGGCAAAAGGAAGGAAAGAGGGAAAATGGGGGGGGGAGGTAGAGAGGAGGAGACAGAGGAGGAGAGAGGGAGAGAGAAGGAAGGAAAGACAGGCAAGAAGAAGGGAGGGGGGAGACAGCAGAGGGAGAATATGCAAGAAGAGGAGCTGTAGACAGCAGACAGACAATTTTCCCTGAAAAATCACTGTATGGGGAGCCAAGAAATGGTGTCGTAACTAAAGTAAGAAGTTGGTCAGGGAAACCGAATTCTTCCTTTCTTGATTAGAATGATTTGACAGAAGGGGGTAAATAATCTATCATGTTCAGAGAGTCTCTAGCAAGAGTAAAGCTGCAGCATTTTAGGGGAATGCCTGAATACTTAGTAGCTGTCCACTCTGTTCAGCTCGTGGGAGGGAACTCCACAGAGCAGAGAAGCTGTCTAGAGACTCAATCCAAAGCTTGCAACATTTCTGGGACATCAGGGAGTATGCTGCAAATTTGGTTTCCAATTGAGGCAGATCACAGAGGTGAAAAAGATGACACAATATTTTCAAATCGATTTGTCAAAAGAAGCTATTTCAAAATTGTGTGAGGAGTCCGAGGTGGCTCAGAAGGGTAAAAAGTAGCCAAACCCACGTATAAATATTTATCTTCACACAGAGATAGTGGTTATATCAGTGGGGTGTTCTTTATCATCAGTAAAATGAGTAATATTTTTTTGTGTTAATTATGTGTGTAGGTCTGTATCTGTGTGGGGGTATGGGTACTTGATGACAAGTGCCTTCGGGAGCCAGAGGCTCCTGATAATCATGACACTGGAGTAACAGTTGGGAGCTTCCTAACATGGGTGCTGTGGATTAAACTCAGGTCCTCTGCAAGAGCACTGCATGCTCTTAACTGCTGAGCCATCTCTCCAGCCTCTCATAGCGGCAAATGTTTTTAAACACACATAAAAATCTAACGTTGAAAAGTACATAGAGGACTTAGAGGAGAGGAAGGAGGTCTCCTGAGTGGGGAAGAGCGTGGAGGCAGGGGTATAGACGCAATGACTGCTGGAAACATTGTTCCAGCATGTCATGTGACTAGAGTTAGTAGGAAGGGGTTCTATGTGGTGAGAGAAGAGTGATAAGGAATCGCTGCCTGGGTTAGTGCTCTGCACAGAGCAGCTGGGAGTGCTTCTGTGCTGAGGCCTCCATGGAGTTTGGAAGTGGTCCCGGCAGAGGCTATGAACTGAATTTGACATCCTTCAGATTTCTCCTCTCCTAGAACTAGATGTGGCTCTCAGAGCAGAGGTGCTACTTGGGTTTTTTTGTTGTTGTTGTTTTTTAGTTTTTGTGTTTGTTTGTTTGTTTGTTGTTTGTTTGTTTTTGCAGAAGGCAGGGAAGCTTGGAAAGAGAAACCAGGAACCAGGAGAGCTTGACTTCCAAGATCTTTCTTATCAGAAACTTTTGTGCCTCCTACTTCCATAAAATGTGTGTGTGTGTGTGTGTGTCTGTGTGTCTGTGTTTTTTTGTCTGTGTCTGTGTGTGTATCTGTGCCTGTGTCTGAGTGTGTCTATGTGTGTCTGTGTCTGTCTGTGTGTGTTTCTTGTATGTATGTCTGTCTGTGTGTGTATCTGTGTCTGTCTGTGTCTGTATACCTGTGTGTGTGTGTGTGTGTGTGTGTGTGTGTGTGTTTGTGTGTGTGTGTGTGTGAATCAGGAGCAAGCAGACCTGCACCCCTTTATTATAGAAACGCATGCATATGAAGAGATCTCCGTAGCCTCCTGAGCAATGAGATGACTCCGCCCAGCTCCAGAACCTGCTGTGGTTTGAATGTGAGATATTCCCCACTGGCTCCTGTATTTGAACACTTGGCCCACAGCTGGCAGTGCTGTTTTGTAAAGCTGTTGAATCTTTAAGAGGTGGAGCCGTGCTGGAAGATAAGAGTCATTGGAGCCCAGCCTTGATGCTTGTAGGCTGATCATCACTTTCTGTCATCTCTCTTCTTCCCTACTGCAGCTGCCTCAGACCTCCCCACCATACCCTCCCCACCACACAAACTGAATTCTTACTGGCCTGTAAGCCAAAATAACCATTCCTTCCTTAAGTTGCTTCTTGTCAGATACAAGGAAGCATGCACACACACACACACACACACACATGTTTCACAAGTAGTCAGTATACTGAAAGTCACTGGACAGTAGACAAAAAGGGTCTGCAGTTTTTGAAAATTTGGTTTTTTGTAGGTTATTTTGTTTTGGATAAGAAAGAAAGATGAAGGAACAATGATTCCTTTAACATCTGTGGGCCCCAAAATGTAAGAAAATCTTTAGGAGACAGTGTGTGTGTGTGTGTGTGTGTGTGTGTGTGTGTGTGTGTGTGTGTGTATGTGTATACAATATGCAATATACACATACATATATATACATATATATATACATATATGTGTGTATGTATATATGTGTGTGTGTATATATATATGTGTGTGTGTGTGTATATATATATATATATGAAATGTCCCATATCACTTTAGGGGCTCACAGCTGCCCAGAGCTTTTTCCACTACAGGTTAAGACTCAATGACTGACAAGACAAGAGCAAGCAGGTGGCTATTCTGAAAAGTGCTAGACAACAGAGGATCAGCAGAGCATTCACAGGGCCATCAGAGCGCCCACAGGGCCAGCAGAGTGCCACGGGGCCAGCAGAGTGCCTACAGGGCCAGCAGAGCACCCACAGGGCCAGCAGAGTGCTTACAGGGTCAGCAGAGTCCCCACAGGGCCAGCAGAGTGCTCACGGGACCAGCAGAGTGCTCACAGGGCCAGCAGAGTGCTCACAGGGCCAGCAGAGTGCTCACAGGGTCAGCAGAGTGCCACAGGGCCAGCAGAGTGCCCACAGGGCCAGCAGAATGCTCACAGGGCCAGCAGAGTGCCCACAGGGCCATCAGAGTGCTCACAGGGCCAGCAGAACACCCACTCACATACCTTTATTTCAGATGGACCTGAGTTAACATCTTGGCTAGGCACTTAGTAGCTATGTAGAAGTAAATCTGTTCCTAGAACACCTCAGCTCTCCTAACATGGAGATGGCACATGCATTCAAGTCAGCGTTTTGTGAATACATGAACATACATAAAACTCTAGCTCCAGGGCCTGGCATATAACAGGGTCAAACAAACTGGCTCTGCTGACTCTTTAAGAACTGTAAGAAAGATCCACCTCTGCTCCCCTGACTCCACACAACTCTCATGTTGCCTTACCAACATAACCAGCTCAAAAATAAACAAAGGAGATTCTTACCTCAAACGCCTCATCAAGGAAAACTCTTTCGTTATAAGCAAAGACTGCAAGGCTGATATCCAGGGCACTGAGCTCCATGGTGGCCGTGAGGATGGGTGCTCTACTGGTTGCCTGGCCATTGCTGAAAAATACAGCGACTCTCCTGGTGTTGGCTCCTGGAATCGTCCTCTTGAAAACATTGCGGGCCACAAACCTCATTGCATTGCCAATGTCCCTGGCCTTCTGGGGCACTTGATATTTTATCTGGGAAAGAAGCTGAAGGAGATGCTTTTTGCTATGGTAGTCAGACCCACGGATGAGATAGCTGGTGTCTGAGTCATAGGAAACCACAACAACCCGCGCTCCCACAGGACAGTTGTTTTCCCTGACATTGAGGTCGTTGACAATTGAAGTGATGGTGTCCCTTGTTTCATTAAATCTCCTTTCTGTGGTACCAGAGGACTGGTCCAGAGCAAATACCAGCTCTGTTGGATACACAGGACACTTTTCTATGAAAATGAAAAGCAAAATTATTAAAAAGATTTCACTGGATCAGTTATTCCCACACCCTTTATACCAGTGAAGTTGGTTCAGACAAGGTAAAGCCCAGGCCTCAGTGGCTGTGTCGTGTGTGTGTGTGTGTGTGTGTGTGTGTGTGTGTGTGTGTGTGTATGTGTGTATGAGATATATATATATATACACATATATACACACATACATATATATGTATATATATATAAAATATCTAAACACACACATATATAATATATATAGGTTTATATATGCGTGTGTATAAACCATATATGTATATATGTATAAACCATATATGTATGATATATATACATAAACCTATATATATAAACAATATACATATATCATACATATATGGTTATACATAAGGTTTATGCATTTTACTTGGTAAAATGACAGGCAGAGATGTAGGTCAAAGGAAGGCAGGACACTGATCACATTCAAGAAGCCAATGATGATAGGAACAGTAAAGAGAAATTAAAGCCCTGCTCCCTGAACCTTCAACCCTTCCTGCCCCCACCCAAGAAAGACAGGAACTACTCTGTGCAATAATGGGTAGGAAACTGTGATTGGTCCTAGGCAGGACAGCAGTGTGAGGGACTGTGTGGTCACTGCAGACGCTCAGGTAGAAAACATGACACTGACAGGTACAGCCACCATCAAAAGAGGAATGTCTGCATAGAGGATGGAAGTCCCTTTTTCCTGGGGGAGGAGGGCTCTCTTCAAATTGGTCTTAACAAAATATAATAGCTATTTCATCAAGAACAGTATAGCCAGAAGACTCACCTTTCCAACAGGCTGAGAGGGGGGGGAAGGGAGAGAGAGAGATTAGTACATTATAATTTTGAAACATGGACCCCCAAAATAATCTAAACAATAGAATCCTAACCAGATGAAGATTTGAGTTCTCAGTTAAAATGAAGCTAATTTCTAAGTTACAGGGAGACATGGTTAAGAAGACCAGAAGCTGTCCACACAACTGTGTTCATATGCGAGCATCTCTGACCATTTCCCCTTGTGAACCAGAGCCAGCCAGCTTCAGCAGAATTATAGCTGAAGTTGAAATGCTGGTGGCTTGTAGAAGCAGAATAGATCTGGCTCTGATTAAATGGCCAGAGAGCTGAAATCCAATTTGCTTTGTCTCTCATCTTAGAGTCTTCAGAGACTCATTCTACTGCATGTTTTACCCCTAAAATATGGGGTCTGATTTTCTTTCCTGATGAATGCCTTGGGATTCTCTATTTGTAGAACCACAGAGGGCAGGGATTTTCAAATGAACTTTGTCTCTGATTAAAAATACAACTGGTTTTTGTTTTGTTGTGTTTTGTTTTTAACTTCCAGCAGTTTCTCCAAGGATTTCTGTGAGCAGGGTAGCATCTGGCCTCACTATAAATCTCAGGTATATCAAGGAAAGTGCTGAAAAATCTTTAATAAACAAACCACAGGCTTGACAGTTTCCATGTTCAGTTGACTCCATTCCTAGGAAGCAAATGAATCATTCCAATCTTTTTTTTTTTTTTTAAGTTCATTAGCACTGGTAACAAGCCGCCTTCCATCCTGGCATATGAGCCCTTGTGTCAGTCATACTAAGACCTTTTATTTGTCTTAATACTGTGGTCAACCATCAGACAGCTGATGACATCAGACACATAACCTATAACCTTCTCCGAATCCCAGAGCTGAAAATATCTATGTATTGGCTTCGGATCCATGAGACATGCTAGGTGACTTCGGGAGAAACCACTTCATATTATTTAGTGAGCTTATTTTCCTAAAATTCTTTTTATATGCCTTTGCTCAAAACACTAACCATTTGCAGCCTCCAGTTCTATTATCAGTCACCTTCTGCCTGCCCCTTACACTCCTAGATTAATTTTGTTCTCAATGGAGAGTCCCAACTACCAGTTTAGAACTTGTCTCTAGTCCCTGGGTGAAAGAGAGCTGGTGCAGGACAGGGAATCCACACATATGAGATCAGGGTCCAACTTCCAGCTAGCCTTGGTGATGCCTTCTACCAAGCTATGAAGGTCTGCCACCCAATTCTTATCTTTACAAGCAGGAGCTCAGTGCTAACTCATTCAACATTCTACCAGATTATACAACCCACCTACCCGTTCTCCAGGTAATACTGGCTGAATCATTTCAATCAATGCTAGAAAACAAATTCTTCCAAGTATCAAACTCTCCAGGGACTACCCTTCACTGACCCTGGGTCTTCCCAAGGAAGACATTTGATCTCCATGAGAAAGCTGGCAATGCCTAGAAAACTCGATCACTCATTTCCCCTGTTACCACTCCTCTCGGCCTCCTCTCCTGTGATGTCTTGACTTCTAACTCTCAAAGTCTTTCATACTATCCCTCCCACCATGCATGTGTTTGTGCAGGAATACTAACTCGTGTACATGCAGAGGCCAGGGATGGAATCATCCCTTCTTCCTTGAGAATAAGTCTCTTTTGAACCTAGAGCTCACCATTATATTTTTGCACAGCTCAATAGCCAGCAGCTAGCTCTATGCTCTTCTTTCTCTAAACTCCCCAGTGCTGGAACTACAGATGTACACACTGTAGTGTCCCCTTCTATGTGCATACTATGTACACAAGGAAGTGCCTAGCTAGTTTTTATGTGGATGCTGGGGACTCAAACTCAATATTCAAGTGCTTCCAGATCCTGAGCCATCTCCCCAACCCCTCAGATCTGTCAACTCTCTTCTTTGAAGATTTGGGGTTCCATTCTGTGCAACTTGACCCTTTTTTTCTCACATTCGTGAGTTCATCCCTTCAGTTTCTCTCTTTAGTTTCACAGCCTTGGGAGCATCAAGATCTCTATGATGTCAAGAATGACCCACACAAATGACTTCAATATCTAAATAGTTAAATAATTAACCAACTAAATCTATATCCCTGGGTCCATCCCTTGAGTACTTTGCCATCTATCATTTTGCTCATAATTGTTATATTAATAATGATAATTCATATATATATAATGTCATTGCAATAAGCTAATTCATGTGTCCTTAGGCTGGTCTTATCTCCCATGTACATATTTTCTCTTCCTATATACATTACACATTATGAGCCCATGCTCTTATGCCTTTCCTTTTACCTTGGGTATGAGATGTCCCTCCAGTCCCAAGGCAAAACTATTACAGAGGTTCCTCTCCAAAGACTTCAGTCTTCTGATTCCACAGACCCACCCTATACCCAGACCCAAGTTCTCACTAACCACTGATGCTCTTGACTGTAACACCCAGATACTCACGACTATGGTTCCTCAGGAACTGGATCAGCTCACAGGGCTGGAAAGTTTGAAAGAGGAAGAATAAACATGAGTATAGAGACCTTCTGGTGGATGCGTTTAGTTCCCGAGGAACTGGAAGCGGTTTTGTTTTCATGAATAAAGAGATACATACGGAATAGATGGGTTGCCCTGCTGTGCCTTTAGGACCCTAAGGGGGGAAAAGAGCAAGTTATTGATTTGTGAACTATAGTCTTTAGTAATAAAAATTTAAACCCATCTTCCTTTCTCGGACATAGAAATGACAGAAGGTGCTTAAAGTGCTGTGGGACCTGGTAGGTCGATTATATTGCACTGTTCCCATTCGTATCAAGCACTATGGAGCCTGGTGGGTCACTTACAATGCCATTCCTACTCACATCAAGGTTGTATATTATTTTTTGTTTGTATCAAAGATGCAACCCTTAGAAGAAATTTCTCTAAAGGAGTCTTTTAAAATTATTTTATCTTTTTTTTTTCCTAATTGTAAGCAGCAGACTTCCTCCACAGGGCAGAAGAAAGGAGATGTACTGAACAGACAGTGGTAGATTATCTTACAAATCAAAGTGCAGTAAGCCTCAGTATATATGAAAGAACCGAAGTGCTTAAAACGCAAGAGGCAATAAGCCTTGGTATATATAAAAGAACCAAAGACAATTGCATAGCAATGAGATTTACACGAAAGCAGGGCATACATGCTAAGCTCATAAATGACACAAGGCTGAGGAACAAAGGAGTATAAACAGCCATGGAGAGAGTTTGCTGTGAGACTGTGTCTCCATGTAATGTCAGAAGCACCACCCATGAAGTTTCATTAACATGACTGAACAAGGACCAAACCAATTGAACACCAAAGTGAATAGGGGAAAGGCCCTGAGCCTCAACCCACAGAAAATTATAGGCAACTGAGAGAAGCTGGAAGTTGGGGAGGTGGTCCTCCCTAGAGGGCAAAAATTCACTTGGATTTTCAATGCTAAATAGTCAGCTCCAAAAACATGCATACAGGTAGCACAATACAGACTGAAACTGAACAGACTATATTTAGAAATACATACATATATATTTAGGGATCTCATATATACATATATGTATATATGTATATATATACACACATATATATACACACATGTATATATGGTATATACATATATGTATTTAGTAATATATATTAGGAAAATATTTATATATACATGCAATAACAATTAAGGAACATAAAGGTCATAAATTTGGAAGTGAATGAGGAGAGGTATATGTGAGAGTATAAAGGGAATAAAAGGAAAGAGAAATGTTGTAATTATATTAGAATCTCAGAAACAAAAATAAAGAAAGAAATATCTGGGTACAATCAAGCAGAGATGACTTCTGGAGAGACATCAGCCCTGGTTCTCTTCCACTGGAGTCTGCTTTTACCTCTCCTTCCCCTTCGCCTTCCCCTTTTCCCCCTCCTCCTCCTCCCTCTCCTCCTCCCTCTCCTCCTCCCCCTCCTCCTCCCTCTCCTCCTCTCTCTCCTCCTCCCCCTCCCCCTCCTCTCCCTCCTCCTCCCCCTCCTTCTCTTCCTCCTAATCAGGCTTCTCATTAGTAGAGGCTTTTAATGTGCTTACTAGCATGTTCGTTTCAGGGAAAAGATGCTTTATATACTCAAACTTAAGCATTCCCTTGGGCACTTCCCCTCCAAGATGCTTAAGCATAAATATCCACAAAGCCAACCTCTATTCTAAATAACAACTGAGTTACCTATATGATCATCCATCACCCATCCATCAATCCATCCATTATCCATCCATCAATTCATCTATCACCCATCCATCAATCAATCTATCCATCAATGCATTCATCAATCCATCCATCATTCATCCATCAACCCCTCCATAAATTCATCAACCACCCATCCATCTAGCCATGCAACAATGGTTAAAGGTCTGCTAAGTGCTAGGATAGCCTGTGGTATGCTTCTGATTTAACCAGAACTGTGCACTGTCCATGGTTCTGCCCGGTGGAGACGTCACTAAGAGTCTTGAAAGCTTAGCCTCCTTTCAAGTTAAGACAGAAAACAGGAAAGAATGTATGACTACTCACACAGAGAAACAGTTTCTGGGTAACACACAGAGTAGTAGCTACATTTTGCAGGAGGTCAAAAGTAGGAAGAGTTTGTCCCAAACAAGAGAACTCTACAGGCTAGAGAGATGGCTCAGAGGCTAAGAGCACTTGCTGCTCTTGCAGAGGACCCAACTTCAGCTCACAGCACCCACTGGCAGTTCACAACCATATGTAACTCCAGTTCTGGGGTATCCAAGGTCCTTCAACTTCCACTGCCTTCTGCATGCACATAATGCATAGACAAACACACAAGCATGCACATACACGCAGATACACAAGATAAATAGTACAGTAACTCCAAGCAAGTTCTTAACAAAGGCTAAGAATCAAGAACAGGAGACAAAAGCCACACCCCAATTCAGACCAGTTGAGCCAAGCACAAGACTGGGTGTAGGACACTTTAATTACAGCCCTAGAACTTGGAGAAGACATGAACCCAGATAAAGAAGACTGGCCCAAGATTAGCTGCTCTCCCATTCCTCAAATGCATATAGCAGAGCATCCTTTACAAATTATTATTTTATTCTACTATGGAGTCACTTGGCCAGGAAACCATAGGCAACTTTTGCTTTGCTAGATCCAAAGTTCAAGAATGCATTAATGCCTAAAGCAAGATAAACATTATTTCATGCACTCTTCACAATGTTGCCTGGGTCTCCTGCATACAGTAGGTGTCGGCCATATTGAGTTCTTCCCTGATGCTGCCTAGGAGAAGACAGACATTGAATCACCAACCACTTGAGAAGAGGTGAAACAGATGCAGGTCTGCCTGTGGAGGCATACCTGGTTCTGCCCAGAAGTGCTTCCAGGGATGACATTTCTCTTGTAATGGAACCAGAGTGAAAGTTGTGGTTACATTTCCAAATCTCTCTAGAGTCCAAATAAAGGCTAAAAAAGCAACAAAAGTGATTCTGGCAAACTCTGTCTGTCAACCTGCTTTGCATGCTGGGACTGTCAGGAAACCTCTATGAAAAGCAGGCAGGCCTATGCCTATTACAAAGGCTTCAGTGCTCAGTCACAGCAACGGAGTATCTGCACTGCTTTGCAGTTTAGAGCCTCTCCTCTTGGTCATCTGATCTCACAGCTACCTTTTCAGCTAGGATAGGAACATGTCATACTCATCTTAATAATAGACTGAGAGACACAGTGACTGGCTTGAACACAGTGCTTCTTTCTTGAAGTTCTGCATCCGTTTCACTGGGTATACCAGAAACCACCACACACCGGTCAGTTCCCATGTATACTCACTCTCCGACCAGGAGGGCCTTGAGATCCCCGAAGTCCACTCCCGCCTTTCAAGCCTTGAGAGAGCTGAAAAGAGGAACACACAAATGTAGCTTCTACATTTTCTAACCCTGGAGACTATCTCAGGTTTTAACTTCATATTTTATATGTGCCAGTGTTTTGCCCATACCTGCGGACACAGACCACGTACATACAGTGCCCACAGTGGCAAGATGGCATCAGACTCCCTAGAACTGGACTTACAGATTACTATGAGCCATTATGTGGGTGCTGAAAACTGAACCCGGAACCTTTGCAAGAGCTGAAAATGCTCTTAACCACTGAGCCATCTCTCCAGCCCTATAGTTATCTTAGTTTAAATAAGGTGTTATAGTTCTCAAAAATTTTAAAAAAATATCTGGACTGAGGCATATATCTCTGTGTCGGGGTGCTTACCTAGAATGTATGGATCCCATCTTTAGTATCATAAATAATAATGGTGATAATGAATAACAGTTTAATTAAAAATAAAACATAGCAACTTATTCATATCCATTAAATTCCTTGCCTATAATACAAGCCTTAATCACTGACAAACATCCATCTCCCTCTTGTCCCCTTTATTTAGTGGCATACATGACTCTGACACTGGCTGTAAATTTAAATCTAAATTAGTCATAAGCTGGGATTGGTGCTAAGGAGAAAAAAACAGGGCACACAAAGATTGTGTAAAAACCTCTACGGCTATAGAGATCAAATAATAAGGGCTGGACAGATGACTCAGAGGATAAGAACACTTGCTGTTCTTACAGAGGAGCCAGGTTTAGTTCCTGGCACCAACATGGTCTCTCACAACTATTTGTAGCTCCAAATGATCCAATGCCCTTTTTTGGACCCCCAAGGGCACATACTTGGTACATGTATACACATGCAAGCAAACATTCATACACATAAAATATAAATAAATACATGTGTTTGTTCTGCCTTATTTCAATATGTTTGCTTCATTATATTCTATTCCCTTAGAAACCCGCTTTTTTTCTAGTGAGAGACAAAAAGAGGGTGGATCTGAATGAGAGAGGAAGTGGGGAGGAAATGAGAGGAGGAGAGGGAGAGGAATCAATAATTAGGATATATTATATGAAAAAACTCTATTTTCAGTCAAATTTTAAAAATAAATACTTTAAAATCAAATAATAAAAATAATTTCTCACATACAAGATGGTACATGGGTGGACTATGTTTATTTCCCAGAGTCAAAGTGATGGAGAGATACTGACGAATTATTCGCAGCCTAGGGCAAAGGACCTGTTCACCTGCATCCCTTCCACATCCAGGGTAACAGAGATATTGCGCTCAAACTTCAAAGTAAATAGATGTTCGTCTCAGCCAGTTGTACTTAAAAAGGATAGTCCTTTACTCTCTGCTTTGCTAATCAGAACACTTCAGTATCCTCCCTTAAACCAATACTCCATTTCACCACCCAGTGGAATCATCAGACAGCCCCGGGACACAGGGAAGATATCTGCCTCAGTTCCAAGAGTGACCTGAAGCAACCAAGTGTGTCACTAGGTTCAGTTCTGATAGTCAGGAAATATAGGGCCTGAGAAGGTGTGCCCAAGGTCACATGACTAGTTGGTGGCTTCCAAGATCTCCTTGGGACGAATCAAAATTGTACGCCTTTATCATCACAGTCAAAAAGCTGAGTTCTACAAAAGAAATGCTGATTTTTTTTTTCTGGAATCATTGGATACTTACAGTCAGTCCCTTGAATCCTTTTGGTCCAGGCCCCCCAGGAATTCCAGGATCTCCAGCATCACCCTGATCACATATATCAAGATATTAAAATCTTTGCTATGAAAGGATTAAAAATTCTCTGTAATCAACACTTAAACTGATCTTGTCACCATTATGTAATGAAGGCTAACACAACAGTAAATACATCTTGACATGCATTCAGAACTAAACTATTGGCACAGCTAGGTATCCTCAAATCTACTTCCAGTGCTCTAGTATTCCAAATATTTATACAGAAATATCAATTCAGAGATCATCCAGTTGCTAAACGCAACCAGAGATTGTGCTAGAAAACATGGAGTACTGACTACGTAAGGTATTAAAGAAGGACTGCCTAGTTCTATGAGTTATTTCTGGAAAAACTGCAGCTGCTAAAAGTGCTAGTGGCTCCAGACTGAGGTCCTGAGTTCAATTCCCTAGAATCCATGTAAAAAGCCAGACGTAGAGGCCCACATCTGGAATGCTAGCACTCCTGTGTTAGCATCCCTCTCCCTCCACACACACTAAATTTCTAAAGTTTAGGAATGTATTTAAAGTCGTGGAAGCATGCACAAGACCTGCTCAAATTCAAGCCAGGACAAAACCCCAGCATGGGGGGTGGGGAGAGTAGACGGGAAGTTCTACTACCACCTAAGAAGTTATTGGCAATTGATAGCATTTTGGGGATGGAGAGCCAATTTTCTCTAAAGGTGCCACCCTAGGTATGTTGTCCCCTGCTCCAGTGGAAGGCCACACATCTAAGAGTATAGGGCAGCGCAGGCTGTATCTGGTGGTTTGTTTTTAAGTGGGAGGCGGGGTTTTGTGGGTATAAAAAAGGAGTGAAGCAATGAGAAAATAGGGGAGGGGTTAATTTTATCAAGATACGCTATACAAAATTCTCAAAGAACCAACAAAAGAAAGAAAAGAGCCTAAGATGTAAAAATAAATAAAAAACATAGAGGTTTATTTAAAGAAATTCAATCTGACTTTGGTAGTAGCTATTTATTAATACCATATCAATCAATATAAGTTGTTACATTTCTCCCTTTATCAATAAATCAGAAAATTGATCCTCGGTAATGAGAACTCTTTTCTGAGAGTTATTTATGTAGCTTCTCCCCAACCTCTTGTCAGCCTCAGGTAATCCATCAGTGAAGAACACTTTTGTTCTGAAGCGTGGCTGTTCTCCTGCAGTTGAATCATTAATTAATTATTCTACCTTAGACCCAGTCGTCTGTTCTTGATTGAGACATTCCTGGGACGAAGCCAGGCTGGGGTTTAGGAAATCATAGTACAGAGCCCTAGCGTACACTGATGCAGTGAGGCCAGCTCCTGCTGAAATCACAGGCTGTAGGCATGCAGACGGATTAGCTAATGAACAATGAGAGTTCTGTGAGATGTTGGATCAAGGCTGCAGTATGGTTAGGTTAAACTTTGGGGCAAAAATCTAGTGAACATGATATTTGTGGTCAGTTGACAGAGAGAAGGTGGAAACAGGAGACCACTAAGAAGAAAGTTGGGATTTTCAGGAAGGAGGAAGCAAAGTCCAATGATGCTAGATTAATAACAGAAACTAAGGTGGTAAATGAGACCACCAGGCTGGAGAACTAATCCAGATAGCTGCCTGGAGGTTAGGGTTCAAGGAAGGGATATAGGGTGAGGTAGGCAGGACATCGGGCAACCAAGGGCAGGATGTGGTGGATTCTGATATAAAGACTCCCAGGGTTAAGATAGCCTTTCCTAGTGAAGCCCAGGGGAAGCAATCAACCTGCGTCCCTGCTCCTCCTCACTTCCCACCCTACCCAGACCAATGGCTCATCTCATTTCTCAAGAAGGCCTTGCTCATAGCAAGAGAAGAAATTCGTACATGCCTCACCTTCTGCCCTGGGTCTCCAGGGAATCCTGTCGGGCCCTGAAATTTTCAGCAGAGAACAGATGTAAGTCAACAGACCATTTCCTCCATGCCATAATTTTGATTTATCAATTGAGAAAATAATTATTTTTCATATTTACCTTAACTCCTTTTTGTCCTGTTTGACCATAACCTGGGATGCCATAATCTCCCTGCAAACACATCAGTTAATTTCTGTTTCTCAAAAGCTATCTAGATGGGGAGACTGTGGGGTTAGGATTGAGCTATGGATGGTAGAGGGTTCTCAGTTCCTATTATCTCTTTTCTACTGTACTAGGGATTGAACCCAGAGCCTCTTGTATGCTAGGCAAATGTTCTACCACTGAGCTACAATCCTAGCCTTTCATTCCTAGTGTGTACTCTACTGCCCTGGCTAGTTCCACTCCACAACCACTGCAGGAGGCAGAGGGATAACTGCTCTAGATTTCTGCACTCACCAATTTCTTACCTGGAAAATTAGGAGTTGATCTGAAAAAAAAAATGACTGAGGAATTCAACCAAAGACAAATAGGGCTGGAGAGAGAGCTCAGTGGTTAAAAGTACTGGCTCATCTTGCAGAGGACCTGGGTTCAATTCCCAATACCCACATGGTAGCTCGCAACCATTTTTAGCTCCAGTTCCTGGTGATCTGATACATAGTGGCCAGCACATAGTGCTCATACATACAACTAGCCATCCGTTATACTGACATATAAATTAAAATAAATAAATCTTTTTAAAAATGAATTATAAATGGTGAACAGATGTTAGTGGGGAAATATGTTCATCCTCATTGGTTATCAAAACAATTAATGAGTTAGCATTTTTGTCTATAGTTAAGAGGAAAAAAGAAAAAGTTACAATATCCATTGTTGGTATGGAGATCCTAAAAGGTAGGATCAACGTTCCTAATGCTGTGACCCTTTAATACAGTTCTCCATGTTGTGGTGACCCACAACCATAAAGTTACTTCGTGGCTAGTTCATAACTGTAATTTTGCTACTGTTACAAATTATAATGTAAATATCTGATATGCGGAATATCTGATACGTGACCTCTGTAGGGGTTGTGACCCACAGGTTGAGAACTGGAGCCTTCAGACAATCAGGCTCCTGCATGTAACATATTGACCCATGTGGTGTTTAGATCTCTCCTAGAGTGCTTGAACTATATCTGAAAAGCCTAATTCAATATATACTCATCTGACTTAGCTATGAAAAATTCTTGAGCTTTCTACACAGAAATTACTTATAGCATTAGAGATGTAGCTCAGTGGTAGAGCCTTTGCCTGGCACACAGGAACCCCGGGATTCTGTCCCCAACTTTTAACTCCTTCAAAAGAATTCACTGGTGTGTTGTTTAGGACAGCGAGAAACTGAAACAAATTAAATATCTAATGGTAAGAGATCAGTTAAGAACACAGCCTGTGCCCAAGCCAAGTTCTGCTGCTTGTCCTAAACAAGCCGATTAAAAGAGTCAGATTAATAGTGGGAAGCTCAGGAGACTTACTCACTGAGGCCACACTGGGAAGAGGGGGAGAGAGAGAGACTCAGTGAACCCCTCCCGGGAGTATTTTGAAACTACTGAAATGACTGTGGAGTCATGATGACCTAGGAAAGAGCTGCTGGCGGAAGGGGACTCTGGGTGACACATTTTTATCTTCACTCTGTCTAGGATGTTAAGGGTAAATACCTCAAGATGACCTGAAGACGGGAATGTTTCTTTCCATTGCTTCCCACGTTCAAGCCTAGGAAACTTAAATCACACCCTCCCCCTCACTTTTCTTTCTCTCTTGCCTTTTGAATACTCATATTTTCAAACTGGATCACAAAAAGACAGGCACGTTTCTGTTTGTTTAATTTGAGTTGGGCTCTCTTGTAGTTCAGGATTTCACTTTCTGTTTCCGAGTTCAACATTTTATACATTTTATATGTAAGATTCCATGGCCTGGTGTTTGCCTTTTGGTGCCTGCCTTCTTTTAATATTTTTAGTTGTATTTTTCATCTTTTTATACTGTGCCTGTCTTCCTTTAGTTTATGTAACAGCCTACAGGTTCAATCATGTTGTCATATGTGGCAGGAATTCTGTATTGTTTTAAGCCTAAATAGTATCCCTTCACATGAATATATCTCAGTGGTCTGTCCACAAATGGACACTTGAGTTGATGCCATATCTTCGCTATACTTGGTAAATTTTCTACTATTTAACATCCACATATAATTTTATAATTAACACAAAATGACTCTCCTATGGGCTGCCTCTATGCTGGGATTTTGGCTCAGTAGGATCAACTAGGCCATGCAAGCTATAAAAGGCAGGAGCCTGTTCCTTGACCCTCCTCTGCTTCTTGTCATCCTAGGGTTTTGCAAGGAGAGAAAGAAGCGCTATTTTGTGGTTCAACCAAAATGAATGTGCATGCCCATGCTGGTTGTTAAAATATTGAAACGCCCCATTCTCATTCACCTGCTACTTTTTCCACCTTTACCTCATCTCCTCCATATGCACACCCCCAAACACAAAACCAAAAGGTCAGGTGCACAGGAAATTAGCAACAGTTGGAGAACTGGCCCACATCTTTCTACCCCAAGTGCTGGGCCCAAGCTGTCCCCATTTCCCCTTGCCTCAGAACCAAGTACTCAAAGCTTCATACCTGTCTCCCTCGTTGTCCAGGGGGCCCCACTGGTCCTGGGTCTCCAGGAACTCCTGGTTCCCCCTAGTCAAAGAGTAAAAAAGGTCAGCAAAGTCAAACCTGCCCCAGGCAGTTCTGTCTGTTGAGTGAGGGCACACAAGGTCCTCAGTGAGCAGCCAGCACTGGGTAAGGCTAGGGTTAAAGACACAATACAGTCTACCCAGAAGATAGCAGGAGACACATAGCACAGCATAGGACTGAGCTCCGAGGACTTTTTAAGGCTGCATAGTATTTGTGTGTGTGTGTGTGTGTGTGTGTGTGTGTGTGTGTGTGTGTGTGTATGTGTGTGTGTATGTACACATATACAATATTTCCTGCTTCCCTGGTGTCAACGGACTGGAGGAAAGGGTAGAATAGAATGCTTACTCCAGGGAAAACCAGCTTATTTGCTAGTGTATTTACTCACACAATATTTGCTTATAGTCCCGGAAAATGAATGGCTCAATGTGATAAACGTAGTCCTCCCCTTGCTGAGCACAGCATGGTTAGAAAGAGGAAGACTGAGGTGGACAATCACAGCCCTGTGTGCTGAGCCTCAGCCTCTTGTGAAAGCAGAGAAAAGACTCAAGGGTCCAACGAGGCTTCCCAATGAGAGACAAAGAAGCTGGAGCCCAGCGAGGGAGACTAAGAGTGACTCTGGGAGAGGGGAAAGGTCGACTCTGGAGATGTGGGGTTGGGATGGGGGGGTCAGGGAGGAGCTGAGCTGAGAAACCTTGGAATTAAATAGGGGAAAATGCAGAAGACTGTGTGATCTTCTCCCCTGTTCGCAGGTCCAGGGTTGATGGCCAAATAACACTGCAAGTTGAAGGTAGACAGCATGATAATGTGCGTGCATATGAATTGTGCAATGGTTGCCATAATCGTATTAACACATCTCTTACCACTGCTTGGTAATATTATTCCACTTGAGTTGTATTTTTCTTGTTGATATGTGAGTGTGTGTATGTTCAGATGTGTGTGTGTGTGTGTGTGTGTGTGTGTGTGTGTGTGTGCGCGCGCGCGCGCGTGCGTGTGCACGCGCACACATGTGGAGGTCAGAAGGCACATCAGGTGCCTTCCCCAGTCACTCTCATTTTATTTTGTGAGACAGGCTCTCTCAGGAAACCTTGGGATGATTAATTCAGCTAAATGGGCTGAATAACACCTCTGGATCAAACTCAGGTTACCGTGTTGTACAGTAAGCCCTTTGCCAGCTGAGCCATGTCCCAAGCCCTATCTAATTACCATTAAAGCTTGATGACCTTCCCAGTAGAAGACTGACAGCCTAGTTTTCTGGACTCAGTAAAAAAAAGAAACCTTAGGTCCCTGGCTCAACAATGAAAGAGTCAAGGCCTTGACAGGAGAGCAGAAAACCCTGCAGGGCACTGCTGTGGCCATATAGACCTCAGCCCCTGAAAGATGAAAGCAAAGAGGTCAGGTGGGCCTGAGACCTATCGTTGACTCCCTGGCTATCTCCACCACAGCTACCTTAGCCAGAGCAGGCCTGGGTGAGACCAAAAGGTGCACAAAGATGAGTTCAAAAATTGTCCGTTCCACTAATCTCAGCGAACAAATTCATTCCTGCTCAGGGAATATAGGAGCTGAAGAGATTTCTCAGCACTGTTTTGTGATGGCAGGTAACTGCCTCTCCTTGTCATCGGGACAGCCTCCTAAAAAGAGGCCGCAGGGAATTCTCTGCTCAGGGGATGGAAAGAACACACTGGTGGGATGCAGGTAGGCTGAGCATGTGAGGAATTTTCACAGAGCTCAGGAGAAAATGTTGCTGCTTTTGTTCCCAGTATTTGAAACCAACAAGAAATAATGTTTACCTTTCTCCCCCCAAATCCAGGTCTTCCGATGTTGCCTCTGGGTCCTACTGGCCCAGGAGAACCCTGAAAACAAAGAGTAAAAGATGAAAAAGCACTATTACAGCAATTCCTGGAAACCCACTAGGAACAAGTTACCAACTCACATCTTTTCTAGCAGTTCCAGATCCCAGAAGGTTTAATGGGAAGATGCAGTGAGCCAGGGGAGAAGGTAACCTAGGTAATGGACCATGGCTCTGCATCCACCAGAAATTCACTGGTCCATAGGGGGACCTTGAGGGTCAGGGGGAGGCAAAAAGACTTGACTCCACCAGCACAAGTGAGGGGAAGCTCACTACAAAGTTAGAAAACAACACACCACTGGAACATGCAAGTCCCAGAAAACTACAGACACATCCATTATGGTGTGCAAGGCATATTTCAACTTCTCAATCTAAATCTGGGCATAAGCATCCCTCACCAACCTTCTAGGAGGATATAACTGAGCACATTCAGGCATCCCTTGCCTTCTGAGCTCTCACTGGCAGAATGGAAGAACTCGATAGCACCAAGAGCTTCGTACAAAGCTCTCACCATCCAAACTCTCATTCCTCACTTGACAAACTCACTCAAATGCTGAACTAAAAGACCAGGCTTAGGAAACAAACAGAACTATGTAAGCATGGATCTTCACACTGTCAAATGTCTGTGGTCAGTGGAGAGGTAGACACATAGCACAGAGAAAATGTAAAAGTGCAGGAAGAATGATTCATTTGTATTAGACATGCCCATCATTTGGTGGCATTTTATGTCTCCAAATGCTTCCTTGGGCTGAGGGAGTGAGTCTGTGCTTTCAGAGTAAAAGATCACCAAAGGAGAAAAACGAATGGGTCAGCGAGGTATAAATGATCTGAGCTGAGCTAAAATAATGACAAAAAAATGTATCCATAGTGACCAAAAAAAGACGAAGTAAATGTCCCACAGATAGCATAAAATATACTATACACTCGGGCATTTTGGAATAAAAACAAACTAAAGGTTGCAAGTCCTTGGCCCTAATGTCTTCGGGTCACTCACCTGAGGTCCCTGATACCCTTGACTTCCTTTGTCTCCTTCCCCGCCACGATTTCCACTTGACCCCTTTTTGTTGGGAAAACAAAAAACAAGACAACAACAAAAACTGATATGCTGTGATGTCAGTGAAGCCCACTCTCTTAGTAGACGCTTTTGAAACATCCCCACGGAGTCAGAGGATGGTCTACACCTTCAAGCAACCTTACTGCTGTGAGATTAAGTCCTTTTTAGAAGAATAGCTGCGGACAAGCCCAGACACAGTGGCACAGATCTTGTTAAGGGATTCTTTGCCTTGGCAAAAGAGTCTCATCCTTCTTCTATAGGGAGACATAAAAATAGATCGAAAGGGGAAAAAAATAAACCCATGAAGAAAGAGACACACAAACAACTATTGAATGTTCTTCATTGATGGTTCACCGGACCAAGGTGCTTTCTCAATGTGTAGGATACAGGAAATGGTAGTTTCAGTTGATGCTAAAGAACACCCAGTGGCAGGTGTCTGTTGGCTGAATGAAAGCTTATCTCTCAACCATGTTTTGTGTGTGGGTCTCACAGAGTTCTCTTGCACAGCTGGAGAGACTAGAATTAAAATGGACTCTGCCTAGCAGAAAATCACCAAGTGAGCCTCAAGGCCACGAGTGTCAAAGGATCTCAGAACATCTGAAGTGACTGCCATCTCACACTCAGTCCCATAAGGACCTGGGCAGGTCTAGACTGATCCCGTGGTTACTCAACCTGGCAAATGTACTAGGTCTCAGAAATAATCAAGAATATCCAAATTCACTTAGAGTTAATAATCTGGAATTTTCTAGAAGAAAAATGAGGTCCTTGAAATGCCTTAAAATGGTCTTTTCTATATAGACTCTTTCAACAAGCCCAGGTTTAGAGTGAGCTCAACACATAGTGAGATTCACACAGTGACAACACCCAGGTGGGACAAAGCCAGCCTCAAGTAGTCGTGGCTTCTTCCAGGCAGAGAAGACAGAGCAGATGTCCTCACCTCTGACACCTGTGCCACCAATGGCATTTGGAGACTGCTGGCAGTCCAATGTAAAATAATAATAATATATTATTGAGCTGTTAATTTTTCATTCTTACCAGTACCTAGGCACAATGCAGTGTGAGCACAGAGTGCGCTCTTCCCCTCTCAAAAGTCATTATATGAGCTGCAAATATTGGAACAGCTTTGATGGAACAAAATCAAAATTCAGAATTATCTCCCACAATGGGAAATGCACATGGTGACGGATGTCTATAGATTGATATTTTACCAGTTGTATATATTTTTAAATTGTTATTATTTATTTTTAATCGTGTGTGTATGTGTGTCTGTGTCTGTGTGTCTGTGTGTCTGTGTGTCTATATCTGTGTGTCTGTGTGTCTGTGTCTACACACTTAAGTACAGGTACTCAGGGGGAGGCCAGAAAAAGGTATCAGATTCTCTGGAGCTGCAGTCACAGGCTGTTGTGAGTTACCCAACCTGGGTGCTAGATGTCAAACTCTGGTCCATGACAAAGTATTTGTGCTCTTAACCACAGAGCCATCTTTCCAGCCCCTCGGTTGTATGCTTTTGTACTGAGCTACCTGCCTTCTTATAAACAGAATGACTCCACACTATTTGCCCACATTTATGAAACACCCAGCATACCTGTGGGCCTTGTAGTCCTTCGGGTCCCTGTGCACCTTGAGGCCCCGGGTTTCCTGCTTGCCCCTAATGAACAGGAGTTTTCAGTATTAAGATTTTCTCTGCATGGTTCTCATAGATCTTTTGTTTTGTCTGCCAGGCTCACCCCTTCTACAGCCTGGGATCTTATTGCTCCTAATGTCAGGAATGAACTCAAGTATGTTTCTAATTATCATAAAGATGGGGGTGCATAGGACAATCGACTCAAACAAACTGTGGTGGTTTGAATGAGAATGGCCACAGAGACTCATACATTTGAATGTTTGCTTCCCATGTGAGAGAACTGTTTGGGAGGGATTAGGAGGTGTGGCCTTGTTGAAGGAAGTGTGTCACTGGGGGTGGGCTTTGAGGTTTCAAACCCACACCAGACCCAGTCTCACTCTGTCTCTCTCTCTGCCTGCTGCCTTAGGATCGGGAAGAAGCACTTGGCTACTGTTCTAGCACCATGTTCCCTACCATGATGGTCATGGACCAACCTTCTGAAACTACAAGCAAGTCTCCAAATAAATGATTTCCTTTATAAGCTGCTGTTGTTAGAGTGTCTCTTCACAGCAATAAAACAGTAAACAAGACATAAATTTTGTTTGAAAATGCCATAATGATATCAAATATTTAGCATGCTAATTAAAATCAGGTTTAAATGGAAAAATAAAACACAGAAGGGATACCTGGGATATATAACCAATAATCATAACTGGAATAAAAGCTAAGAAGCAGCAAGAACTTCACCGTCTTTCATGCTGGTTCTCAATGCATGTGAAAGTCAGTCAAGGGTGTGATAGCTGGGGTTGCTCCTGCTCTGTTTGTTTGTTGGGCGGTGTTTCTGAGGGAGATTTTGCCATAGTTGAGCCTGTCCTATTTCTAGAAACTGACTGGATAGCTGCTTGTGTTTCCCACTAGTCAGTGGGGATCATGTCCAGGGCTGGGCATCCTTACAACATCCTGTCAAATGCTATTTACCCAGCACCATCTACATAGAAGAAATGTTCATAGTCCCTACCACAAAGAAATATAAAAAGAATACTTACTGAAGGACCCTGGGGCCCCCTCCTGCCTTCCATTCCCTGAAACGCCAAAGGCAAAGCATCCGTCAGTATGTCAAGACAAAAGGACAGTCCCTAAGGCAAACCAGTCTCTTCTATTCCTTGCTCATAGATCATTCTCTGGGAGCCTTGGCAGGGCAGGTTTCCCATTGGATATTTTAATCACATTAACATTTAGGGGATTGATGGCAACCCAATGTAAAAGTCACTGCAGCCTCCGCCCCAGTCTGATACTCTCTGACGGTTACCGAATGGGCTATCTAGAGGTCCAGATCACCCTGAAGAACTGTTTTCTTCCCTGCAAACCCATGAAGCACTGTGTACTGAGCACAGGGAAAAGTAAAATTTCTAGACACTGCGGTACGTCAGTCAGTGCACCACATGAGCCCCTTGAAGTTTGGCTCTGGAGAAGCCCTCGGGGTGCAGCTGCTTCTTTGTGTGCTCTAAATGCTACTGACCAAGTTTACCACAGTAAAGCCAGGCTGGTCCCTCAGCTCTATCTGCACTTATCTGGGAGTCAGTTCATGTCACCAGTGCAAGCTCCAGGAACAGAAAAGAGCCAAGAGGGACTATGCCTTGGGCCCCAGATCCTAACTTATTTTCCCCAATCTACAGAGATAAAAATCTGCTGGCATTAATCTAATTGAAGAAGTTGTGGCACACTCACCACCAACAACTTGTATTGAATTGTGATAACCAACCACAATTATGTTAAACAATTGCATTTATTCAATTATTATGAAGGAGTTATTTCAGAACTGCCATTTTCTCTGAGTTGCCCACCTCCTACAGTTCCTTAGGTTAAATCATCCAACTATCTTCTCCATCAGGCATTAAACTTTTAAAATAGCCTTTGGGGAGAGGTTACCCTTGTAACTCATCAGAGCCGTCTTGTCTCTGGAATGGCTAGTTAGTACTCTTGATGTAGGAAAATGGAAAAGACTGAAAAGCCATTGTCGGTGGATACTGCTCACATTCCACATAACTTCCCATCCTGTCTCCATCACAGAGCAAGGATAAGGGCTAGTGTGGTCTCTTCCCAGGTAAATGTGCTTGCTGCTCTTGCAGAGGACCCACTCCAGGGGGTTCAAAACTACCTGTAACTCAGCATCCTCTTCTGGCCTCCATGGGCACCTGCATACAAGTGCACATATACACACACATGCACACACGTGAAAAATACAAGTAAGGATAAGCTGGTCACAGTGGTACATGCCTACAGTCATATCACTTGACAGGCCAAGGCACAAAGACCTTGAGTTCAAGACAAGCCTGGTCTACATAGTAAGTTCAATGCCAGCCTGAGCTACAGGATGAAAGAGATTCTTTCTCTCTCTCAAAAAAAGAAAAAAGATGGGGTTGTAGAGAAGAAAGACTGAAAGGAAGAATATTTATTTTGTGTAACTGTTTTTGTACAACATTGTCCTTAGAGGCACAGCCGTAGAAATATCACACTCTCTTGCCTTCGGCCCCATTATTTAAAGCCTAGGTGGCTCAAAGAAAATTTACACTAAGCCTCACATAGTCCTTAGGAGCATAGACTCTAAAGTGAGAGCATCTGAGCTCAAAGCCCAGCTCAGTCACTTACTGGATATTGTGACCTAGGGCAGGCTGCTCAAGTCTCCTTGATTTGTTCGGGTCTAATGTGGGTATGATGATATAATCCACCTGGCAGGGGTCTTATGGGTTTTATCTAAATGAGTATTTAAAAGTGATCAGATGAGGATCTGCTACAAAACAGATGACACATTAGAAGTACAAATGTTATAACGACTCTTCGCGTGTGGTCACCTCTGTATGTGGCCTTGGGTCTGAAATGTGGCTTCCTGTATGGCTGTCAGTATGTTGAGCCATTGTTTTAGTAACAGCTGTTGTGATGATTAATTTATGTAGGTTGAAGTTCAGTCACACAGGGAACCCATGCCTGGGGTTGGGGTGCGTTGTTTACAATTCATTATCCACTCAAGAGGCTCTGAATCTCACGACAGAATTCTGGCCTACACTGGAAACCCCAGGTTGCCTGGTAATGAACATGAATATAAATTTTGCCATATTTAATTCCTAAGAAAAGAAATTACAAAGCAGGGAAATAGTTTGTAAAGGATAGAAATGAAGCTGAGGTCCTTCTGTCCTTATAGTGATTTAAAAGGCACAGACTATGTCCATAGATTCATCCCTTCCTACTCCCCAACAATCTGTTTTTAAAGTGCATGATTTATGTGTCAGCTATAAACCTATTTCAAACTAAAATCCTTTTTCTCTTCAGCCAACAGATATATTTATCTCTAAAATTTATAACACTTAGCTCATCTCATGGCTCTGCTGCCTTCCCACAATTACATCTTAATTCACTTGAGTCTGGAAGGCGCAATCCTAGGGAATGGTCCCAGAAGCTTGGGAAGCCCAGGCCCTCTGGCTTAGGATCTTTGCTATTCAAGATAAACAAAGGCAAGACTGGCTAGGATGGAGTCTCTGTTCCCAGGAAAAAGGGCAGCAGACTGCTGCCTTCAAGGGATGAGAACCATCTAAAAGAAAAGAAAAGAAAGCCAAGTATTTTTTAGTTCCTTCATACAAATTAGGGTCAAACTCAGGACTCTGAACATTCTTCACTGTGATCGTGTCCATGCTGAGTATGAAACAGAGGAGCTTTCAACACAAATGTCATCTCTGGGCCAGTTGTGGTAGGGGACACCTATAATCCCAGCACATAGGAGGCAGGGGTAGGAGGATTTTCTGTCAGTTTGAGGCTAGCCCGATCTACAAGGTGAGTTCTAGGCCAGCCTGGTCTATTCATAGTGACTTCCAGGCCAGCCAGGGGTATGTAACTTCTCTTCGTATCATCTCTAACTTCAGCAATCCACAAAAGGTAATGTGGTTTCTTGGTTGGTTCTTAAAAATTGAGGAAAATCTAATGTCCTATTTGGGGGCAGGGGGAGGTAGGATTAATATCACAAGATGCTATATAAGTTACTCCAGGGCTTCCATTGAGTCGGCTGCCAATGTTGGCCCTAATAGCCAGAGTTTGGGAGTCCACTCAGGAAGAAGCCACTCCTGTTCTCCCTTCCTACTGTCAATGTGTAAAGACCTCGATATTATGTCAACCCAGTCCATCATGTTCTGGCATAGCTCCAAAATGCTAATTTGGGAGAGGAGAGTGTGATGTTCAAGGTATTGGCTCTCTTCAAAAGCATTCAGAAACATCTGGAAGGCTAAAGGGCTAAGGCAGACTGGACAATGGTGTTTATTGGCCACAGATGATTTTGCCTCCCACAGCCAGCAGCTGTAGACATTTGGCAGAATCTGAAAAGACTTTTTTGGGTGTTATAAATGGGTAGGCAGATGAGCAGAGCTCAGGAGTATTGCAAGACAGTCCTCCATAAGAAAGAATTCTCAGGCCCAAAAGGTGAGTAGCGTTGAGATTTTAGAATGCCTGCAAATGTACCTTCCAGGCACAGATCTGCTGTCTCCATGTTCCTGTGTCCATCACAAGTGATAAGGAGGGAGAGAAATATCTGGGATATACTCACCCTGCTTCCTCTGGAGCTGGGACTGCCATTTGTCCCCTTCTGCCCAATTCTCCCCTAGAAACACAATAATTTCCCAAAGCCATAAGTCAAAAGCAGGTTATAAGTCGTGAGTAGGTTACAAAGCTGTCAGCGTGAAATATCAAATGCCATCAAGACAGCAGAATAAGGGAGTCCTGCTGGAACCAGCCTGTAGAGGACAGTGTTGGTAAGATGGCCAACAAGGACCAGGATAGGGGTAGCAACATGCCGTAGGTAAATAGTGACAAGTGAGGTATATTATCATTTCCCAGAATATTAATACTGTCCCTCAAATGTATAGCCTACTTCAGACAGACCTTCTTATTTTCTTCTATCTATAGATGGCTTGGTGGGTGTTTGTTCACACACCTCACTAAACTTACTTAGCTCAACAACAGAATCAGTCAACTTATCTATGTAACATAGATCCAATTACTTGTCTTCCTTGTTCTCCTTTGGTGCCCTTCTGGCCTTTGATGTCGCTGTCTCGTCCTGGGTTACCCTAGGAGATGATTTCAGAAATGATTAGAGACCAGAAACACCAGAATGAGGGAGTTAATGCAACAGTTTAGACGCAAAGCCTTGTTATAGAGCCCAGAATGGCCTTGAACTCATGGCTTTAGAGACCAGCTGGCCTTGAACTCACAACTATCCTCTTGCATCAGCCTTTTGAGTTCTGGGATGACATGTGTGTACCCCATCAGGCTTTCTTTTTCTCTTTATTCCTTTTTTTTTTTCCTTGTGTGGTACATGGAATTAAACCCAGGGCTTAGAACACATCAGGCAAAATTTCTGTCCCTGACAGATTTTTGAGCTGGGGTCTCACTAAGTTGTTCAGGCTGCCTTGGACTTGAGATGCTCCTGCATCAGCGACCTGCACAGCTGAAATTCAAGGACGGTGCCACCAGGCACTTTTTTTTTAATGGTATAATATTTAAGTGTTAGGTAGGTTTCAGCAGTCTCAACCCTGGGGGTCATGACCCCTTTTGGCAAATCTCCATCTCCAAATATATTTACACTAAAGTTCATAACAGTAGCAAAATTACAATTATTAAGTAGCAACAAAAATAATTTTATGGTTGGGGGTCACTATAACATGGGGACAAGTATTAAAGGATAGAAACATTGAAAGGTTGAGAACCGCTGGGCTAATTCAAGCTAATGGATGAAGTATAAGAAAAATCTCCAAATTGAAACTCTTAAAAATAACATCTGCTCCAGATGAGGGCGATCTGGTGACTGGTGCAGTGCTCTAAGGGCACACGCTGTGCAGTAACTTGCCTGCAATGTGGCTTCACTGAGGCACCGGCCCAAACAGTGCCAAGCCAGTCCCTCAGATGTGGAATGAAAGCCTCCTATAATTGAGTCAGCAAAAGAGAATCTTACTAGGAATGTAGGTCTGTGGTACAGTGCTTGTCCAGTAGACACGGGGACCTGAGTGTGAGTCCCAATGCTGTTAAACCAACAAACAAGCAAAACACGAATAATCAAGCTCTGGGATGCAATGTCTATCTGACAAGTAAAACAAAGGAAGTTTTCACTATAGTAAGTTGGAAGTCTCAACACACTGTGAGAATTCATGCAATGGAATTTTAGATCCCATTCTAAACCTTTAAAATAATCAGTCCATGTCAGATTTGGACAGGTTTTCCCCCACGTAACAAATCCCCAGGTAACAAACAGTTCCTGCCCAGCTCCCAAGGCCAGCCCTTGCCTGTACTTCAGTAGAAATCACTAAGGAGAACAAAAGCTGAATTGTGCCAAGATAAACTTCAGAGCTAAGTAGGATCTGGTAACTTACAGGATCCCCTGGGAAGCCCTTCTCGCCATCTTCCCCAGGAGCACCTCTGGAACCTGGGTGGCCCTGAAAAAGATGGATGGATGGATGGATGGATGGATGGATGGATGGATGGACAGACAGAACGAAATGAGCTTCTGTGTTATCCTGTAAGTGGCTTTTATAATGGCATTAAATGGCAAGCAGTATACAGAGAGAGGATAGCCAATCAGGTAAAATAATTTCTGTTTTCCTGCCTCCCCCAGGTGCCCTTAGACTACCCAAGTTCAAGTTTAAGCCATGGCCAGCCTAAGAAACGGGAAACCTTCTCGTGGTCGAGCAGCACAGGGTTGTGCAATGGAACGTTCAGCAGTTGGGGAAAACGCCTTGTTTCCCTTGCCATCTCTGGCTATGCAGCACTTGAACTGTGGCTAGGGAGACAGAAGGGTGGAATTTTTTTTCTTTCAGTGAATGTGGGCAGTCACAAATGGACACTGGCTGTCCTAGTTGGACTGTCTAGCAAGTTTAGCACTTCTGTTCTCTACAAGAAACCTCACCAGGGGTTCCTACTGTCACCTCAAACAACTTTCCAGTGAAATTCACCCACACATGGGTCCCTGGAAGCATTCTGACTGATTCCCTGGTTTCTGCTGCCCTATGTCCCTGAGCCAGGGTTATAGTGGGAAAACAAGGTTTCTAAGGAGCAACAGGAAGGCAGGCTTTAGTCTGAATAACCTCAGGGTGGCTTCTTGCACCAACATTGCCTCTCTGGCAATGTACCGAACACACCATGTGCCTGTTCTTTTTGTGACTGCTAAGCTTCAAAGCTTCATCCCATCCCCCCTCAATCACTACAGACCCACCCTTAAGCCTTCCTTATATCCATGGCAACTCCAACAGTCCTTGCACTACTTCCAAGTAATATTTCTGAAACAGAAATTTGATTGTTTTCTGTTTAAACCCTTCTATGAGTACACACACACACACAAGCAAGCATGCATGCACGCGCGCACACACACACACACACACACACACACACACACACACACACACAGCTTCATGGCTCACTGGACCTGTCCAAGTCTCTTCTTACAACCTATTGAAACCCATCTTCCTCCACTTGAACTCTGTTCCTTCCAGGCAGAGCAACCAGCAGTGGCCCCCAGCCTCAAGTGCTTGCTTACCCTTGGTCTAGAATGTTCCTCCTCCACACCTATGCCTTGCTAACTGCAGTTCATTTCTGGTTTCAAGAAAACTTCCTTGACACCCCCACCTCCAAGCTGACTGGAGTCAGAAGGAACCCAAGTGGTCCCAGCCATTTCTGTGTCCTATGGGATCCTTGAGGGTGAGGATGACATGTGGTCCACCCACATCTCTGGATCCTTGACAAATCATTCAGTATCTGGTATGTTAGAGATGCTCAAAAATATTTGATAAATAAATGGGTCAGAACATAAAGGCAGAGCCAACTGTGGGGATGAATTTAAAATAGGCAAAGTATTTCACTATGATTTATAACTCCAAAGATGTTCACATTGACGTTTTCCGTTCTCTTTGGTTTTAAAGTTAGGGAAGAATACAAAGGCCAGTGATGGCTACACATGTTCACTTACAGACCTCCGAAAAGCATAACCACAGGAAGACCTCACACGGTGAACTGTCCCAGCTGGAGATTCTTGAAGATCACATAGTAGTCATGGTGACTTGAATGAGAAACCTGCCCCCAGAGGCTCATATATCTGAACTCTTAGCCCGTCCCAGTTAGTGGCACTGTTTGGGGAGGTTCTGGAACCTTTAGGAGGTGGAGCCTTGCTGGAGCACATTAGTGGAGGCTGCCTTTGAGCATTTATAGTCTTGCCCTGTTTCCCATGCCCCTGTCTTTCCTGCTGGCTGCCATGTAGGCCTTCTCCACCATGAGGACCCAGTCCTTCTGGAACCATGAGCTAAAACAAAGCCTTTACTTCCTTAAGTTGCTTTTGGCCAAGGAATTTTTATCACAGCAACAGAAAAAGAACTAGTACAGTAGTCCTCGTGCCCCAAACAGAAGAGTGCCATCCTGTTTGTTGGCAATGGGCTTTCATTATGTGACTGGGATGGCCAATTTTGTCAACCTGATTGAGTTTAAGAAACATTCAGGACCCTATGAGGCATACCTTTAGGAGGGTCTCTGAGGGTTGCTGGCCAATCCCAAGAGGTTTAAGCTGAGAAGGGAAGACCCACCCTGACTGTAGATGCCACTTCCCCATGGGCCGGGGTCCCTGACTAAATAAAACAGGAATAGGAACAAAGGGCAGAGCATTGGTTGTCCCCCTTCTGTTTCCTAGTCAGTCCACGTACCAGGACCCTCCAACTACCATGCTTTCCCCACCAAAAGAGACTGTATTCCTTTGAACCGTGGGCCAAAATACACTTCCTCCCTTAAGTCATTTTCTGGGAACTTTCTGGGACTTTTCTGTGATTTGGTCACAGCCAGAAGAAAGGTAACTAAAATGGTGGAGAAGTCCACTGTCAATTTTATCCCCAGCTGCCAGCACAGCCAAACAAGGCAGGATCTGTCACCAGGGACTATTTAATTATTGAAAAGTTACCTGAGAGCCAGGGTCACCTTTCTGTCCCTTTCCCCCACGAAATCCGTAAAATCCCTAAACAAACATAAGACAAAAATCTCATTTAGAACAATCAGCCTCAGAATGGCTTCATTAGAACTCAAAAAAAAAAAAAAAGAAGAGACAGGTGGCTCACTTCTTCTCCATCCAGTCCGTCAAGCCCATCCTCTCCATGTTCTCCCTGAGGGATGACAAGAGTCAGCAGTCAGTACAGCTGGCAACAATACTATGGCAGCCGGGAGGTCTCTGACATGCTTGCTGGGAAATGAATCCAAGGTAGGAGGTCAAACTTGCCTGAGAAGGAGATACAGTACCTGAGCTCCTGAAAATCCTTTGACTCCCTGCAAAAGATTAAACATCTGTCACTGTAGGGTCAAAGGCAAGATGGGGATTCTAACTGTGCAGCAGGAAGCAGATGCCTCCCTGGAGAGTGTTGTCTTGCATTATCTTTCTGAATACTTCTGCCCACACACCCAGATAAAGTTACAAGTGGAATTAGATGAATGTTGGAAACTCATCTACAAACAGAAGAACTAACTTGTCACTCGGGGGAAAGAGGAAGAAGAGATGGGAAAGAGATAACAATTGAGAAAATGTGAGGAGACTGAAAGTCGGCAGAGGATTACCTTTTGACCTCGAGTCCCTGGGCATCCCATGATTCCTCTGTCTCCTTGAAGCCCAATTTCTCCTCGTCTTCCCTAAGAAGTGAGTCCAAACATACATCCAAAGTTATACTTTTGCCACAAGTTGTCAGCTGTTTGCTCTTGGAGCACAGGCTGCTTCAACTTGAGACAAAGTGATTCCTCCTGTGGTGGGTCCTCCAGCTCCTCACACTCTTTCCCTGTCAGTCTTCAGGCTTCCCTCCCTCACGAGTCACAAATGGGTTGATGGTGAGCACGGCTGCTTTACTCTCTCATCAGACAGTGCGGACGAAGGCTCAGAAGTCACTTTGCCTCCGGGCCACAGTCCTAATTGCTCAATAATCCCATGATATCATGCCCAGGGCCCTGATGCCACCCTGAGGAAGTCAGCACTGCTGCCACAGAAAGCAGATCAGTGCCCAGGGCTAGAGCTGATCAGAAACAGAGAGGGAGACAGATTACTGCGAACAGAGCACAACGACAGAAGTGTCCTGGGGCTTGGGGGGAAGCACCAGTCGGGAGTGTGCTTTCTCTGTATGAATAAGGATCTGAGTTTAATCTCAGAACCCACACTTTAAGAATGGTGGTATATGTTTAATCCCAGCTCTGGGAACAGGGCACAGAGACAGTGGAACCCAGTTGTTCTTGCTGGCTGGCACTATCCAAATCCACAAACTCCATGTCAGATGAGAGACCCTGTCTTAAAAAAATAATAATAAAGTGCACACCAGGTGGTCGTGGTACACATGTTCAACTCCAGCACTCGGGAGGCAGAGATCTCCGAGTTTGAGGTCAGCCTGGTCTACAGAGTGAATTCAAGGACAGCCAGGGCTATACAGAGAAAGCATGTCTCAAAAAACTGAATAAAAGAAAGTAGATTGCTTTTGAGAAACAACACCTGTGGTTGACCTCTGGCATGCACACACACACATACAAAGACAAACACATACAACGCAGAGACACACATAGAATCACACACATGTACACACACATACATAAACATACACACACTCACACACAGCCATTTCTCACAGTATAGGTCTATCCCATATATATATATGGGAGATATATATATATATATATATATATATATATATATATATATATATCTCCAAAGTCAGACTATACACACAGGAAGAATATATAAGGTCAATATGTTTCTCATTAACCCTAATTTTCCCAGGAAATATTTACAAACAGCCAAGAGCCAGAGTTAAACACATCTGGAGAAAACAACCGTGTGCCACTTAAGTGCGGGAACCTACTGTCTCTGGGACCTGGGACCAGCATGTGAGGGATTATGTAGATTAAATTATCTATTGTCTCTGAGTATGCCTGTAAGAAATATTCTTGACTAGTTAAAGTTATAAAACAAAAATACAAAAAAATCCCACCCTACGATATCACACCATGAGATAACACTTCATGGGTGTGGGTCCTGGGTTTCATAAAAACAAAAAGCTTTCTGGAAAAAAGGCTAACTAGAGAGAGGAGGCTATCTGGAGAAGAGGCTATTTGGAGGAGGGGGCATCAGCAGGAGCTCTCTCATCCCTCTCTGCTTCCTAACTGTGGATGCAATGTAACCAAATGCCTCAGGCTCCTGTCCCATGACTTACCCACTGTGATAAACGTCCCCTCACATCATAAGCCAATATAAAGCTCTTCTTTCTTAAGATGACTTTGTTGGGTATTTTTTTTAGAAGAACAAGAAAACTAGCTAACACAGCTTCCTCATGAGGGAAGGGGCAAGTGAGGCCTCTTTTATCTGTCCTGATTCCTTTACTCTGAAGATTGAGCGGGCCCTACCTATACAACCTCAAGGTTGTTGCCCACAGCCACAGGTGGCTAAGAGGACCTTGGGCTCCACTATTCCCCATGGCCTGAACTTTCAGCCTGCTATGGGCCCTCAGCAAGGCAGAGAGGTGACTCACCACACACCAAGGCATGCTTATACTGGCTTGGCAGTGTTTGAGAGACCCCATTGGGGTACAAAGTGAGCCAGGTAGTAGATTACCTTAGTGATTTTTTCAAAGTAAGCTAGGCTGGCCTTGAGTCCTAGAAAAATTATCAGAAAGCTAAATGTCCTGGTCAAGGTCTTGCTCATGGGTCAGTCCTTGGAAGTCTCATTTCAGAGTCTGAGCCTTTAAGCATTATAGACATGAAATGAGCCCTCCCCATGCCTAGCAAAGCCACCCAAGGGGCTTCAGTCCCTCCACATTCTACTCAAGGGTGATAGACCAAGTGAGAGCTCTGGTTTTAGAGGCAAATATTGAGGTTTCCAAACCTCTGGGCAGTGTTCAGTCACGAAGTCACGCTCTTGGGGACAGCCTGCCTACTTCCTGTCCATGGAAGGACCTGTGCTCCAGCACTGGGCCTAAAAGGAGCTCCCTAGCAGATAATCCGCTATATCCTGTTTAGAGACACAGAGGAGAATTCCAGGCCCCCAGCATTGATTTAAAAACAACAACAATCCAGTCCCAGACACGTAAGCTGCTCCTGTCCACAGCTTAAAGTTAACGAGGAGGGAGACAAGTAGCCCCTTCCTCTACAGCACTATTTAAAAAAGAAAACACACACACACACACACACACACACACACCACACACCACACACCACACACGCACACACGCACACACGCACGCACGCACGCACGCACATACACACACACCTCCTATACCCCATAAAGCTTTTCACAACAAAGAAAATCAGTAAGTGTGGGTTCATGGGGGTTGGGGCAGTGCTGACTTACAGGGTCTCCATCCTCTCCCCTGTGTCCTCTGCTGCCTTTCAGACCTGAAGAGCCCTAGGAGGAAAGAGACAAGGCCATTTACCCATCCTCTGTCAGTTCAAACTCATGAAGGATGTCATTAGGGGGTCCAGGCTAGGCCCTCCCTTGAACGTTGGATGGACTTTGTGCCAACAAAGCCATGAGTTGCAAAGTATCCAGCATCTGCAGCTGGCCTCATCTCTGAAGCCCCTCGGCAGAAAGATCCTTCTGGTGATGGATGAGGGGCCACCCTTGTATCCATGGTCATCATCTTTTAATATGCATTTTTATTATTTTATGTATGTGCTGGCAGGTCTTAATGTCAACTTGACACAAGCTAGAATTATCAAAGAGCAGAGAGCCTCAGTTGAGAAAGTGTTTTCTTAAGATCAGGCTATAGGCAAGCCTGGAGGGCATTTTCTTAATTGGTGATTGATAGAGAAGGGCCCAGCTCATGTGGGTGGTGCCACCCTGGGCTGGTGGTCCTAGGTTTCATAAGAAAGCAGGCTGAGCAATCCAAGAAAAGCAAGCCAGTAAGTAGCACCACTCCATGTTCCTGCCTGTTTGGGTTTATGTCCTGACTTCCTTCAGTGGTAAACAGTAATATGAAAGAATAAGCCAAAAAAAATGCTTCTCTCCTCAAGTTGTTTTTCATCATGGTGTTTCTTCGCAGAATTAGCAACCATAAGACTGTGTGCATGTGTGTATGTGTGTATTGTGTATATATGCATATTTGTGTGTGTTGTGTGTGAGTGTGTGTGTACTCTCATGTGTGTACATGTGTACATGTTCAGAGGAGGGCCCTGGAGCTGGAGTTACAGGTGATTACTAGCATCCTGATGTGGGTGTGGGAACTAAACTCAGATACTCTGAGCCACCTCTCCAGCTCCATCCTTGACAAATCAGAAAACACCTACAAAGGGTTCACCTGACTCTTCTGCTTTGGTAAGAGCCATCTTTAAACTAAGTCACTTCTCTGGGGGCCACAGTTTGTTGGCTTACCTGTAACAAAGATCTGTTGAGATTTGCTTTCCCTACCCCCTAAGACAGATGTGCCCAGACAGATGTGCCCAGACAGATGTGCCCTGGAGCACATCTCTACTGACATGCAAGAGGAGAGAGTTCAATAAACAGAGTGTCACAATTCAGCCAAACATTCTGTATGCATTCCTTCCACACAGATGGACAAACAGAAGTCCTCAGTGAGTATTGTAATCGATCTGTTTTGGACTGAAGAGAAGGCTCAGTGGGTAAGGAGGCTTGTTGCCAAGCCTGGTGACCCGTGTTCGATCCCCAGAACTCACAAGTGGAAGGAGAGATCCTGTTATTACAAGTTGTCCCCTGATCTCCACAGGTCACCACTGCATAGTCATGTCCCCCCATCCCTCCAAAATAAATAATTTAAGTCTTTCTGAAATATTGAGGGGAAGAAACAAAGGCTAAATTTGTTAAAATGAAAATGCTTTCATCACAAAAAGTCCCTTTATCGTGATACCTAAAATCCATTTGAAAATGCATATGCAGTGAATATAAATCCAGTTTCATTGTTTCAGTGAGTTATGTGCAATAATTATATGTGACATCTGTGCAATCATCACCCAGCCAAGAATTGAAACATTGCCAGTCCCAGGGCCACCCCATCACAGGCACCCAGAACCCATTACCCTAGCCCACCTCAGGAGTGTACTGTTAACACTTAGGATAATACTTCCTGGACTTTAAAGATATGTCACTGCTTAAATATACATTCTCAGACAGAACAGCCTCACTTTAATAACCTACCTATATACATATATATATATATATATATATATATAT